>OY720441.1:140465505-141050505 GCA_963082915.1 Dolichopus griseipennis
AATATAGGGCTTTTTCCAATTTGGGAGGCTGTAGGGCTACAGAAAAAAATTCTTCTACGAAATTATTTTTTTTGCGAAAACTACCCATGGTTAAAATTTCTTTACTCTACTTCAAGCGATGTAAAAGACGGACGGACAGAGTGAAACTATATAGGCACAATTTTACAAAATTTTTTGAAAATGTGCTTGAATAATAAAGTAAAAATGTTTCTTGAATAAAGAAATAGGCGTTAATGTACACGGCAAACCAGTATCACACGCAATCGTTATATACACTCCATTAATATCAACAAGAAGAGAGTAAATGTTGGCAGAACTACTGGAACTCACACTACAAATAGAAAAATCAAAATGATCATTAAAAATTATTATTTAAGATATTATTCAAATTATTAGAATTATTTATAAAATTGATTGATTTTTTGTTTCTACAAACTGATGATAAATGGCCTATTTTTCCAAAGTTGTGGCGGGAACTACTTTTATATTTCCACATGTTGGATTTGTGATTGGTCCACCCCCAATGTATACACTTGATATTGAATATTTTGAACCGCTATAATTATTTTTGTTGTTTTTGTTACCATTCCGTTCTGAAAATAATAAAATTAACACTGACGTCACATGTATTATATTCTCTTGTTGAAATTTTGCTTTCCATAATGCTTTTTTTAGTGCATAACTTAATGTTAAATTTTCGTCTTCTTCACAGATGCGTTCATAAATTTTATTAGGTAATCCAATGACAAATTTGTCCAGAACAAATGCATCTAACTTTGAGCCAAACTTGCAATTTAGTATAAGTTTCTTAACCTTTGAAACCTTAAAACACTGTGTGAGACTATATGAGCTTGCACCTATTGATTTTAGTAAAATGCCCTTTTTAGTGTTTTCTTCACTTGCATTTATTTCACATAAATTTATGTCCAGTTTTGTTTTCCATATGAACCACGTTTATTGATTTGGGGGAAATTCCGGAATGTTAGTAGTACCCACGTTGTTTGTTTATTTTTATCTTGATTACCGGTCATTTTACATTTTTTTTTTTTTATTATATATATTATGTTTTTTTATTTTATATATTATATATAATAATTGATATAGTGTACATTTTTTTATTTGTTACTATACTTGTATAAAAAGGTCACACAGAAAAAAAAATTAAAATGTTATTTATACGTTGGATCACAAATCAACTGAACATTAGACTGTACTTATGTCTGTTAAATTAGTATTTTTCAAGAAAAAAAAAATTCACCACAGTTTTTTTTTTATTATGTTGAAATTCAACTTCATTATTATTTTTTTTTTATTTTTATTGCTGAACAATTGTTGTTGCAAATTGCAATATGATAATATATTAAATGTCCTTTTTTATACCCTACACCTATAGAATAGGTAAAGGGGTATATTAACTTTGGTATGGTGTTTGTAGCCACCTAAAGGAAGCGAGCTAGATATGGAAAAGTATATATATTTGTGATCAGCGTGACCGCCTGAGTCGATATAGCCATGTCCGTCCGCCGTAGGCACGATAACTCAAAAAATAATGGAGCTATCTTGATGAAATTTTAACTGTAGGTTACTAGGACTGAAAGTACGGCGGGGATTGCATATGGGCGAAATCGGCCCGTGGGTTCGGATTCTGGACCTTTTAATCGGTTTCAGGGCTAACGAACAAATATAAAAAATCACGATAACTCAACAACTAATGACGCTATCTTCATCAAATTTGTGCTGTAGGTTACTAGTAATGAAAATACTTCGGGAATTGCGTAAGGTCGGGATTGGACCATGGGTTCGGAACCTAGAACTTTTTGATCGAATTTAGGCCAAACGAGCATAATTCCGAAACCAATGAAGATAGAACCTCCAAATTTAGTATCAGGGTGTCCCTTCCTATTTCCTAAGTGTCTTGTGAATTTGGGTCTCATTGGAGTAGTGGGCCGGGGACCAGCCACACATTTCCGAAGACCTTAAAGCATATCTTTAAAATTAATAAAGATAACAACTTGAAAAAATGTAGAAGCTTCCAATTTGCCACAAGGGTGTTCTTTACTATCTCTTGCGTGTTCCCCTAATTTGGGATCAATTGGAGTGGTGGTTCTGTACCCCTCTCAGACCTCCCAAGTTTTAAAGGCTTATAATCGAAATTACTAAAAATAGTTACTTAAAATTAAGATGGACCGTTCAAATTGTGTACGAGGGTTAACTAGTACTATAAGTACAGCGCGGACTATATAAGGGCGAAATCAGCCCAACGGTTCGGATTCCGGACCTTTTAATCGATGTCAGGGCTAAGGAACATATATAAAAAATCACGATAACTCAACAACTAATGAGGCTATCTTCATGAAATTTGTGCTGTAGGTTATTGGCAGCGAAACTACGGCGGTGATTACGTACGGTGAGGATTGGACAATGGGTTCGGAACTTAGAACTTTTTGATCGAATTTAGGCCAAACGAGCATAATTCCGAAACCAATGAAGATAGAACCTCCAAATTTGGTATCAGGGTATCCCTTCCTATTTCGTAAGTGTCTTTGAAATTTGGGCCCCATTGGAGTAGTGGATCGGGGACCAGCCACTCAGTTCTTAGGCCCTTAAAGCATATTTTCGAAATTTTTTTTTTTTTTTTTTAAGCGCTAACTGTTCAACTGTTAGGCTAATTAGCCTGTCTATACCATAGGTACATGTTGGAACAGGGGGGTCATATTATATTCGTGTTATTAGAATTGGTCTTATTGAATTCCACATACAATTTAAACATGAGATAGTACTAGGCCTTATAACATGTAGAAACGTCTTAGATTTTCAATATTTACAATTCTATTTTTTGTTTATATTGTAATATTTTATATTTTACTTATATGGTATTCTATATCTGCGAGTTATATTATTTAATTAAATTATTTGTTTATATTTTGCATTTGTTTATATTTTTATATTAAAGTATTTTTTATTAAAGATTTATAATTATTAATTATTGATTATGCCATTAATTTGAACCTAATGGCGAATGGTAACTGAGTCGAGTCGAAAACCAGAAAAGTTTTTTCACTTTCACTAGAATTCGAACCCGGGCCCTTCTGCATGAAAGGTCGGCACTTAACCACTGTGCCACCCAGCTGTTAATAAAGATAGTTACTTGAAACAAATGTAGAAGCTTCCAATTTGCCACAAGGGTGTTCTTTACTATTTCTTGCGTGCCTCCCTAATTTGGGATCAATTGGAGTGGTGGTTCAGAACCTCTCTTAGACCCCCCAATGTGTAAAAGCTTATCATCGAAATTAATAAAACTAGTAACTTAAAATTAAGATAGAGCGTTCCAATTGTGTACAAGGGTTAACTAGTATTGAAAGTATGACGGGACTGCATATGGGCGAAATCGTACCATAATTTCGGGTCCTGGAACCCTTGAAAAGTTCAAGGACTAACAAACATATATCTTAAAAACACCATAACTCAAAAAATAATGCCGGTATTTAGATGAAATTTAACAGTAGGTTACTAGTAATGAAAGTATCATGGGAATTGGTTGTGGTCGAGTTTAATTTCGAAACCAAAGAATATATTTCCTATGTCCTATGTGTCTCCGAAATCTAGACCTAATTGTAGTGGTTCAGTTATGTTCAAAGGTACTTGCTGCATTTATGTAAAATTTATTTTTATATTTAAATGAATTATATGAAAAGGTGTAAATTTTTAATTGTATTTTAGAAATACATTTATTGCATATTTTGCGTTTATAAGTTTTTCTATTAGGTATATAAACTAACCATTTAAAATAATTGCAATTTTTAAAAATTTGGATTATTAAATATATTATGCTTTGATTATCTTTTTATCACAAAATTTAATAATTAGAATTTTTTCATTTTGTAATTGAATTGGAATAAATATATTTTCATTTATTTCAAGTTTGTTTGTTTTTTAATATTTTTAAATAGATAAATTAGTAAGAATTTGTAGTATTTTTTAATAGATAGGGTAATTAGAAAATGTTTTTAGTATTATACAGTTAATTTGGTTAGCTATGTCTTACGATCAAATTAATAACAGCTTCTATGGTGTTAAAATGACTTATGGATATGTCCTTAAATTTGAACCAAATAGGTGTAGGGTATTTCTAAGTCGGTTGCACCGACTGACTGTTTCTTTACTTGTTTTTATTCAAATTTTGAAATTGTTGTTGCAAAAGCAATATATTAAATATGCTTTTAAACATATTTTCAAAAAAGTTTGTAAAATGTGCCTAAATAGTTTCACTCTGTCCGTCCGTCTGTCCGTATGTTTACAAAAACTTTTACATTGTTTGAAATAGAGAAAAGAAATTTTAACCGCGGGTAGTTATTGCAAAAAAAAATAATTTTATAGAAGAACTTTTTTCTGTAGCCCGCCCACCCGTTACGGAGCTACAGCCCCTCAAAGTTTGAAAAAGCCATATTTTTAAATTATTATAGCAGGAGTTCTGATAGGTGCATTTTAAATCTGAAAGCGGCACAAAATAGCTGGTTTTATAAAATTTATAAATTTTTAAAAGACAAATGCTTAGGATTTAAAAGGCAAGTGCTTTTAAGGGCTTTACAAAAATATTAGAAAAATATAAAACTAAAAGTTAAAGGGTTGTCATACAAAACTCAATTTCTGCAAAATTTTTGGCCCTACATATCTTCTAAACGGGCCAAGCTAGGGTCTTGAAATTTTGGGAGTAGTTAGACCCTCTGAAATAAGTAGAAGTCGGTTAACAAATTTTTATTGTCACATCCCCTGTTTTGCAGCTATAAGGGCTGGAAAATTGAAATTTTGCTATTTTTAAACACCTGTAACTTGAATACCTTTTTAAATATTTTTTCCTTAATGTACAAAATTTAAAGGTCTAACATTGTATTTTAACATATGTTAAAGGTTTTTCTTTAATTGAAAAGGGAAATTTTGGGAGAATTTAGATCATTAGGTAGGTAGTAGGAGTCGGTTAACAAAATTTTTTTGTCAAGCCCCATGTTCAGGAGCTATAGGGGCTCGAAAATTGAAATTTTGCTATTTTTAAACATCTGTAACTTGAATACCTGTTTAAATATTTTTTCCTTAATGTACAAAATTTAAAGGTCTAACATTGTATTTTAACATATGTTAAAGGTTTTTCTTTAATTGAAAAGGGAATCTTTAAATTGAAGAAAGTGTCTCTCAGTTTTAACCATTTTTGCCTAAATAGTAAAATTCTAAGAAAAATTCCAAATTTGGGTGGAATTCACAATTTAATTCCTAGAAACTAAAAAAGTTTGGAGGAAGGAGAGTAGTAAGCATTATATCCTTGAGAAATTCGGCAACCTTCACCAATAGAGGGGCTACTAGGACTTAAAAATTTACTGTTTTTATAGGTATGAAGTAACTTAGTCACCAACGTATATATTTCCTAAATTAAACGTTAATATTGAAGCTTCAACATTATATTCCGAAAAAAAAATTAGTATGAAAAACTATATTATTTTGAAAATGTGCTTTTTTAAAAACCCTTGGTTTTTTTTCACACTTGTTTTGTATTCTTCTTTATTCTTCTTCTATGTAGTGTATTAATGAAACACGTTGTTCAGATCGTAGGTATTTATATTAACTCGTCGAAAAATAAATGGTTAATGTATCGACTAAATTTACTATTGAAATGATTTATTACTTTTTAATTTTAAATTCGTTAAGGAGTTTACTTAAATTCTTCGTTGTTTTAGTTATTTTTTAACTATTAATTGTTTATATAAACAGAAATTATACGTAAAAACGAGGAAGATTATAGTTGCCCTTGTCAACTTTTAGATACCCTTGCATACCCACTAACCGTTATTTATTTCCCCTATGCTATTATAAATATTACAAAAAAAATATAAGAAAGTAAAATAGTTAAAAAAAAATTTAACTTTTTATCCCATAATTTTTGCTTAAAAAAAAATTAAATTTTTAATTCATTATACCATAATTTTTGCTTAAAAACAAAAAAAAAAATAGCCCGCCCTAAAAGTTGGTCCGAGTGATGTCCAACTTTGCCAACTAACTTGCCCTATTACTTTATGCCCAGTTTTGATTTTAACCTCGTAGCTTTATTAGATTCACAGTTATCGAATTGACAACTTTTTACGGCAGTTGCCCGAAAACGGGGCCGTAGCATTTTGAAACTTCATATAAGTCCTCGTTTCATTATATAACTAACAGTGTGTAATTTTCATCCTCGTAGTATAATCAGTTTTCAAGAAATTCATATTGGTGCAAAGAAATTGTATGGCAGCCCCCCGAAAATGAAGTCGTAACATTTTTAAACTTCATATAAGTTCTTGATTCGTTATAATACTAACCGTGTGTAATTTTCATCTTCCTGGTATAATTACTTTTGAAGAAATTCATATTGATTTAAATAAGTTGTGTGGCAGCTCCCCGAAACCTTGGTCTGGTCTTAACCAAAAAGAATAGGGAACCTCAAAAATGTCCAAAAAATGTTATGTGTGAATTTCAAAACTCTAGCTCTAATTTTTCAATTCTATCTCTTTTAATTAATTTTTAATTCACGAATATATTAAACTTAAGCAAAATAAGCATCATATGATCATATTCATAACAATATCTATCAATATCAATAAGCAATTTACTTAAAAAAACTCTTTGTGTTCTTTTTTGCTTATCTTAAATAAACTACGCATCATTTAAATCATATGAAATTCTAACTCGAAATCGTTATCTACAAAAAAAAAACAAAAAAAACAAAACAAAAAAAAAACAAAAAACAAAATTCATATAATTTCATGTTAAATACAAGATGCATAGCAAAATTTCAAATTTTTATATGAAAATATTGGAATTAAAAAAGTTAGTTGTTCGAGAGCTACCCGAAGTTTTGGTCCGATCTTAACAAAAAAAAATAGGGAACCTAGAAATTGATTGAAAAATATTTTGTGAAAATTCCAAAACTGTAGCTTTTTTTAATTTTTGAGTTATCGTGCTGACACAGAGACGGACGGACGGACGGACGGAAAGACACACATAGCTAGATCGACTCAATTTTCGATTCTGAGCCGATACGTGCCCTTGACACTATATCTAGCTCGTCTAGATTGATGCGTTACAAACGGAGGAGCAATTCTAATATACCCGATGTCATATATGTCTACACGGGTATAACCATTGCGCCATATGCTATCTCTTTCTCACTAATGCTTTTTTCCACTATTCATAGAGTTTGTCTTTATAATTTTTCTAGGTATCAAAAAATAGGAGGAATATGTATCAAATATAAAAATAATACGATTATTAAACTTTAATGACAAAATACAAGCTTATATAGAAAAAAATTGAAAATAACCTCTGTTTTCTTTTATTTTTTATTACTTTTTTCAAATGAAACTTATTTACTAGTTATAATTTCTTATATCTAGTATAGAATTTTGAATTTGCCTACTGTATCAAACCATTTAACCAGGTATCAAACTATTAAGATCCTCGTATAATATTTGAGTTAATTTTTTATTTTTAATGAAAATGTGTATGCAAATGAATACAATATTGCGATATCATTTAATTATTTAATTTAAATTTATTTTTTTTTTAATTTAAGTTTTTAAAACTTTCATATTAAAGTTTTAAAAACTTCAATAATTAAAAAAAAAAATCTAATTATAATTTTTTAGAAATTTAAAACTGATTAGTGCAATTGATTAGTCATTCGAGTACAAAAACTGAAGAAGGCTGCAAGTAGTAGACGAAATAAATTTAAAATATTTTACCAAAAGGCTCTAAATCATAAAATAAAATTAAAAATATATTTTATAAATTTATAACTGATTAGTAGTTTTAAAAAGTTTAACAAATAATGTTTGTTGTTGTATTAATATTTTATATTTTAAATTATAATATTTATATAATATAAGTTATATTATAATTTGAATTATAATAAAATTTTAATATATTATAAGTTATATTTAAAAAATATTTTATATATTCAAAAAATAATTTCTAAATCTTACATAACTTTTAGAAAAACTAATTTTTTAAAGTTTTAATATGTAAGTTTTTAAAATCTTATATATTGAAAAATCAAGGTAAATTACATTACTCTTTGAATATGGTAACACCAGAAACTATATAAGCTGTTAATATACAATATGATCAATAGACGTGTTGATCAAGTCAAGTGTATTGAAATGTAAGTTTATTTACATAATGTGTTTACGTTTTAATTTGATTTTATGTTAAACAAAAATACAGAAAGATGGTGGAAGTAATTTTTTCTTAGTATTATTTTCAATGGCTGGGATTTTATATTTTAACCTTTAGTGGCTTGTCGTTTCATTGTGAAATCATAATATTTAATCGGCTTATTTTTTCCCATACAAATATAAACATCCTTTTTCCGGATAAACTATAAGACCAATTTTAATGAAACAACAACCAAAAGAAAGGTTTTTATTGTTTTCATAGGACAATGATATTTTTTTTTTAGAATATTGCGTTTTTTCAGGTGAAAACCCGTGTTGAATTTAACGTAAATTTGAATTTAACGGTCACGCTGTTAAAAGTTAAGGCTTATGATTCTAATATTATGCGCCGACTTTCTGGGTAAAAGTAATTCATTTTCGGTTGTAACTCGCAGCTCAATCAAACTATTATACATATGCGCCGACTTATGTCTTTCTTTTTTTTGTTTAGTTCCAAATGTTCAATGAACAAGGAGATTTAATATTTTTTAAAATTGTTTTTTTTTTGTTTTTGTTTTTTCTTTATCTTAAAAAGTGAACGAAAAAAAATGAATATTTAATGTTCTATTCCAAATGAAAGCAATACATTTGGTTTATACAGTAGTTTTCATTTATAACGAACTCGGTTCAACTTTAATTATAATAAACTACACTTTTTGATAAAGAATTAAATTTTACCTAAAAATGAAAGTTTTTTATTACATTGATATTTCTTTTATTTAAAATTATTATATTTAATTATGTTCCTTAGTGATTAATTTAGTATTTTTTTATTTATTTTTGAATACAAAAACAATCATAATAACGCATCAAAAATACGAAAAAAATTTCATTAGAAGAAAAAGCTTGAGGCTTGAGGCTGACACATCAAATAAAATTTTAGCAAATGAGTTCGAAGTGTCCATTCTAGAATCAGCACATTCTACAATGTTCAAGTTTTATACTAATTTTTCAAATTCCACAGCATTCTTTTAAAACGACATTCGTTTATTACGACGAATATTTTCCGTCTCATCATGGTCGTTATAACCGAAAAGTACTGTACTTTGTTTTCGTTTGCTTAAAAATTTTTTTTTTTTAAATCGTATATTGTTGCTGGTTTTTGTTAAGTTTTTTGTAAAATAAGAAACCGACTTCTGATAAATAATATTTCTTAAGAAAAATGATTTGTTACTTATGGATCAACCAAATTCAGCGTGTACGGCGTTCAGTTTCTGTCAAAAAATTTTGAAATAAGTTGTTATGTAAATAAATTTACATGAAAGCATACGCGACGTACTGTACCTCGGAGTTTTAAAATTTAAAAATTGACAAAGCGTATAAAAATATTGTAATTGTTTTTTCTTATATTGCTACGATTAAATTTTAAAAATAAAATATTTTAAAATAATATTTTTTTAAAATAATTTTTTTTAAAACATATATTCAAAATAATTGAAATAAGTTTGCAAAAAATTAAAAACGAAAAATCTTTCTTAAAAAAATAATTTGCAATTTAAATGATTTGTTCCTTTGGGCCTAACCAAAATCAACGCTTATGGTGTTTTAAATTAGTAGTTAAGTACATGATATTACATGAGAATAACTTACTGTACCTCGAATTTTTAAAATTTAAACATTGACAAAGCATATAAAAAAGTTATTGTTTTTTCTTATGTTGTTATTGCTCTAAAAATAAAATATTTTAAAATAATATTGTTTTTACAAATACCTATATTTTTTTAAAAAATACTTTACATATACTCAAAATAATTGAAATACCTATAGTATGTTTGCAGAAACAAAAAAATAACATTTCTAAAGAAAAATTATGTGTTCTTTACAGATCAATCAGAATAAACGGGTACGGCATGCAGTTTCTGACAAAAAAATTTGAAATAAGTAGGTATGTTGTGTACTGTACTTCGGAATTTAAAATTTTAAAATTTGACAAAGCTTATAAAAATATTGTAATTGTTTTTTCTGATGTTATTTTTTTTTTTAAAAAACATACATTCAAAATAACTGAAAATACCTATAATATGCTCGCAAAAAAAAACTAAAAAATAATCTTAAACTTAAATAAAAGTTGACGTATAATTTCTGTCAAAAAATTTACAAATAAATAGGTACATGAATTTTCATGAGAGCAACCAAAATACGCGTAACGCGATGTACTGTAATCGAATTTTTAAAATTTACAAATTGACAAATGGTTTTTGGTTTTTCTTATATTTCTAAGATTATGTTTTAAAAAATATCTTATATTGAAAAAAATTCAAAATATACCTATTATATGAAATTAATAAAATTTTTTGTTCTAAATTAAAACATTCAAGTAAATTTTAGTAAATGAGTTCGAAGTGTCCATTCTAAAATCAGCACATTCTACAATGTCCAAGTCTTATACTAATTTTTCACAATTCACAAGCATTCTTTTAAAACGACATTCGTTTATTACGACGAATATTTTCCGTCTCATCATGGTCGTTATAATCAAAAAGTACTGTATTTTGTTTTTGTTTGCAATTTATTATAATACAGTAGATACTAAAAAAATTTTTTAAAATTAAAAACCGACTTCTGAAATATGCAGAAACTGAAAAAAAAAAAAATAATATTTCTTAAGAAAAATGATTTGTTTCTTATTGATTAGCCAAAATCAGCATATACGGCATTCAGTTTCTGTCAAAAAATTTTGAAATAATTAGTTATGTAAAAAAATTTACATGAAAGCATACGCGACGTTTTAAATTTTAAATTTTAAAATTTAAAAATTGACAAAGTGTATAAAAATACATATTGTAATTGTTTTTTCTTATGCTGCTGCGATTAAATTTTAAAAATAAAATATTTTAAAATAACATTTTTTTTTTAATTATTTAGTTTAAAACATACAAATATTCAAATAAATTGAAAATACCTACAGTAGGACAATATGTTTCCAAAACTAAAAAAATTATCTTTCTCAAAAAAAGTTATTTGTTCCTTAGGTCCCAACCTAAATAAAAGCGTACAGCGTATAATTTCTGTCAAAAAATTGAGAAATTAATAGGTACATAAATTTACATTAGAGCAGCGAAAATACGCGTAACGCAATGTACTGTATCTTGGATTTTTAAAATTTACAAATATTGACAAAATGTATAAAAATATTATTATTGGTTTTTCTTATATTTCTAATATTATGTTTTAAAAAATAATATTTTTTTACAATAATTTTTATTAAAAAATATCTTATATTCAAAATACCTATAATATGAAATTAAAAATATTTTTTGTAGGTACTAAATTAAAATATTCAAATAAATATTTTTGATAAATTAAAAATTGTACGCGCGTATCGATTTACCGATAATGGATATGTAGACAGACGTATTGACGTACTGCCGCATAAAAATTGTACGTCGTATGTTTTGATTTCATTCTAATAATTGAAAAGTTTATTTCACACTTTCAACATCGAATAATGTTTTTTTTATAATTAAAAAAACTATTTTTAGTTTTACTTTGACAAAACGAACCAATTTTATATATCAAAAAGTGTACATGAAGATTAGATAGGCGTAGTTTGTAAATGGAACGCTAATTTTTGTTTCAGGAGCACATAATTGTTAGATTAATCGTCATATATATATTTGACATCTTAAAACTACCTCTCATTTGAGAAGTTGATTATATTTAATAGTATTTAAATATTAATAAAGTGAAAAAATTAAGGCTTATTGCTGATATAAATATAAAGAATATTTTTTTAAAATGGAAGGGGGTAAGTGCTTATTGGTTATCAAATAAAAAATATGATTTAACATAACCTATTCAAGAGAATTTTAATTAAAGCAATCTGCCGGAAATTATTTATCTACTCTGTCAAATACTCTTTTACAAGGGCTGAAGTAGCTGACAATAGTTGAGAGTAGAAAAGAGTTTACTCCTCATAAAGGAATAAAAGCAATAATATTTATTTGTTTTAAGAAACTTATGAGTCATGGCTCATGACCATGTATAGAAATATATTTTTGTCAATAAAAAACTTAGGAAATATTAAATAAATAAACTAGACAAAAAGGTATAAAGCAAACTAAGGAATTCAGAATCATTTTTCGCATGTTTTCAGAACTTTAAATAGGCATACATTTGTAGTAAAAATTTACCTAATAAAGTTAAAAATGAAAAAAGGGTAGAAAAAATTTATTCTGTGATTTATTGAAAAACTTTTTTTTTTGCTATAAATCTTAAGATTGAGATTTATAAAAAGACTTCGGTCAACTTGACTATTTTTTGTACTTCTGGCTGCTTTAATATACCTAATATAATACTAAATACTAAACTTATGAATTATGATTTGTTAAATTTTGTTGCACATATTATGTATTCATAGAGTTTTTTAATTAGGATACAGAATACGTACAACATTGTTCATATCGTACTAAAATGTTTAGAAACGAGGAAGATTATAGTTGCCCTTGTCAACTTTTAGATACCCGTGCATACCCACTATGGTGTATAAAATAAACCGTAATTTACTTCTCTTATACATTTAACTCATTACCCCATAATTTTGACGTAAAAAAAAAAAAAAAAATTAACAAAAAAAAAAAAAAAGTCACAAAACAAAAAACAAAATTTTCATTCATTGTCCCATAACTTTAGCTTAAAAAAAAAAAAAAAAATTAACAAAAAAAAAAAAAAAATCACAAAAAAAAAAAAAAAGTTTTCATTCATTGTCCCATAACTTAAGCTTAAAAAAAAAAAAAAAAAAAATAAAAAAAAAAAAAAAACAACAAAGAAAAAAAAAACAAAAAAAAAAAATTGGCCCACCCTAAAAGTCCGATGGTCCGAGTGATGTCCAACTTTGCCAAGTAACTTGCCCTATTAATTTACCTGCTCAATTTTAATTTTAACCTTGTAGCTTTATTAGATTCACAGTTATTGAATCGAAAACTTTGTATGGCAGCCCTCCGAAAATGGGGCCCTAACATTTTGAAACTTCATATAAGTGCTCGATTCATTATATAACTAACCGTGTGTAGTTTTCAGCCTCGTAGTATAATTAGTTTTGAAGAAATTCATATTGGTGCAAAGAAGTTGTATGGCAGCCCCCCATAAATGGGGCCCTAACATTTAGAAACTTCATATAAGTGCTCGATTCATTATATAACTAACCGTGTGTAATTTTCATCCGCGTAGTGTAATTAGTTTTGAAGAAATTCATATTGGTGCAAGGAAGTTGTATGGCAGCCCCCCGAAAATGGGGCCCTAACATTTTGAAACTTCATATAAGTGCCGGAGTCAATATAAAACTAACCGTGTGTAATTTTCATCCCCGTAGTATAAATAGTTTTGAAGAAATTCATATTGGTGCAAAAAAGTTGTATGGCAGCTCCCCGAAGCCTTGGTCCGATTTTAACCAAAAACAATAGGGAACCTAGAAATTGTCTAAAAATGACTTTGTGTGAATTTCAAGACTCTAGCCCTTTTAGTTTTTGAGTTATCGTGATGACACACGGACGGACGGACGGACGGACTGACGGACGGACAGACACACATAGCTAGATCGACTAATTTTTCGATTCTGAGCCGATACGTACCCTTGACACTATATCTAGCTCGTCTAGATCGATGCGTTACAAACGGAGGAGCAAATCTAATATACCCGATGTTCATATATATATGCACGGGTATAAAAAGTACAGTTTGCTATATGAAGGACAGCATTAACTCGAGTTTTGGGTTCTTGACTTCAATAAATATATGTATATGTTTAGAATTATGTATTTATTAGAATAATATTTATATGTATTTAGAATTTTAATTTAATTTAACTGTACCAATTTATCCTCTCTTTAAAGCGGCTTAAGCTATAGAAATAAAACTCAAAAATCGGTACTTGACAACGTTTTAATAATTAAAAAAAATTATAAATTTTTTTTAAGCAAATTTCAAGCGCAAGTTGGCAAATGTTGGCATAACTTTTATTATGTATAGTCTAATATAATTTACACATAACGAATTTTATATGTTAACTTAAAAGCAAAAATAGCTCGAATTTCGAGCACAGGGCGATACTAGTAACCTATTAAATTGCGGTTTCTATTTTGAAAATTTTTTTTCAATTATAAAAACGTTTTTAAGTATTTTTGAATTTTAATCCTGTAGCTTAATGCGCTATGCGAGGGTATAATTTTGTACAGTTATTACACAAAAAAAGCTATTTACATTCTAAATATAAATAGTGTTCTAATATATAATGTTCTGAAAATTTGATGATTTTTCTAAACAAATACATATACATATTTAATGAAGTCAAGTAGCAAAATTCGAATTAATACTATCCTACATATTGAAAACTGTACTTTTTAGCACATTTTCAAAAAATTTTGTTAAAATGTGCCTATATAGTTTCACTTTGTCCGTCCGTCCGTCTGTCCGTCTGTCCGTATGTTTACAAAAACTTTTACATCGTTTGAAGTAGAGTAAAGAAATTTTAACCATGGGGAGTTTTCACAAAAAGAATAATTTCGTAGAAGAATTTTTTTCTGTAGCCCCACCTGTTACGGGGCTACAGCCCCCCAAAGTTGGAAAAAGCCCTATATTTAAATTGTTATAACAAGAGTTCTGTTAGATATATTCTAGATATATTCAATCTGAAAACGGCAAACGATAGCTGGTTTCATAAACTTTATAAATATTTCAAAGACAAATATTTAGGGTTGCCATACGGTACTAAAATTTAACATTACACAAAACTCAATTTTTGCCAAATTTTTGGCCACACATATCTTCTGAACGGTTCAAGCTAGGGTCATTTTGGGAGAAGTTAGATACTAAGAAACTAGTAGGAGTCGGTTAACAAAATTTTTTTGTCAAGCCCCCTATTCAGGAGCTACAAGGGCTCGAAAATTGAAATTTTGCTATTTTTAAACACCTGTAACTTCAATACCTGTCTAAAGTTTTTTTTAGTGATATACAAAATTTAAAGGCCCAACATTATATTTTAACATATGTTAAAGGTTTTTCTTAAATTTAAAAGCTGCTCCTTAAATTGAAGAAAGTGTCTCTCAGTTTTACCCATTTTTTCTTAGATTGTATAATTCTAAGTAAAATTCCAAATTTTTGTGGAATTCACAATTTAATTCCTAGAACCTAAAACAACCTTTCCCACTGAAGGACTATAACAACTTTAAATTAAAAACTTTACTGTTATGTAGCAGTAAATTTTATAAGTAAGCAGTAACTATTTCCAAGTAAATATTTCCAAAGTTAAACTCAGTATGTAATACAATATAAATTTGAAAATGTGCTTTTTTAAAAACCCTTGGTTTTTTTTCATCACTTGTTTCTTAACATTTTTTTTCATCGTATGTATTCTGTATCCTAATTAAAAAGCTTATTCATAGATCATAATAATATGTACAACAAAATTTAACATACCTACCTATCATAATTCATAAGTTTAGTACTTAGTCTTATATTATATTGAAACTGCCAAAGTACAAAATAATAGTTAAGTAGTCAAGATTTTTTTTAAAATCACAATTTTAAGATTTATAACATACCTACAAAGATATTAAAAACAAATAACTATTCAATTAGAAAAATTGATAAATTTTTCCTTCCCTTATTCCATTTTAAATTTAGTAGCTACATAGGCAAGTAGAGACTACATTTTAATAATAAAATCTGAAATTATTACTACAAATGTATGTATGCTGCAAAAAATGGTTCTGAGTCCTTTAGTTTACTTTATATTATACCTATTTGTCTAATTTATTTATTTATTTTTTTCTATGTATGGTCATCAGCCATGACTTATAAGTTTCTTCAAACAAACAAATTTTATTACTTGCGTTCTTATATGAAGAGTAAACTACTCTTTTTTACTCTCACCTACTGCCAGCTACACCGCACCAGCTCTTGAAAAAGTGTAGATGAGAGGAGTAAATAATTAAATAAATTTCGGCAGATAGCTTTAAATAAATTTTTCATAATAGAATTTTCTCTTGAATAGGTTATGTTAAATCACATTTTTTATTTGATTACCAATAAGCACTTATCTTTTCCAATTTAAACAAGTGATGAAAAAAACCAAGGGTTTTTAAAAAAGCACATTTTCAAAATAATATAGTGTTTCATACAGAGTATTATATCGGAATATAATGTTGAAGCTTCAAAGTTAATGTTTAATTTAAGAATAATATACGTTGGTGACTAAGTTACTACTTGTAGAAGCAGTAAATTTTTTAATTTTTAAGTCCTAATAGCTCCTCTATGGGGAAGCTTGCCCAATGGATCTAATCCTCACTACTCCCCTTCCCACAATTTTTTTAGGTTCAAGGAATTAAATTGTAAATCATACCAAAATTTGGAATTTTACTTAGAATTTTACTATTTAAGCAAAACTGGTTAAAACTGAGAGACACTTTCTTCAATATAAAGAACCGCTTTCAAATTTAAGACAATCTTTTAACATATGTTAAAGTATAATGTTTGACCTTCAAATTTTGTACATTAACAAAAAAAAATTTGAACAGGTATTCAAGTTACAGGTGTTTAAAAATAGCAAAATTTCAATTTTCCAGCCCTTATAGCTGCTAAACAAGGGACGTGACAAAAAAATTTTGTTAACCGACTTCTACTTATTTCTAAGGATCTAACTACTCCCAAAATTTCAAGACCCTAGCTTAGCCCGTTTAGAAGATATGTGGGGCCAAAAATTTTGCAAAAATTGAGTATAATGGTAATGGTAAATTTTAGTACCGTATGGCAACCCTGTATATTTTATTGATGTAGTTTTGTAAAACCTAAGCTCTCTTTTGCTTTTTTTAGATTGAAAATATAGCTAACAGAACTCTTATTATACCAATTTAAATATAGGGCTTTTTGAGAATTTGCGGGGGCTGCAGCTTCATCACCCTTCAAACTTAAAAAAAACCTTTGACATTATGTTGAAATATAATTAAAGAGCTTTCAATTTTGTAAATCACAAAAAAAAATTTGAACAGGTATTCAAATTACAGGTGTTTAAAAATAGCAAAATTTCAGTTTTCGGGCCCTTATAGCTGCAATACAGGGGACGTGACAAAAAAAATTTGTTAACCGACTACTACTTACTTCTAAGGATCTAACTACTACCAAAATAGGAGATATGTAGGGCTAAAAATTTGCAAAAATTGTGTTTTGCATAATGGTAAATTTTAGTACCGTATGGCAACCCTAAACATTTGTCTTTTAAAAATTTATAAAGTTTATAAAACCAGCTATCTTTTGCCGTTTTCAAATTGAAAATACACTTAATAGAACTCTTGTTATAACAATTTTAATATAGGGCTTTTCCCAACTTTTGGGGACTGCAGCTCCGTAACAGGTGGGGCTACAGAAAAAAAGTCTTCTACGAAATTATTTTTTTTGTAATACCTGCTCGTGGTTAAAATTTCTTTGCTCTATTTCAAACGATGTAAAAGTTTTTGTAAACATACGGACAGACAGACAGACAGACGGTGCTAAAAATAGTCTTTATATATTTCAGCAACAAAACTTAATTTTTTCACTTTTTTTTATTATCTAAATATATTACATAATATCATTAACTTCACAAATGACAGATAGTTTTAAAATATCAAATATTTTGTAGGACAATTAATCTGACAATTATATATACTCCTGAAACAAAAATTAGCTTTCCATTTACAAACAACTTCTACCTACTCTTCATCAACAATTTTTGGTAAAAGGAACGCATGCATTATATAAATTTCGTGCGTTATGTCAAAGTAAAACTAAAAAGAGTTTTTTAATAAAAAAAAACATTATTCGATGTTTAGAATTTAAAATAAACTTTTCATTTAATAGGACCTAAATTAACCTTAATTAAAACATACGACGTACAATTTTTATACGGCAGTACATACAAAAATATTTATTTGTATGTTTTAATTTAGTACAAAAAATTTTTTTAATTTCATATAATAGGTATATTTTGAATTTTTTTCAATATAAGATATTTTTTAAAACATAATCTTAAAAATATAAGAAAAACCAAAAACAATATTTTGTAAATTTGTATATTTTAAAAATCCGAGTTACAGTACATCGCGTTACGCGTATTTTGGTTGCTCTCATGTAAATTCATGTACCTACCTATTTATTTGTAAATTTTTTGACAGAGATTATACGCCGAACGCTTTTATTTAAGTTGAAGATTATTTTTTAGTTTTTTTTTGCGAACATAATATATGTAGATATTTTCAATTATTTTGAATGTATGTTTTTTAAAAAAAAAAATATTATTTTAAAATATTTTATTTTGAAAACTTAATCGTACCATCATAAGAAAAAACAATTACAATATTTTTATAGGCTTTGTCAAATTTTAAAATTTAAAATTCCGAAGAACTGTACATAACATACCTACTTATTTCAAAATTTTTTGACAGAAACTGCACGCCGTACGTGTTTATTCTGGTTGATCACTAAGGAACACATCATTTTTCTTAAGAAATGTTATTTTCTTTTTGTTTCTGCAAACATATTATAGGTATTTCAATTATTTTGAATAAGTATATGTAATGTATTTTTTAAAAAAATATACATACGTATTTTTAAAAACAATATTATTTTAAAATATTTTATTTTTAGAAAAATAACAATATAAGAAAAAACAATAACATTTTTATATGCTTTGTCAATGTTTAAATTTTAAAAATTCGAGGTACAGTAAGTTATTCTCATGTAATATCATGTACCTAACTACTCATTTAAAACTTTTTGTTAGCAATTATACACCATAAGCGTTGATTTTGGTTAGGTCCAGGGCCCTATTTCATAAAACTATTAGTCTAATACTAATAAACTAATAATTATTAGAACTAATAAATATGGAGTAATACTTTTTTGTTTCATAAAAATTTTCTGCAACTAATAAAATTTTACTAATAAATTATTACTGCAAAGCATATATTATTAGTGTAGACTCGTCACTAATAATTATTATTTGAGTGTTCAATTATTAATGTTAAATTGTTTATTTATTTTATACATAATATATATTTATTAGTATATAATATGTATATACCATGTATTTATTTCTATACTTACATTAACATAAAATAGTATATTTATATTTATTATAATAAATATATTCATTATAATTTTAGTTGATTTACAATAATCTTTTATATAGGTAATATATAATAAAATATTATTAAAATTAAAATTAAAATTATTAAGAACAATAATTCGATTTTTTTTTTACAAAATAAACAAAAAAAATTATATTTCTTTATTTTTTTCTATTTTAGTGTAACAATAAAAAAAAATTTATTTTATATTTTATGTAAATTTTTTTTTTATTATTTGAAAAACATTTTATTTCTTATCATGTTTACTTATAAATTATTAAGGTAGATTCTCAATACACTTGCACCGTAACGATGCCGTGCCGATTTTTATGCTTCTATGCATTTGTTATGTTTATGTTCAAATTCAATATTAACGGTAACAAAATCAACGTCGCCAAAACGGCAACTATATATTTATTTCGAATATATTCATAAGAAATGCATATTATAAATTGATGAAAATTAAAATTTTTTTTACAAAATAAAAAATTTTTGATTTTTATTTTGTCTTCACTTTGCCGGTGTAATAAAAATGCACCTTAAAATTGCATTGATGAAACTTAAATAATAGATATAAAATAAAAATATAATATTCTTTAGAGTACCTAGTGTAATAACATCAAAAGTAAATATCGTAGAATTATTATTTCTTCATTACAACAATTAATAAAAATAATTAATTTAAAATTACTGTATGGCAACTTATATGTTTTTCAAAAATAAATTTTACAAAATTATGCATCGGGTTTTTTTTAATAAAGTAAATTATTGATTTTAGTATAATTTACTTCGTGTGATGCTTGCAAGCAAAAAATTAAAAGTTTATAAAAATTAATTAATCACAAAAAAAAAATGTGTTCGAAAGACTTAAAATTGTTGTTGTTAGAAGAAATTGACACAAGAAAAGAAATTTTATTTGGAACTTTTTCTGAAAAACTTACAAAAAAACATAAATATGATGCATGGATTGCCATCCATAAGAAAGCGAAATCACTAGGAGCTTTTACTGGGAAAAATTGGACATATATGCGGGATGCATTTTGGCCGAATACAAAAAAATGTACAATGGTAAGGAATTTTATTTTAAAAATAAATACCAATGGTATTTCAAGATATGGTCAAATTATAGGCAAAAGTTGACAATGCTAAAAAAAACCGGCGCAGGGGGTGGCAAGGAGTGCATTCTAAATGAAGTTGATAACAAAGTTTTGGATATACTTAACAAGGATGCACCAGATATTGTAGGGTTACCAGTTTCAGAAACATTTGAAGATGAAATTCCGATTACTGATATAGTTTCATCTTTAAATGTTTCTGATACTGACGATCCTATTATATCTGAAAATACAAATGCATCTAAAGATAGTATTCCCATCAATGAAAGAAAAAAAAATAAATTCTTGTGTCCAAGTTCCACAAGTAAATTTATAGATTTGTATATTTAATTTTATCTAGAACTATCCGTTTTTCTTAGAGCCGAAGAGGAAACAGTATAATTTCAATGAAAGAATATTTGAATTGAAGGAAGAAAAACTAAAGCTAGAAATAGAACAAATAAAAAAGCAAAATTTGAAATTAGAGCTAGAAATAGAAAAAACCAAAATGGAAAATCATAATGAAAACGATACCTTTATACTTCCAATAAATGATTATTAAAAAAAAATAAAAATAAAATAAAAATTTTAAAAAAGAATTATGTATTATGCATATTTATAAATAAAATTATTTAAACTCAATTTATGAATTTTTGATTTTTGAAAATAATTAATTTTATAATGTTAATTATAATGTTATACGTATATAAATTAATGAAAATACTCTCGGAATAGTAAAATATTAATCGCAAAAAGTGTT
Organism: Dolichopus griseipennis; assembly: GCA_963082915.1. Lineage (NCBI taxonomy): Eukaryota > Metazoa > Arthropoda > Insecta > Diptera > Dolichopodidae > Dolichopus > Dolichopus griseipennis. The sequence continues at coordinate 140,486,696 of OY720441.1, forward strand.
AATAATTTCTTGGCGTCTTGTTATTCCACTATTCGTTGTAAGTAATATATTTACTTCCACATTATTTTCATTTTGGATTTCTTCTTCCAAGTCCATCAAATTATCATTATGTATGTCTTCCCAACTCAAATTACAAAGTGTAACACATGCTTTTATTATTTTGCAAGAATAAATTGGATTTAATCTTAAATAATTCAAGCATGAAAATTTTTCTTTTAGTACACCAATAGCGTTTTCTATTAAACGCCTAGTTGACTTATGAGCTCGATTGAATCTTTGCACTGCTACATCATTTAGATTACTTCGTTCCGGCGTTATAAGCCATTCGTTACATCCATATCCAGAATCGCCTAATAAAACAGATCTTGGATATGGTCTCCAACCGTTTTCCATTTTTGAATATAATACACTATTTCTCAATACTCTGGCATCATGTACTTTACCGGGCCACTTCGCACTAACATAATAAAATCGCAAATCCGGTCCACATACTAGCATTACATTTATGGAATGATTTCCATGTCGATCTACAAAACGATCCTCAAACTCTGTAGGAGCACTAATTTTTACAAGTGTGCCATCTATACATCCTACGACATTCGGCAAACCAGCAAATGCGTAAAACTGTTCTATAATTCTAGTAATATTTCTAGGCCATCCTATTTCATTTGGAGCTACTTTTTCGTTAATAACATCAACAACTTTTTTGATTACTCCGCACACTGTTTCCTTGGAAACACCATGCATATCTACAATTCCGTGATATTGGCAACCATTTCCAAGCCAATGAAGCGCTATTAAAAGTTGCTGAGTTGCGGAAAGAGCGTGGTTCCTATTCGTTTGATGTTGCAAATGTGATGTTATAAAATCTCTTAAAATTGTTAAAATATGCAGCTTTAAACGAAACTTCTCATTAAATTCATAAAACGGAGTTAAATTAAAATTAACTCGTTCCCGAAAAACACGGCTTCTTCTTATTATAAAATAATCATCGTAATCACTTTCACTATCAGAGCTTAACATCATTTTTAAATTTTTACTGAATTATTTTTAAGTTGTAACGAAAATAAAATGTTGTTGATTAATGTAAGGTATGTATAATACTGAGTAATTTTTTTTTAGATTTTATTATTATTTATTTATTTTTTACAAAATATTTAAGATTATTTAAAAAAAAAAAAATAAATTTGTTGCATACAATATAAAGTTTGAACCTTCTTTATATCTAAATATTCTAATATTTAAAAGACTAATAATGAGTTTATTAGTCTTTCTAAACTAATAAAAATTTACTAATAATTATTAGTGTAGCGACAAATAATTATTAGTCTAATAGTTTTATGAAACAGAAACCCGCTTTGCAGTAATAAAATTCACTAATAATTATTAGAGTAGCACTAATAAAATATTAGTGTTTATGAAACAGAATTTTACTAATAACTAATAAAATATTAGTAAATTCACTAATAATATTAGACTAATAGTTTTATGAAATAGGGCCCAGGTGTATAATTGGGCCAAAGGAACAAATCATTTAAATTACAAATTATTTTTTTAAGAAAGATTTTTCGTATTTAATTTTTTGTAAACATATTTTACAACCACTTTTGTTATACATCTCCCAAACGTAATGGCAACTACAGAATATATTTCAGGAGTCAGTTATTTTATTTTTATAAAAAACTTAACAAAAGGCAACAACAATATACGAAGTAGCACACTAATTTTTTTTAGCAAAATAAAATACATCAGTTAAGCTCGCTTATAACGACCATATATATAACGCTTATAACGAAAATATTCGTCGTAATAAACGAATGTCGTTTTAAAAGAATGCTGTTAATTTTTGAAAAATTAGTATAAGACTTGAACATTGTAAAATATGCTAATTTTAGAGCGAACGCTTCGAACTCACTTTCTAGAATTTTATATGATGTTGCAGCTTCAAGTTTATGTATAGTGCTTTTTCTTCTAATGAAATTTATTTTATATTAAAATTTAATTGACAAAAATTGTAAAGTTTATTATAATTAAAACTGAACCGAGTTTGTTATAAATGAAAACTACTGTATAAACAAATTTCGTTCGCTTTCATTTCGAACAGAACTAATTTTTTTTTTCATATTTCTCGTTTACTTTTTAAGATGAAAAAAAAAAACAAAAACAAAACAAAAATTTTAAAAAAATTTCAATGTCCTTGTTAATTGAACATTTGAACTAAACAAAAAAAAAAGAAAGACATAAGTCGGCGAATATAATAGTTTGATTGAGGTGCGATTACTACCGAAAATGAATTACATTTACACAGAAAGTCGGCGCATAATATTAGAGTCATAAGCCTTAACTTTTAACCGCGGGATCGTTAAATTCAATTTTACGTTAAATTAAAGACGGGTTTTCACCTGAAAAAACGCAATATTCTAAAAAAAAAATATCCGTGTAATATGAAAACAAAAAAAACCTTTCATTTGGTTGTTGTTTCACTAAAATTGGTCCTATTTACCCTGAAGGGATATTTATATTTGTATGGAAAAAATAAGCTGATTAAATATTATGATATAACTTCAATTCGGCTTTTTCCGTTTTCTAAAAATATTAAATGAAAATTGAATTTTTAAATTGATTGTGTTATTTTTTAATTAAACCAAATTATTTAAACCAAAAGTATGATACTTTCTTAGTACAAATGGTATACTTTCTAAATCTCATTTTGCCTCCAATTAAATGAATTCATTACGAAAAGTATGGATGAAAAAAGTATACAGTCGAGAAACACATAGACTTGAAAAAACGTTTTGACTGTGTCAATCATGACAATTTTCTTCACAAACTTTCTCTGTTAAAATTCAATAATCGGCATTTAACCTATTTAAAGTCTTATTTAGATGAAACAACCCAAAGGGTGCTCATTGGAAAAATTTTAAGTATCATAAAAGAGATCAGTAAAGGCGTTCCACAGGGATCTATTTTAGGGCCAGATTTATTTAAAATATATATAAATGATATTGCTTCCTTAAAGGTCAAAGGAAAAGTTCAGCTTTACGCAGATGACACGGTATTAAATATGCGTGTGTACATGTCCTTTATTTTTAATTTAAAATTTTAATATTGTTGTTGCAAAAGCAATATATTAAATATGCTTTTAAGCACATTTTCAAAAAAGTTATAGCAAGAGTTCTGTTAGGTGTATTTTAAATGTGAAAATGGAACAAAATAGCTGGTTTTATAAAATTTATAAATATTTAAAAGGCAAATGCTTAGGGTTTAAAAGGCAAATGCTTTTAAGGGATTTACAAAAATATTAGAAAAATATAAGACTAAAAGTTAAAGTGTTGCCATACGGTACTAAAATTGACCATTATGCAAAACTAAGTTTTTGCAAAATTTTTGGCCCTACATATCTTCTAAACGGTTCAAGTTAAGATCTTGAATTTTTGGGAGAAGTTAGACCTTCAAAAATTAGTATAAGTCGGTTAACTAAATTTTTTTTGTCACGTCCCCTGTTTAGGAGCTATAAGGGCTCGAAAATTTAAATTTGCTATTCTTAAACACATGTTACTTAAATTCCTGTTCAAATTGTTTTTTACAAATATACAAAATTTGAAGCTTCAACATTATGTTTCAACATATGTTAAAGATTTTTCTTAAATTGAAAGGGTTTCTTTAAATTGAAGAAATTGTCTTTTAGTTTTAAGCATTTTTCCTTAAGTAATAAAATTCTAGATAAAACTACAAATTTTGCTGGAGTTCACAATTGATTTCCTAGAACCTAAAAAAATCGAAAGATGGGGACAGAAAGGAGGTGAGCAGACCCATCATAAGTTTGCTAAGCAAAAATTTGGGAAACTTCCCCATTGAAGGGCTACTAGGTCTTCAAAATTAAGACTTTTATGTTTTTATAAAACAGTAACTTACTCACCAGAGTATGTTTTTTCAAAATTAAACGTTAACATTGAAGCTCCAATATTATATTTTGCACTAGTTAACAGGTTTTCCTGATTGCATTGCGATTATATTCTAAGTATTGATTTCACTATTAGTCATAATTAATAAATTGATAAAATAACTAAATTATAATACCTATTGTCATTTATTTTTATATTTATTTTGATAAAAATAAATGATAAAATATTCAATAAGAAACCCTATATAATTTCAAAATGTGCTTTTTAAAAACCTTGGTTTTTTCATCACTTGTTTTTTTTATATTCAAAATGGTAAAATTATTGTTGCAAATTGCCATAATATATTAAATTTAAAAAAAACAAGTGATGAAAAAAAATCAAGGGTTCTTAAAAAAGCACATTTTCAAATTTATATTGCATTACATACTGAGTTTAACTTTGGAAATATTTACTGCTTAATAGTTACTGCTTACTTATAAAATTTACTGCTAACACAAAAGTTTTTAATTTAAAGTTGTTATAGCCCTTCAATGGGGAAGGTTGCCAAGTTTCTCAAGGATATAACTTCATCTTACTCCCCCCTCCCCCTCCGTCCCCCTCCATTTTTTTAGGTTCTAAGAATTAAATTGTGAATTCCACAAAAATTTGGAATTTTACTTAGAATTATACAATCTAAGAAAAAATGGGTAAAACTGAGAGACACTTTCTTCAATTTAAAGAACCGCTTATAAATTTAGGAAAAACCTTTAAATATATAAAATATAATGTTGGGCCTTTAAATTTTGTATATTAATTGGACAGGTATTCAAGTTACAGGTGCTTAAAAATAGCTAAATTTATATTTTCGAGCCCTTATAGCTCCTAAACAGGGGGCTTGACAAAAAAATTTTATTAACCGGCTCCTACAAATATTTGAGGATCTAACTTCTCCCAAAATTTCAAGACCCTAGCTTGAACCGTTTAGAAGATATGTGGGGCCAAAAATTTTGCAAAAATTGAGTTTTGCATAATGGTAAATTTTAGTACCGTATGGCAACTCTGTACATTTTAATGATGTATTTTTGTAAAGTCTAAGAAAGAAGTTTTCTTTTAGCTTCGTCACCCTTCAAAATTAAGAAAAACCTTTGACACATGTTGAAATATAATTAAAGAGCTTTCAATTTTGTAATTCACAAAAAAACAATTTGAACAGGTATTCAAGTTACAGGTGTTTAAAAATGGCAAAATATAAATATTCGGGCCCTTATAGCTGCAAAACAGGGGACGTGACAAAAAAAATTTGTTAACTGACTTCTACTTATTTCTGAGGATCTAACTACTCCCAAAATTTCAAGACCCTAGCTTGGCCCGTTTAGAAGATATGTGTAGCCAAAAATTTTGCAAAAATTGAGTTTTGCATAATTGTAAATTTTAGTACCGTATGGCAACCCATGGCATTTGAATATAGGGCTTTTCCCAACTTTGGGGGGCTGCAGCTACGTAACGGGTGGGGCTACAGAAAAAAATTCTTCTATGGAATTATTTTTTTTATAATACCTACTCTTGGTTAAAATTTCTTTTTCTATTTCAAACGATGTAAAAGTTTTTGTAAACATACGGACAGACGGACAGACGAACAGACGGACGGACAGAGTGAAACTATATAGGCACATTTTTACAAAATTTTTTGAAATTGTGCTAAAAAGTTTAGAGTTGGTACATTAATTTTATTTTTCAATGAGTTTGTGTGTTTCAATGTAATACTGATAAAACCAAATGCCAATGTATATATACATATATTTAACTACTGGCTTAACTTAATCAAATATAAAAAATACACTATATTATGTATGTATGGATAAATATTTATTTTTTTAATATTTAATCAAATTTTTCTTTTTATACCCTACACCTATAGAATAGGTAAGGGGTATATTAACTTTGGTATGGTGTTTGTAACCACCTAAAGGAAGCGAGCTAGATATGGAAAAGTATATATATTTGTGATCAGCGTGACCGCCTTAGTCGATATAGCCATGTCCGTCCGTCCGTCCGTCCGTTCGTAGGCACGATAACTCAAAAAATAATGGAGCTATCTTGATGAAATTTTAACTGTAGATTACTAGGACTGAAAGTACGGCGGGGATTTCATATGGGCGAAATCGGCCAATGGGTTCGGATTTTGGACCTTTTAATCGATCGAAGGGCTAACGCATATATATAAAAAATCACGATAACTCAACAACTAATGACGCTATCTTCATCAAATTTGTGCTGTAGGTTACTAGTAATGAAACTACTTCGGGGATTGCGTAAGGTCGGGATTGGACCATGGGTTCGGAACCTAGAACTTTTTGATCAAATTTAGGCCAAACGAGCATAATTCCGAAACCAATGAAGATGGAACCTCCAAATTTGGTATCAGGGTGTCCCTTCCTATTTCCTAAGTGTCTTGTGAATTTGGGCCCCATTGGAGTAGTGGGTCGGGGACCAGCCACACATTTCCGAAGACCTTAAAGCATATCTTTAAAATTAATAAAGATAACAACTTGAAAAAATGTAGAAGCTGCCAATTTGCCACAAGGGTGTTCTTTACTATCTCTTGCGTGTTCCCTTAATTTGGGATCAATTGGAGAGGTGGTTCAGTACCCCTCTCAGACCTCCCAAGTTTTAAAAGTTTATAATCGAAATTACTAAAAATAGTTACTTAAAATTAAGATAGACCGTTCAAATTGTGTACAAGGGTTAACTAGTACTATAAGTAAAGCGCGGGCTGTATAAGGGCAAAATCAGCCCATGGGTTCGGATTCTGGACCTTTTAGTCGGTGTCAGTGATAACGAACATATATAAAAAATCACGATAACTCAACAACTAATGAGTCTATCTTCATGAAATTTGTGCTGTAGGTTATTGGTAATGAAACTACGGCGGTGATTACGTACGGTGAGGATTGGACAATGGGTTCGGAACTGAGAACTTTTTAATCGAATTTAGGCCAAACTAGCGTAATTCCGAAACCAATGAAGATATAACCTCCAAATTTGGTATCAGGGTGTCCCTTCCTATTGCGTAGGTGTCTTTGAAATTTGAGCCGCATTGGACTAGTGGGTCGGGGACCAGCCACTCAGATCCGAGGACCTTAAAGCATATTTTCGAAATTAACAAAAATAGTAACTTGAAACAAATGTAGAAGCTTCAAATTTGGCCCAGGGTGTTCTTTACTATTTCTTCCGTGCCCCCCTAATTTGGGATCATTTGGAGTGGTGGTTCAGGACCTCTCTTAGACCCCCAAATGTGTAAAAGCTTATCATCGAAATTAATAAAACTAGTAACTTAAAATTAAGATAGAACGTTCCAATTGTATACAAGGGTTAACTAGTATTGAAAGTATGACGGAACTGCATATCGGCGAAATCGTACCATTGTTTCGGGTTCTGGAACCCTTGACAAGTTCAAGGACTAAAAAACATATATCTTACAAACACCATAACTCAAAAAATAATGCCGGTATTTTGATGAAATTTAAACTCTAGGTTACTAGTAATGAAAGTACCATGCGAATTGGTTCTGGTCGAGTTTAATTTCAAAGCCAAAGAATATATTTCCTATGTCCTATGTGTCTCCGAAATTTAGACTAAATTGTAGTGGTTCAGCTATGTTCAAAGGTACTTGCTGCATTTATGTAAAATTTATTTGAATATTTAAATGAATTATATGAAAAGTTTAAAATTTGTAATTGTATTTTAGAAGTACATTTATTGCATATTTTGCGTTTATAAGCTTTTCTATTAGGTATATAAACTAACCATTTAAAATAATTGCAATTTTTAAAAATTTGGATTATTAAATATATTATGCTTTGATTATCTTTTTATCACAAAATTTAACAATTAGAATTTTTTCATTTTGTAATTGAATTGGAATAAATATATTTTCATATATTTCAAGTTTGTTTGTTTTTTAATATTTTTAAATAGATAAATTAGTAAGATTTTGTAATATTTTTTAATAGATAGTGTAATTAGAAAATGTTTTTAGTATTAGTTAATTTGGTTAGCTATGTCTTACGATCAAATTAATAACAGCTTTTATAGTGTTAAAATGACTTATGAATATGTCCTTAAATTTGAACCAAATAGGTGTAGGGTATTTCTAAGTCGGTTGCACCGACTGACTGTTTCTTTACTTGTTTAAGTATTCATTTTACCTTTTTACGTATTGAAATAATATAGAAATAATAAGAGCAGACAAACGAAATAGTTTTTTGCTTTCAAATGAAATTTTTAGAATAGACTAAATTTAGGAATTTAAACCGAATGAAAATTGGATATTTAGTGTGTAAAATTAAAATTCCGTACATCGTTTATAAAATTGAATACTTGTTGAGAAATAAAATTAAATAGATGAGACGGGAAAAGTAAAATAATATCTGAAAAATTTGGTTTAATTAAAAAATAAAAACACAATCAATAATTAAAATTCAATATTCATTTTATATTTTTAGAAAAAGGAAAAAGCCGAATTGAAGTTATATAATAAATAAAATGAATAACGTTCAATTCAGCATAAGAAACCCTTTACAAAACGAAATTAAAAAAATTATAAACATGTAGCTACTATGAAGGTTCTTGAATCTATGTACAAACTATAACATAAAACTATAAAAAGAAAACAAACGTAAAACTATAATTCTAGTAAAACATAACAAAATTAAATATGAAATAAAATAAACAAAAATGAATTATTTAATATTTAGCATTGTTTAACATAAGCTGATCCACCTGTTCCACTTTAAGATTCAATGCTCCGGTGAAAAGTTGAAGGGTGTGGAAAAAAAAAGATAAATTAGAGTAAAATTTTAATATATGGCTCTGTATATAGTATTGAAATCTAATCTACTAAAAATTTGTTGGGAAATTAATAATTTATTACTTAAAATTTATGAAAATAAAACGACAAGTTACCGCTAAAATTTAAATTTGAATTTTCCTTTTATAACTTTATGGCTTTAACTTTTTAACCCCTTTGAAACTAGAAACCGCAATTTAATAGATAATTTCACAATGAAACAGCAAGCCACCAAGGGTAAAATATTTAAAATATAAAACCCCAGCCATTGAAAATAATACTATGAAAAAATTACCTACACCATCTTTCAGTGTTTTTAGCACATTTTCAAAAAATTTTGTAAAAATGTGCCTATATAGCTTCACTCTGTCCGTCCGTCCGTCCGTATGTTTACAAAAACTTTTACACCGTTTGAAATAGAGAAAAGAAATTTTAACTATGGGTAGTTTTTGCAAAAAAAATAATTTCGTAGAAGAATTTTTTTCTGTAGCCCCACCTGTTACGGGGCTACAGCCCCCCAAAGTTGGAAAAAGCCCTATATTTAAATTGTTATAACAAGAGTTCTGTTAAATATATTTTCAATCTGAAAACGGCAAATGATAGCTGGTTTCATGAACTTTATAAATTTTAACAAAGCAATGTTTAGGGTTGCGATACGGTACTAAAATTTAACATTACGCAAAACTCAATTTTTGCAAAATTTTTGGCCCCACATATCTTCTAAACGGTTCAAGCTAGGGTCTTGAAATTTTGGGAAAAGTTAGATACCTAGAAATTAGTAGGAGTCGGTTAACAAAATTTTTTTGTCAAGCCCCCTGTTTAGGAGCTATAAGGACCCGAAAATTGAAATTATGCTATTTTTAAGCACCTGTAACTTGAATACCTGTCCAATTTTTTTTTTATTAATATACAAAATTTAAAGGTCCAACATCATGTTTTAACACATGTTAAAGATTTTTCTTAAATTTAAAAGGGGTTCCTTAAATTGAAGAAAATGTCTCTTAGTTTTACCCATTTTTGCTTAGATAATAAAATTCTAAGTAAAATTCCAAATTTTTGTGTAATTCACAATTTAATTCCTAGAACCTAAAAAACTCATCCTCTAGGAGGGGGGGGGGGGGGGGGAGTTAGATTCTTGAGAAATTTGGCAACCTTCCCCATTGAAGGGCTACAACAACTTTTAAATAAAAAATTTACTGTTAGCAGTAAATTTTATAAGTCAGTAGTAAATATTTCCAAAGTTAAACTCAGTATGTAATACAATATAATTTTGAAAATGTGCTTTTTTAAAAACCCTTGGTTTTTTTTCATCACTTGTTTTATCCCGTATGACTGTAGGTCAAAGGGTATAATAAATTTGCCATTACGTTTGTGTAAAGAAGAAGAGGGGGTAGATATAGATTCATGTGTATGGATCGGATCAGAATCGAAAAATAAATCGATTTAGCTATGTATGTTCACCCGTCCGTCTGTCCGTCTGTCCGCACGATAACTCAAAAACTAAAGAAGCTAGGATCTTGAAATTTTCGCAATTTCGGTTTTTTGCAATAGCTGTCATCGATATTTAAATCTAGCCATATTGGTCCATGGGTTCGGGTAGCTGCCATACAACTTCTTTTTTCAAATGAGCATTTCTCTGTACATATTACAGCTGCGTGTCTGAAATTTTGCCAAAAGTAATTAGTGTTTATAATAATGATATAATGTTTATATAACGGTCATACGGGTATCCCAGAGTTGACAGAGTCTACACTACTACACTCTTCCTCGTTTTAACATAAAATCATATTAAAATATAAACACATATGTAAATGAATACAAATATAAGTTTCAAAACACTTGACTTGATCAACACGTCTATTGATCATATTGTATATTAAAAAGCTTACATAATTTTGGTGTTGCCATATTGAAAGACTAATGTAATTTCCTGATTTATCAACATATAAGATTTTAAAAACTTACATATAAAAACTTTAAGGAATTGCTTTTTCTAAAAGTTATGTAAGATTTGGAAATTATTTTTTGAATATATAAAATATTTAAAGTATAACTTATATTATAATTTAATTATAATTCATAATATAATATAACTTATATTATATAAATATTATAATTTAAAATATAAAATATTAATACAACAACGAAAATTATTTGTTAAAATTCTTAAAACTACTAATAAGTTATAAATTTATAAAATATATTTTAATTTTATTTTATGATTTAGAGCGTTTTGGTAAAATATTTAAAATTTTTATTTTTAAAAAATTTGAGTTTCTAGTTTCCTTTTAATTTAACTAAATTAGCTTAACTTAACTGATACGCGTATTTCGTCTACAACTTGCAGACTTCTACAGTGTTTGTACTCGAATGACTAATCAGTTGTACTAATCAGTTTTAAATTTCTAAAAAATTAAAATTGATTTTTTTTTTAAATATTGAAGTTTTTAAAACTTAAATTAAAAAAAAAATTAATTTTTTAATCATGCAAATGATATGGCAATATTGCATTCATTTACATACACATCGTCATAAAAAAAAAAAAAAAAATTAACTCAAATATTGTACGACGATATTAATAGTTTGATACTTGGTTAAATGTTTTGATACAGTCGGAAAATTTAAGATTTTATGCTAGTAAATAAGTTTTATTTGAAAAAAGTAATAAAAAATAAAAGAAAACAGAGGTTATTTTTAAAATTTTTTCTATATAAACTTGTATTTTATCAGTAAAATTTAATAATCTTATAATTTTTATATTTGATACATATTCCACATATTTTTTGATACCTAGAAAAACTATAAAGGCAAACTCTATGAATAGTGCAAAAAAGCATTAGTGAGAAAGAGATAGCATATGGGGCAATGGTTTTAAGAAAAAATTAAGAAAATTCTTATTGACATTTTTTGTTCTTCTACTTGCTTTATCTATATAATATGTATAATTTTTGGTAGTGTATTAATGAAACACGTTGTTCAGTTCAGATCGTATTTATATTAACTCGTCGAAAAAAAAATGGTTAATGTATCGGCTAAATTTACTATTGAAATGATTTATAACTTTTTAATTTTAAATTCGTTAAGGAGTTTACTTAATTTATTGGTTTGTGGACTAACTTAATTTCTTCGTTGTTTAGTTATTTCAAAAATTATACATATATAGACAAAGCAAGTGGAACAAAAAATGTCAATAAGAATTCTCTTAATTTTTTTCTTAAAATCATTGCCTCATATGCTATCTCTTTCTCACTAATGCTTTTTTGCACTATTCATAGAGTTTGCCTTTATAGTTTTTCTAGGTATCAAAAAATATGTGGAATATGAATCAAATATAAAAATAATAAGATTATTAAATTTTAATGATAAAATACAAGCTCATATAAAAAAATTTTAAAAATAAACTCTGTTTTCTTTTATTTTTTATTACTTTTTTCAAATAAAACTTATTTACTAGTTATAATTTAGAATTTTGATTTTGTATCAAACCATTTAACCAAGTATCAAACTAAAACCATTTAACAAGTATATCGTCGTATAATATTTGAGTTAATTTTTTTTTTTTATGAAGATGTGTATGTAAATGAATGTAATATTGCCATATCATTTTCATCATTAAAAAATTAATTTTTTTTTTAATTTAAGTTTTAAAAATTTCAATATTTAAAAAAAAAATCTAAATCACGCTCTAAATCATAAAATAAAATTAAAAAATATATTTTATAAATTTATAACTGAATAGTAGTTTTAGGAATTTTAACAAATAATTTTCGTTGTTGTATTAATATTTTGTATTTTAAATTATAATATTTATATAATATAAGTTATATTATAATATGAATTATAATTAAATTATAATATAAGTTATACTCTTAATATTTTTTATATTCAAAAAATTATTTCCAAATCTTACATAACTTTTAGAAAAAGTAATTCTTTAAAGTTTTTAAAATCTTATTTATATGCTGATAAATCAAGAAATTACTTTAGTCTTTCAATATGGCAACACCAAAAATTATGTAAGCTTTTTAATATACAATATGATCAATAGACGTGTTGATCAAGTCAAGTGTATTGAAATGTATGCTTGTATTCATTTACATATGTGTTTATATTTTAATATGATTTTATGTTAAAACGAGGAAGAGTGTAGTAGTGTAGACTCTGTCAACTCTGGGATACCCGTATGGCCGTTATATAAACATTATATCATTATTATAAACATTAATTACTTTTGGAAAAATTTCAGACACGCAGCTGTAATAGGTACAGAGAAATGCTCATTTGAAAAAAGAAGTTGTATGGCAGGTACCCGAACCCATGGACCAATACGGCTGGATTTAAATATCGAATCTATATCTACCCCCTCTTCTTCTTTTCGTCTTTGCGTCACAAACGTAAAGGCAAATTTATTATACCCTTTGGCCTACAGTCATACGGGATAAAAAAACACTGAAAGATGGTGTAGTTAATTTTTTCATAGTATTATTTTCAATGGCTGGGGTTTTATATTTTAACCCTTGGTGTCTTGCCGTTTCATTGTGAAATTACCTATTAAATTGCGGTTTCTAGTTTCCAAAGGGTTAAAAAGTTAAAGCCGTTAAAGCCAAAAAGTTTTAAAAGAAAAATTCAATTTTAAATTTGAGCGGTAAGTTGTCGTTTTATTTTCATAAATTTTAACTAATAATTTATTAATTTCTCAAAAAATTTTAAATAGATTAGGTTTTCAATACTTGATACAGAGCCATAAAATTAAAATTTTACTCTAATTTATCTTTTTATTCATTTAAAATGTTTAAAAATTTCTAATTTACCTTTTTTTTCCACACCCTTCAACTTGTCACTAAAGCATTGAATCTTGAAGTGGAACAGGTGGATCAGCTTTTGTTAAACAATGAAAAATATTAAATAATTTATTTTTGTTTATTTTATTACATATTTAATTTGGCTATGTTTTACTAGAATTACAGATTTACGTTTGTTTTATTCTTATAGTTTTATGCAACATAGTAGCTACATTTTTATAATTTTTTTAATTTCATTTTTTTAAAGGGTTTTTTATGCCGAATTGAACGTTATTCATTTTATTTATTATATAACTTCAATTCGGCTTTTTTCCTTTTCTAAAAATATAAAATTAAAATTGAATTTTTAAATTGATTGTGTTTTTATTTTTTAATTAAAGCAAATTTTCTAGATATTATTTTGTGGAAAAGTCCCATCTCTATTTAATTTTATTTCTGAACAAGTATTCAATTTTATATACGATGTACGGAATTTTAATTGTACACACTAAATATCCAATTTTCATTCTGTTAAAGTTCCTAAATTTAGTCTATTCTAAAAAATTCATTTGAAAGCAAAAAACAAATTCGTTTGTCTGCTCTTATTATTTCTATATTATTTCAATACGTAAAGAGGTAAATGAATATTTTAAAAATATAAATTTGATTGAAAATTAGAAAAATAAATATTTATACATACATACATAATGTAGTGTATTATTTATATTTGATTTAGTTAAGCTAGTGTTAAATATATGTATATTTACATTGGTAGTTGGTATTATTTGTATTGTATTAAAACACACAAACGCATTAAAAAATAAAATTAATTTACATCTCTATAACTTTTTTTTACTTTTTTTTTCTTTTTTTTTAAGAAAATAATAATAATATAAAACAATGTGTAAGATGAGAAAGGTATATATTTTTTCTAATGTATAATATCGTTTTTACTCTTTCGTGGGGCATTGGATTTCACAAAATATAGTGAGAGATTTTTTGTTCTACTTGCTTTATCTATATATGTATAATTTTTGGTACAATTAAAATTCCGTATACATCGTATATAAAATTGAATACTTGTTGAGAAATTAAATTAAATAGATGAGACGGGAAAAGTAAAATAATATCTGAAAAATTTGGTTTAATTAAAAAATAAAAACACAATCAATAATTAAAATTCAATATTCATTTTATATTTTTAGAAAAAGGAAAAAGCCGAATTGAAGTTATATAATAAATAAAATGAATAACGTTCAATTCAGCATAAGAAACCCTTTACAAAACGAAATTAAAAAAATTATAAACATGTAGCTACTATGAAGGTTCTTGAATCTATGTACAAACTATAACATAAAACTATAAAAAGAAAACAAACGTAAAACTATAATTCTAGTAAAACATAACAAAATTAAATACGAAATAAAATAAACAAAAATGAATTATTTAATATTTAGCATTGTTTAACATAAGCTGATCCACCTGTTCCACTTTAAGATTCAATGCTCCGGTGAAAAGTTGAAGGGTGTGGAAAAAAAAAGATAAATTAGAAATTTTTAAAAATTTTAAATAAATAAAAAGATAAATTAGAGTAAAATTTTAATATATGGCTCTGTATATAGTATTGAAATCTAATCTACTAAAAATTTGTTGGGAAATTAATAATTTATTACTTAAAATTTATGAAAATAAAACGACAAGTTACCGCTCAAATTTAAATATGAATTTTCCTTTTATAACTTTATGGCTTTAACTTTTTAACCCCTTTGAAACTAGAAACCGCAATTTAATAGATAATTTCACAATGAAACAGCAAGCCACCAAAGGTTAAAATATAAAACCCCAGCCATTGAAAATAATACTATGAAAAAATTACCTACACCATATTTCAGTGTTTTTTTATCCCGTATGACTGTAGGTCAAAGGGTATAATAAATTTGCCATTACGTTTGTGTAAAGAAGAAGAGGGGGTAGATATAGATTCAAGTGTATGGATCGGCTCAGAATCGAAAAATAAATCGATTTAGTTATGTATGTTCGCCCGTCCGTCTGTCCGCACGATAACTCAAAAACTAAAGAAGCTAGGATCTTGAAATTTTCGCAATTTCGGTTTTTTGCAATAGCTGTCATCGATATTTAAATCCAGCCATATTGGTCCATGGGTTCGGGTAGCTGCCATACAACTTCTTTTTTCAAATGATCATTTCAGCTGCGTGTCCGAAATTTTGCCAAAAGTAATTAGTGTTTATAATAATGATATAATGTTTATATAACGGTCATACGGGTATCCCAGAGTTGACAGAGTCTACACTACTACACTCTTCCTCGTTTTAACATAAAATCATATTAAAATATAAACACATATGTAAATGAATACAAATATAAGTTTCAATACACTTGACTTGATCAACACGTCTATTGATCATATTGTATATTAAAAAGCTTACATAATTTTTGGTGTTGCCATATTGAAAGACTAATGTAATTTCCTGATTTATCAACATATAAGATTTTAAAAACTTACATATAAAAACTTTAAAGAATTACTTTTTCTAAAAGTTATGTAAGATTTGGAAATTATTTTTTGAATATATAAAATATTTAAAGTATAACTTATATTATAATTTAATTATAATTCATAATATAATATAACTTATATTATATAAATATTATAATTTAAAATATAAAATATTAATAAAACAACGAAAATTATTTGTTAAAATTCTTAAAACTACTAATAAGTTATAAATTTATAAAATATATTTTAATTTTATTTTATGATTTAGAGCGTTTTGGTAAAATATTTTAAAATTTAATTTTTAAAAAATTTGAGTTTCTAGTTTCTTTTTAATTTAACTAAATTAGCTTAACTTAACTGATACGCGTATTTCGTCTACTACTTGCAGACTGCTACAGTGTTTGTATTCGAATGACTAATCAGTTGTACTAATCAGTTTTAAATTTCTAAAAAATTAAAATTGATTTTTTTTTTAAATATTGAAGTTTTTAAAACTTAAATTAAAACAAAAATTAATTTTTTAATCATGCAAATGATATGGCAATATTGCATTCATTGCATACACATCTTCATAAAAAAAAAAAAAATTAACTCAAATATTGTATGACGATATTAATAGTTTGATACTTGGTTAAATGGTTTGATACAGTCGGCAAATTTAAGATTTTATGCTAGTAAATAAGTTTTATTTGAAAAAAGTAATAAAAAATAAAAGAAAACAGAGGTTATTTTTAAAATTTTTCTATAAAAACTTGTCATTTATCATTAAAATTTAATAATCTTATTATTTTTATATTTGATACATATTCCACATATTTTTTGATACCTAGAAAAACTATAAAGGCAAACTCTATGAATAGTCAAAAAAGCATTAGTGAGAAAGAGAAGCATATGGGGCAATGGTTTTAAGAAAAAATTAAGAGAATTCTTATTGACATTTTTTGTTCTTCTACTTGCTTTATCTATATAATATGTATAATTTTTGGTAGTGTATTAATGAAACACGTTGTTCAGTTCAGATCGTATTTATATTAACTCGGCGAAAAATAAATGGTTAATGTATCGGCTAAATTTACTATTGAAATGATTTATTACTTTTTAATTTTAAATTCGGTAAGGAGTTTACTTAATTTATTGGTTTGTGGACTAACTTAATTTCTTCGTTGTTAGTTATTTTTTAACTATTTATTGTTTATATAAACAGATATTATACATATATAAATAAACCACGTAGAACAAAAAATGTCAATAAAAATTCTCTTAATTTTTTCTATAAACCATTATCCCATATGCTATCTCTTTCTCACTAATGCTTTCTTCTCCTATTCATAGAGTTTATCTTTATAATTTTTCTAGGTATCAAAAAATAGGTGGAATATGTATCAAATATAAAAATAATACGATTATTAAACTTTAATGACAAAATACAAGCTTATATAGAAAAAAATTGAAAATAACCTCTGTTTTCTTTTATTTTTTATTACTTTTTTCAAATGAAACTTATTTACTAGTTATAATTTCTTATATCTAGTATAGAATTTTGAATTGCCCTACTGTATCAAACCATTTAACTAGGTATCAAACTATTAAGATCCTCGTATAATATTTGAGTTAATTTTTTATTTTTACATATGAATACAATATTGCGATATCATTTAATTATTTTATTTAAATTTATTTTTTTTTTGTTAATTTAAGTTTTTAAAACTTTCATATTAAAGTTTTAAAAACTTCAATATTTAAAACAAAAAATCAAATTATAATTTTTTAGAAATATAAAACTGATTAGTTTTTTCATATTTGTTTATTAACACTTAACATTTTAAATAAAACACTAGACCTGATATACGCACTAGACCTGATATACGCACTAGACCTGATATATTTAGAAGTGATACACGCCTTCAAGAATTGCCAGACATGATGAATTTGCCAACTGATATCATCTCAAATTGACAACATGGTGTCAATATCACTTTTGAACCTTCCATGATATAAACACTAGACCTGATATATTTAGAAGTGATATACGCCTTCAAGAATTGCCAGACATGATGAATTTGCCAACTGATATCATCTCAAATTGACAACATGGTGTCAATATCACTTTTGAACCTTCAAGAATAGCTAATCATCACTTTTGTGATACTCATCGTATGCTATGCTACGCCTTCAAGGATCCCGGTATAAATCTTAATATGGCTGATTTTTTATGAATGTTCTTCGGCAGCGGCCCGTAGAAAAACATAAAAAATTCCATAAAACAAAATTGTTGCATTCGACATACAAAAATTTAAAAATCTAGAAATTTATTTTATTATACCCTACACCTATAAAATAGGAAAAGAATATATTAACTTTGTTATGGTGTTTGTTTACAGCCGAGTAATCAACGGCTTAGTGAATGTTATGATTAAAAAGAAACTGAAGCCATGTTTAAAATAAACTTGGTGAATGCCCTATACTCTTTAAAGGAGTGGAAAGGGAATAAAAAAAATGGTGTTTGTAACCACCGAAAGGAAGCGAGCTGGATATAGAAAAGTATATATATATTTGTGATCAGCGTGGCCTTCTGAGTCGATATAGGCATGCCCGTTCGAAGGCACGTTAACCCAAAAATTCATGGAGCTATCCTGATGAAATACCGTAGGTTTAATAAGTAAGGCGACGATTGCATAATTCAAATTATAATATAACTTATATTATATAAATATTATAATTTAAAATATAAAATATTAATGCAACAACAAACATTATTGTTAAAATTTTTAAAACTACTAATCAGTTATAAATTTATAAAATATATTTTTAATTTTATTTTATGATTTAGAGCCTTTTGGTAAAATATTTTAAATTTATTTCGTCTACTACTTGCAGCCTCCTTCAGTGTTTGTACTCGAATGACTAATCACTTGCACTAATCAGTTTTAAATTTCTAAAAAATTATAATTTGATTTTTTGTTTTAAATATTGAAGTTTTTAAAACTTTAATATGAAAGTTTTTAAAACTTAAATTAAAAAAAAAATAAATGTAAATTAAATAATTAAATGATATCGCAATATTGTATTCATTTGCATACACATTTTCATTAAAAATAAAAAATTAATTCAAATATTATACGAGGATCTTAATAGTTTGATACTTGTTTAAATGGTTTGATACAGTGGGCAAATTCAAAATTCTATACTAGATATAAGAAATTATAACTAGTAAATAAGTTTCATTTGAAAAAAGTAATAAAAAATAAAAGAAAACAGAGGTTATTTTCAATTTTTTTCTATACAAGCTTGTATTTTGTCATTAAAGTTTAATAATCGTATTATTTTTATATTTGATACATATTCCACTTTTTTTTTGATACCTAGAAAAATTATAAAGACAAACTCTATGAATAGTGGAAGAAGGCATTAGTGAGAAAGAGATAGCATATGGGACAATGGTTTTTAGAAAAAATTAAGATATAATAAACGATAAGATATAAATAAACGCAAAATATGTATTTCTAAAATACAATGACAAATTTAGAACTTTTTAAATAATTCATCTATATATATAAAAGCGAAAGTTTGTTTGTTTGTTTGTATGTAGCGAATAGGCTCCTAAACTGCTCAGGCGATTTTCATGAAAATTTGTATATAGAGGTTTTTGGGTAAGGAAAGAAATCGTGGACTAAAAATTTTGCTCCAACCGGAACCGCCAAGTTGGGGCTGTGGTGAAAGTATTTAAACTTTTTTGTTCTAAAATGAAAACGGTTTGACCGATTGACTTCAAATTTTGTATACGTGATGCTCCTTGAGAATTGAGTTGACAATATTAACAGTTTTGGAATTTGTTAACCCATGTCGGCCCGACGGTTAGTCAAAAAAAATTTTGGAACCAAATTTTGTTCAATTTTGGATAGTCCTGCTTTGGCTAAAAGGAAAGACTGAAAAAAAATTTTGTTGAGTTCCGTTAACCCATTGCGGACCAACAGCTTTTTATAAGTTTTTTAATTTAATTACTTTACTCCAAATTAGACACGGTTTGACAGATTTTCTTTAAATTTTGTATACGTGATTCTCCTTGGGGATTGAGTTGAGACTATTAACAGTTTTGGAATTTGTTAACCAATGCCGGCCCGACGGTTGGTCAAAAAAAATTTGGAAGCAGATATTGTCCAATTTTGCGAAATACTACTTACTAAAAAGAAAGCCTTAACAATTTTTTTTTTGACTTCCGTTAACCCATTGCGGTCCAAAAGCTTTTTATAGGTTTTTTCGTTACTTTACTCTTAATTAGAAACGGTTTGACAGATTCTTTTCAAATTTTGTATACGTGTTCCGTTTTGAGAATGGAGTTAACTCTATTAAAGGATTTGGAATTTGTTAACCCATGCCGGTTCGAAGATTGTCCTTCAAAAAATTTCGGAAGCAAATTACGTCGAATTTGGCGCAGTCCTCCTTTTCTTGTTGAGTTCCGTTAACCCATTGTGGCACAGCGGCTGTTTAAAGATTCTTTTGTTACTTTACTCTAAATTAGAAATGTTTTAAACGGTGTTTGGAAACACATGTTAGTCCTACGACTGATCAAAAAAAAATTTTTAAGTAAATTACGTCCAATTTTGGAAAGTAGTTAGTACTTCTTTGAATTACAGAAAGTGTAAAAAATTACTACAATAATCCTAGAAAAATCGTTTTAAAAAAATTGGTTTAATACATTTTAAATTTAATATACCATGTGTAGTTTTTGTAGCAACATCAACTTAAATTAAAACTCCTTTGAGAGGCGCTGCAAAGCGCACCGGGTATTAGCAAGTTTAAATATAAAAATAAAATTTACATAGAACAATTTCTATTTGATTAAGCAATATTTTTGTTTTTGTTCTATTGTTTTCGGTTAGGAGTTACAATAACATCGATTTGCAAATTGTAACGACAAAAAAAAATTACTTGTTATTTTTTTACCGCTATTTTATCATCTCTGAAAAACAGAATTTTATGAAAAAAATATTTTAGTTGGATTGATAAAGTTCTTTAGTGAATATTATATTGATTTTGTTTCAATGAAATTTTTAAAAATATCACGAAGATTAAGTTATAACTTATTGTTATATAAGTTAAATTTAGATTTAGATTTTAGATTTAAATTAAACTTTATTCATACAAGTTGTATTAAATTATAATTCATTAACTTAAAAAATAATAAATAAATGAAAAGTTTTTAAATTTTTTATACTTATTTTCTAATTTTTTAATTGATTATTTTTATATATTCATTATTTAAAATTAAATTAATTCAATAACATACTAATTCTAAATTACTTAAAACTAGTGAATAAGAAAATGATATTATATGCTTCAAAATAAAAGTAGTGTTTAATGCCACAACAATTAGTAAAACTTTTTTTTCCTGTTGTGGGGTGAGGAAAAAAAAAAGTGCGAAAAAGTTAAAAAAAATAAAAAAAAAAAGTAAATTATATATATAAAGTAATAAGCAAAAATGAAAAATCCTCTATAAAATGTAAAATATAACTAATATAAAAAAAAAAAAACGGTTTAAGTATTTAAATATGTACAAAAATAATTTTTTAAGTTAATGGTGATAGCAAACTCTCGATTTCGTTGTGCCCAGAACTTAGAAGCCAAATTTTTACTTTCTTACCGAACACATTTATATTTCTAAGTAATCGTATTGATTCAGGAAGCCTATTAAACAAACGAACAGCCATAATGTCAAAAAAGTTACGATAGCTTGTAGTACGAAAAGTTGGAACGTTAACAAAAAATCTCTGATTAGAACGCAAGGAATAAGCATTAGAGGATCTGCTGTTTAGATATCCACCTCTTGTAAAAAAGATTTTTAACACTTTATAGTAATACAGCTGTCTAGCAGGAAGAATTTTCAAATACCTAAATGATTCCATACTATTAGAAAATCTATTGCGGTTACACATGTTTCTAATAATGCATTTTTGCAAAATTAGTAGCGGATTGATTTTATTTCTGTAGGTACCACCCCAACAGCTCATGCCGTACTGTAACTTAGAATGAAAAATACCATAGTAAAACATTTTAAGTACATTTAGCGAACATAATTTTTTTAGGTAATAAAAATTCCTTAGCGCGCAGCGTAAATATGACTTAAGCGTAGTAGTATGTTGTAACCAATTAAAATTTCTATCGATAAATATACCAAGATACCTAAAATTCTCAACTTTTTCAATATTAAAACAACCAGATCTACAGCAAATGGTATCATTGAAAGTAAATCCCTGCCCATTTAGTGTGTATTTATTACAATTGGTCGCATGAAAAACAAAATCTATATCAGGAGTATCCTGCTGGCTAAGGCTAAAAAACATTAGTTTCGTTTTGTTGCTAGCAACTAACCTATGTTTAGAGAACCAAGACCTAAAAACATTTAAGTCATTATTTATATCACAGACTAAATTTAATGCACTATCACAACAATATGACACACCAACATCATCAGCAAAAGCTGTTAGATTTCCCTTAAACTTTTGATAAAAAATTGAATTCATATAAATTAAGAATAGAATTGGGCCCAAAACTGATCCTTGTGGTACCCCCAAATTTAAATTTTTTGAACTACTATAACTACTGCCTATTTTGATACGCTGAGACCTGTCTCTTAAATAGGACTCAAACCAATTAAACATAAAGCCTCGAAACCCTACAGCAAACAATTTCTGCAAAAGAATAGAGTGATCTACCATATCAAACGCCTTAGTAACGTCGATAAAATTCCCAGTGCAAAATTTTTTATTATCTAAACCCTTATTAATATTAGAGCAAAAGGCCAGAAGGGCATCCTCGGTAGAACAGGCACTCCTAAACCCAAATTGTTTATTGCAAAAGAAATTTAACCTATTTAAGTAAATTAGAACTCTATGTTTAATAGCTTTTTCAAAGATTTTTGATAATGTTGATAACAAAGAAATAGGTCTATAATTGTTAACGTCTGTTTGAATACCTTTTTTGAAAAGCGGAATTACGACAGCAGATTTTAGTAGACTAGGAAAAACACCAGACAATACACTGAAATTGAAAATATAAGTTAAAACATCGATAACATTGAAAGCAATACCTTTAATGAGTTTATTAGAAATTCCGTCAAAACCAACAGAATTTGAATTATCCAATGACTTAATAATATTCAAAAGTTCATGCCCAGTAATACTGTCATAAAAGAAACTATCACACAAATGAATTTCGTCAGCAATACTATCATGACTATTACCAAGGCCAGAGGATAACTCAATTGCAACAGAGGAGAAATGATTATTAAACTCCCATGCAATTAAAGTTTCATCAGAAATAAGTTCATCTTTTTTATTAAGTCGAATTTCATTAAAACTATTTTGAGGTGTATTTAACAAACTATTTAACAGTTTCCATTCGCTTTTTAAATCCCCCTTACATTTAACAAATTCTGAACGATAAAATTCATCTCGACATTTTGATATTTCATTTTTTACGGATTTACAAAGCCTATTATAACGTATTTTCAACCTATAGTTATTTCTATGTTTATACCACATAATTCTCAATTTATTTTTTAACCGGATTTTCCTTAGAAGAACATCATTCATCCACGGTTTAAGTTTTGTATTTTTCTTTCTATTCCTAATATCAGAAGTACTTAGTTCAATATATTTATTTAATTTTCTGATAAAACTACTATAAGCATAGCAAACATCTACCTCATTATATACATCATCCCAAAATTCAAGTCTTAGTAAGTTATTCAATTTATTATAATTAACTACCTTTGTAACTGAAAATTCATTGGTCTTTCTATTTTTCTCTACATAAAAATTTTTTATTAGCAATCCTGTCATAGAATGATCTGTAATATTAAAATTGAATAAACCTTTCTCACAAAAATTTAAAGGAATAGTAGCCAGACGAACATGAATATGATCTAAACAAGTCCCCGAAATGTGTCTAGTCGGTTCATTTATAATAGAAGCCAAACCATTCTCAGCTAGTAATGTCAAATAAAAATCAACACATTCACTACTATTCAAAATATCTAAATTCATATCTCCTAACACAATTAAGTTACTCGCAGTTTGATTTCGCAAAAATTGTGAGAACTCATCCAGAAATAAGTTGATTGTGCAACTGTGCAGTCTGTAAATACAAATGAAAGTAAAAAACACGCCGTTAATGGTACAACTAATTTTGATAACATCAGCCGAAGTGAAATTGCAATAAAAAACATCACACACAATATTATCTTTAACAAATACACCAACGCCACCAGCACAATACGAATCATTAGTGTTAGCATAAAATTTATAATTTGGTAAGTTATAATTACTTATCTCATTATTGAAAATCCAAAGCTCGGAAACAAAAATAAAATCCGGAATATTTTTAAAAACTTCTAAGTGGGCCACAAGCGAATCAAAGTTCTGCCTCAAACTTCTAACATTTTGATGAACTAAAAATAAAGAATTATCAAAATTTGTAAATTCAAAAACACTATCGCAATTATTATATTCAGGATCAATTATAGGGTAATCATTAAAAAGATTAAAATTTAAATTATTATTCATAAAAAAAATAAAAATACTATAAAAGTTTTAAATCATCAAAAGTTTTAATAATGAGTACCCTATCATTGTCCTGTTTTTTCATAAAAATATTATTATTTCTAAACCACAAATATTTATAATTTTTCTCCTTCTTCGCCTTCTTAGCCGCCATGAACAATGTTCTAATTACTTTGGTTAGACTGTCATTTATGTAAATTTTTGATTTATCTACATCACCAAATAATCCAGTATCTAGATTATTATAATTTTTATACTTAGACTTCATAATTTCTTGCTTTATTTCATTCGAAGAAAGACGCACGCACAAAATTTTTTTATTAACCTTTTTACTTTTTAATCCATCTTTTGCATCTTTAATCTCTTTTATGTAGCAGTTAAAATGCAACCTATATCTGTATAACTTTTTATTTAAAAGTCACCCGGCCTTTTTTCATGTTGCGTTAAAAAGCAAATTTAGTAAGCTTCCGAAAATGGTATTAAGGTTGATCTTACGTATGTTAGTTTCTAAATTATAAACAAAAACTAGAGAAAATTTATAAATCCCATTATCTCGAAAACAGAGAGCAATAGACCTCCCTTAATACTAAGTTTTTTGCTTCTTTTTATCTCGCCTTTCAGTCCTTACAAGAATGGCGTTTACTCGTGAAATACCCTGTATATTTTATTTATGTACAGTATGCACCTGTGTTATCTTTTAAATGTTGTCAAAATTATTTTTTGTTTGTTTATTGTTTTGTTTGTTATTTCGAATGATTTAGAAAATTTTGAATGAAATAGAAGTTAAGGAGCTTTTGAATATTAGTTCTGACGATGATGGTTCACAAAATTTTTCATATTCGGATTTTGAAGATGCAATTTTATAACATAATACATCTAATTCTAAACTTCTTATTTCTGATGAAGAAAGTGAAGCATCAGAGGTAGATTTTATCATGTCTACAAATAATATTAGTTATTTGCTAAAAGACAATAAAATTATTTGGCATAAATAACTATCAAACAGTTATGAAGAAAGATTGGGCGCAGAAAATGGTTTACGTACTGAACCAGGATCTACTCAATTTGCAACAGCCCGAGTTCCAGATATAAAATTATCTATCAAATAGTTTATACCTAAAGAAATTGAAATAAGAAATATCAAAGATAGGGTTATAGAGATCTGCACAAATATATTCCTTTATAAAAATTATCAAATGTATTTAAATACTGTATTCTAATTCTATCCATTCGTTCAAAACGATTTAAATATGGTGTATACTCAAACTACAACTTAACTATATTTATTCTATTCGTTGTATTTCAAATACAAATATTGAAAAGCTTTTTTTTTAACAAATACTTTGATGTTTTGAAAATCAAATTTGAATACTTCAAAACATTTTAAAATATACCAAGTATACCGAGTACTCTAAATATAATGACAAAGAAAAAGAAAAAAAGAAAACAAAAAGAAGATAAAAAAACAAACAAAGCAGTGATAAAACAAACAAAGCTACATATTACTCATCGATATAATACATACTGATTATACGTAGTACATACTACATATTAAAATTTTTTTTATTATAGGTATTTGGTGTACTCGGTATATTAAAACAAATACTATAAATATTTTTATTATATTTGGTGTACTCGGTATATAAATACAAATAGTATAAATATTCTATTTTCGGGTACACATAATAAATCAAATACATATTCATTCTATTCTACAAAAATTTTGTATTTCATTTACTCTATTCTATAATCATTTGTAATGAATGCATTTGGTTTGAAAGCTTTCAAAACCGAATATGAAAAGTTTTACTTATTATAGAATGATTTGAAAGCGCTTTTGAATACAATTGTGCAGATGTCTATAGGGTTATAAAAAATTTTTTTTCTTCGATAAAAATCTTGAAGTTTTTTGAGGAACTAGGGTTTTTAGTAGTGAATGGGCAACAATTGATACAGCTTTAATTCAAGACTATTTTGACTACTTAGTACTTTCTGGTGTATATAGATCTAAGAAGAATCTCTGAATCATTACAATCTATTTGTTACTTTGTAAAGGTAATTTTTAAAGGAGCAATGAGTTTGGAAAAATTTCGAAATATTACTCGTGCTTTTCGTTTTGATAACAGACAAGATCGATGAGAACGGTGTCAATAAGATAACCTAGACCGATTCGAATTTTATGGGACAAATCGGAAAATGATTTAAGAAAAATATACAACCCCAGTGAATTCATTACTGTGGACGAACACATTATCAAGGAAAGTGCCCATTTAAACAATATATTCCATCAAAACAGGCCAAACATGGGCTTAAAATAAGGGCTTTATGTGATGCTTCTTCTAGTTAAGCTTGGCGGCTTCAGGTTTATACAGGTAATCAATTTATAGGAATTTATTGTTGCAAACATAAAACTAGATAATAGATTATCAATGGTTATATTTTGTAATATGGGGGATATATCTGCATACAATGGCTTTGTCATTTGGAAAGAAATTTATCCTTCCTGGAATAATAACAAAAAATATGTACGAAAACTATTTCTGGAAGAATTAGGCTTTGCATTGATTATTCCAGAATTAGATAGACGTCCGGCCAAATTATTTGTGTGCTAAAACATACCAAGAAAATATTCAAAAAGCGAATACAAGTTAAACCAAGTTTGAAAGGAGCAAAATGATTTATGTCCCCAGAACTTTCTAATAGTACAAAATTTTCTACTAAATTTAATAAATGTAACAAATTTTCATTCAAATATTGAAAGTAAATCTAAAAAATGTGGAGTATTTAAATGTAAAAAAAATATATTGGCAATTTTGACCCATGATTACAGTTTACGTGATTTTTTTAATGATTTAAGGGTTATGCATTTTGCGAACTCAATTTATTGTTTAAGATATTTGAAATTTCTTATCATCTTCGTGATATGAATTATGAATTGTTATGCAACCCTCACAAAAA
The DNA here is from genome assembly GCA_963082915.1 of Dolichopus griseipennis. NCBI lineage: Eukaryota > Metazoa > Arthropoda > Insecta > Diptera > Dolichopodidae > Dolichopus > Dolichopus griseipennis. The sequence continues at coordinate 140,514,247 of OY720441.1, forward strand.
ATTATAACAAATTTATTGTATGAATTATGAATTGTTATGCAACCCTCACAAAAAATTATAACAAATTTATTGTATTGTATGACCCAAACTGAATATTAGTTCAGAGCATTTTAATGCTAACTCCTACATCTCTTTAAGGATCACCTTTGCAATTATATATAATTATATAATCATTAATCAATGTATAATCATTTTTTTTTTATACAAAAAAAGGGGTGTTCGCCAGTAAGTAAATATTCAACACCTATAATTCCCTCAAATAATGTTTCAAACTTTTTTTTATGGTCTCAAATGATTTTTTGCCCTTTTTAGCACATTTTCAAAAAATTTTGTAAAAATGTGCCTATATAGTTTCACTCTGTCCGTCCGTTCGTCCGTGCGTCTGTCCGTATGTTTACAAAAACTTTTACATCGTTTGAAGTAGAGTAAAGAAATTTTAACCATGGGTAGTTTTCGCAAAAAAAATAATTTCGTAGAAGAATTTTTTTCTGCAGCCCCACCTGTTACAGAGCTACAGCCCCCCAAAGTTGGAAAAAGCTCTATATTTAAATTGTTATAACAAGAGTTCTGTTAGATATATTTTCAATCTGAAAACGGCAAACGATAGCTGGTTTCATAAACTTTAGGGTTGCCAACAAATACAAATACAAATATGCATAAACAAATATTTAGGGTTGCCATACGGTACTAAAATTTAACATTACACAAAATTCAATTTTTGCAAAATTTTTAGATGAAGTTAGATCTTTGAGAAACTTGAAAACCTTTCCCATTGAAGGGCTATAACAACTTTAATTTAAAAACTTTACTGTTAGCAGTAAATTTTATAAGTAAGCAGTAACTATTTCCAAGTAAATATTTCCAAAGTTAAACTCAGTATGTAACACAATGTAAATTTGAAAATGTGCTTTTTTAAAAACCCTTAGTTTTTTTTCATCACTTGTTTATTAAGAAATTAAGACCACGATTTTTGAAGGCTCATCACATCATACGAAGCGCTTTTCAGCGCGTCTCCTCTTAAAAATATTATCACGATATGAATTATGAATTGTTATGCAACCCTCACAAAAAATTATAACAAATTTATTGTATTGTATGACCCAAACTGAATATTAGTTCAGAGCATTTTAATGCAAATTCCTACATCTCTTTAAGGATCACCTTTGCAATTATATATAATTATATAATAATTAATCAATGTATAATCATTTTTTTTTTATACAAAAAAAGGGGTGTTCGCCAGTAAGTTATGGCAACCCAAATATTTAGGGTTGCCATACGGTACTAAAATTTAACATTACACAAAATTCAATTTTTGCAAAATTTTTGGCCACACATATCTTCTGAACGGTTCAAGCTAGGGTCTTGAAATTTTGGAAGAAGTTAGATACTAAGAAACTAGTAGGAGTCGGTTAACAAAATTTTTTTGTCAAGCCTCCTATTTAGGAGCTATAAGGGGTCGAAAATTGAAATTTTGCTTTTTTTAAACACCTGTAACTTGAATACCTGTCTAAATTTTTTTTTAGTGATATACAAAATTCAAAGCTCTATAATTATATTTCCACATGTGTCAAAGGTTTTTCTTAATTTTGAAGGGTGACAAAGCTACAGCCCCTGCAAATTCCAAAAAAGCCCTATATTAAAATTGATATAACAAGAGTTTTTTTAGGTTTATTTTCAATAAAAAATCGGTAGAAGAGAGCTGCTTTTATAGGCTTTAAAAAAATATGTTGCTTACATGTATAGGGTTGCCATACGGTACTAAAATTTACCATTATATAAAACTCAATTTTTGCAAAATTTTTGGTCCTTGGAATTTTGGATTTGGGAAGTTAGATACTCAAATATTAGTAAGAGCCGGTTAATAAAATTTTTTTGTCAAGCCCCCTGTTTAGGAGCTATAAGGGCTCGAAAATATAAATTTTGCTATTTTTAAGCACCCGTAACTTGAATACCTGTCCAATTTTTTTTTTATTAATATACAAAATTTGAAGGTCCAACATTATACTTTAACATATGTTAAAGGTTTTTCTTAAATTTAAAAGCAGTTCCTTAAATTGAAGAAAGTGTCTCTCAGTTTTATTTAAGTAAAATTCCAAATTTTTTGTGGAATTCAAAATTTAATTCCTAGAACCTAAGAAAATGGAGGGGGCGGAGGGGGGGGGGGAGTTAGATGAAGTTAGATCTTTGAGAAACTTGAAAACCTTTCCCATTGAAGGGCTATAACAACTTTAATTTAAAAACTTTACTGTTAGCAGTAAATTTTATAAGTAAGCAGTAACTATTTCCAAGTAAATATTTCCAAAGTTAAACTAGTATGTAACACAATGTAAATTTGAAAATGTGCTTTTTTAAAAACCCTTCGTTTTTTTTCATCACTTGTTTATTAAGAAATTAAGACCACGATTCTTGAAGGCTCATCACATCATACGAAGCGCTTTTCAGCGCGTCTCCTCTTAAAAATATTATCACGTTTTACAAAACCTTTGATTGGTCACTGTGCTTCCGTGGTAGGAATGTTGACTTTGCTGCAAATGCGATTAGTGAAACTATTCTACTTGGAATGAGATTATTTATACCTCACTCCATGAAATCTATCAAACGGAAACCCAAAACTTGGTTTAATCGCATTTGTAAAGAAGCCATTCTAAAAAAAGAGGAGGCCTTCAAAAAGTACCGGGACAGTGGTTTACAGGCTCACAGGACCAACTATATAGTGGTTCGGAACAGATGTAAGAGAGTTATCAACAAGCAAAAATTCTTGTTCAACCAAAAGTTGAAACGAAAACTCATACACATGCCAAAGAATAGCAAGTCCTTTTGGACTTTTGCAAAAAATCTAAAAGAGGACAATAGCGGGTCTTCTTTTCCTCCACTTGTTGATATAAACAACCACATCGTATCAGATTCAAAAGAAAAAGCGAATTTGTTTGGCAAACAGTTCGCTTCTAACTCATCACTGCCTCAGTCAACTCAAAGACCTCCATCTATTCCAGAAGTTGGCTGCTCCTTTGGTAGAATATACTTTAGGACGCGAGCAGTGATGAAAATCTTGAAGAATCTTGATACAAAAAAATCAGCCGGTCCGGACGGTATTACAACTACCGTTCTCAAAAACACATATACTTCCATTTCAAAACCTCTGCGCAACCTTTTCCATCTTTCCTTCACTTCGGGTATTCATCCTATCCAATGGAAGGTTGCTCATGTTTTTCCAATTCCTAAAAAAGGCGATAAAAGCGATCCCTCTAACTACCGACCTATTGCTATTACTTCGGTCCTATCCAAAGTAATGGAAAAAGTTATAAATTATAAGCTTTTGAAATATCTAGATCGTAAAGGTTTGCTTCATGATCGACAATACGGGTTCAGAGCCCGTCGTTCAACTGGTGATCTCATGACTTACCTGTGCGAAAAGCTCAATATCAGTCTTCACCATTCTGGTGAGTCTGATGTTGTGACTTTGGATATTTCTAAAGCTTTCGATCGAGTTTGGCATGATGCTTTATTGGCAAAATGCAAGGCTTTAGGTCTAGGTAGGGTTTTCGTTAAATGGATTGGAGATTTCCTTTCGAATCGCACGATTCGTGTTCTTATCGATGGATATTCATCCAAAGATTTTAAAATAAATGCTGGTGTCCCTCAGGGATCTGTTTTATCCCCCAGCCTTTTTCTAATATTTATAAATGACCTACTATCAATAACCTCCAATCCAATCCATAGCTTCGCAGACGACAGTACCCTTGTTGCTTCCTACGAATTTCATAGCCGCTGTAACATTAATCATCAGATTAACTCAACAGCAAAAAATTTCACTATAAGTGAATTAAACAAAGATTTAATTAAAATCCAAAAATGGGGTGAAATCAACAGAGTTGACTTCAACACCAAAAAAACCCAATGCTGTCTAGTCTCGCGAAAAATAGCAACAACTATTCCAAACCTTTCTTTTCAAGGAGAGGCTTTGCAGCATACGGAAGACCTAAACATTTTGGGGATTGAGCTAAACCAAAAATTGACTTGGTCAAATCATATTTTTGGAGTAGCTAAGGACACTGCTAAATGTTTGGGTTTCTTGTATCGATGCAAAACTTACTTCTCATCCTCTGATCTCCTCAATATCTATAAAACTTATATTAGGCCGAAAATGGAGTATAATGCACATATTTGGGCTGGTGCTCCCATTACGGCGCTGGGATATCTCGATAAAGTGCAAAACAGAGCTATTCGTCTTATAAATGATCCCAGTGTTACCTCAACGCTCACTCCACTCAGCCATCGTCGCATTGTTGGGTCACTGACCTTGTTTTATAGATATCTTGTAGGGACTAACACCTGTTCTAAAGAAATCAAACAACTTATGCCTCCATTCAAGATTTTCCAAAGGGAAACAAGGAGGGCAACAGATGCTCATCCCTACACAGTTGAACTAGCTAGATGGCGTAACACGGCTTATGGAAATTCGTTTGTCATGCGCTCTTCTCGTTTATGGAACCATATTCCATCAAATGTGTTCCCCAAAGTTGATAATGTATATATGTACGATTTGAACAAATTTAAGAAGAACATTAACATCTTTCTTCTAAATATCCCATCCAATTTTCCCCATCCCCCATAATCCAAATATTCCAAATAACTTCCACCATAATCCTAAATCCTTCCATATCCTCATCCCTGTAACCAAACTGTACATTTGTATTACAGGTTCCCTCCTAAAGTTTGGTTCAAAAAGGGTGTGGTTTTGGTGTGTTAAAATCATACACTACCCAAAGAAACACCGCAAAGTTTCAATGGGTGGCTTTCGAGCGTTCCATTCCCTCGTAAAAAAAAAAAAAAAAAAAAACGTTTGCCTATTCTTGAAGAGTTTTTTTTGAAGTGATGTCATATTTGTAAAGTTAGTAGACATCACAATTTTTATACCCTACACCTAAAGAATAGGTAAAAGGGTATATTAACTTTGGTATGGTGTTTGTAACCACCTAAAGGAAGCGAGCTAGATATGAAAAAGTATATATATTTGTGATCAGCGTGACCTCCTGAGTCGATATAGCCATGTCCGTCCGTCCGTCCGTAGGCACGATAACTCAAAAAATAATGGAGCTATCTTGATGAAATTTTAACTGGAGGTTACTAGGACTGATAGTACGGCGGGGATTGCATATGGGCGAAATCGGCCCATTGGTTCGGATTCTGGACCTTTTAATCGATCGAAAGGCTAACGATCATATATAAAAAATCACAATAACTCAACAACTAATGACGCTTTCTTCATCAAATTTGTGCTGTAGGTTACTAGTAATTAAACTACTTCGGGGATTGCGTAAGTTCGGGATTGGACCATGGTTTCGGAACCTAGAACTTTTTGATCGAATTTAGGCCAAACGAGCATAATTCCGAAACCAAAGAAGATAGAACCTCCAAATTTTGTATCAGGGTGTCCCTTCCTATTTCCTTAATGTCTTTGAAATTTGGGCCCTATTGGAGTAGTGGGTCGGGGACCAGCCATACATTTCCGAAGACCTTAAAGCATATCTTTAAAATTAATAAAGATAACAACTTAAAAAAATGTAGAAGCTTCAAATTTGGCACAAGGGTGTTCTTTACTATCTCTTGCGTGTCCCCCTAATTTGGGATCAATTGGAGTGGTGGTTCAGTATCCCTCTTAGACCTCTTAAATTTTAAAAGCTTATAATCGAAATTATTAAAAATAGTAACTTAAAATAAAGATAGAACGTTCAAATTGTGTACAAGGGTTAACTAGTGCTTAAAGTTAAGCGTGGACTGCATAAGGGCGAAATCAGCCCAAGGGTTCGGATTCTGGACCTTTTAATCGGATTCAGGGTTAACGAACATATATAAATAATCACGATAACTCAACAACTAATAACGCTATCCTCATGAAATTTGAGCCCAATTGGAGTAGTGGGTGTGGACCAGCCACTCAGTTACAAGGACCTTAAAGCATATTTTCGAAATTAATAAAGATAGTAACTTGAAACAAATGTAGAAGCTTCAAATTTGGCACATGGGTGTTCTTTACTATTTCCTGTGTGTCCCTCTAATTTTGTACCTTTCTTAGACCCACCAATGTGTAAAAGTTTATCATCGAAATTAATAAAACTAGTAACTTAAAATTAAGATAGAACGTTCCAATTGTGTACAAGGGTTAACTAGTATTGAAAGTATGACGGGGACTGCATATGGGCGAAATCGTACCATAATTTCGGGTTCTGGAACCCTTGCAAAGTTCAAGGGCTAACAAACATATATCTTAAAAACACCATAACTCAAAAAATAATGCCGCAATTTTGATGAAATTTAAACTCTAGGTTACTAGTAATGAAAGTACCATTGGAATGGGTTCTGGTCGAGTTTGGTCAATGAGTTCGGATTCTAAAAGCTTTTGATCGATTTGAGGCCGAACGAATATAATTTCGAAGCCAAAGAATATATTTCCTATTTCCTATGTGTCCCCGAAATTTAGACATAATTGTAGTGGTTCAGCTATGTTCAAAGGTACTTGCTGCATTTATGTAAAATTTATTTTTATATTTAAATGAATTATATGAAAAGGTGTAAATTTGTAATTGTATTTTAGAAATACATTTATTGCATATTTTGCGTATAAGCTTTTCTATTAGGTATATTAACTAGCCATTTAAAATAATTGCAATTTTGAAAAATTTGGATTATTAAATATATTATGCTTTGATTAGCTTTTTATCACAAAATTTAATAACTAGAATTTTTTCATTTTGTAATTTAATTGGAATAAATATATTTTCATTTATAACAAGTTTTTTTGTTTTTTAATATTTTTAAATATATAAATTAGTAAGAATTTGTAATATTTTTTAAGAGATAGTGTAATTAGAAAATGGTTTTAGTATTATAAAGTTAATTTGGTTAGCTATGTCTTACAATCAAATTAATAACAGCTTTTATGGCGTTAAAATTACTTATGGATATGTCATTAAATAGTTTTTCTTGTTGTCAAAAATTAGAAAAATAAATATTTATGATTTTTTTTAAATATGTATAAGTTACATTACATGTAACTGAAATTAAAATTTATGAAATTCTTTATTTTTTTTTCAAAACATTGAAAATTTTCAGATACTTAAGCTTAAATTTTTTTATTTACAATTTTTTTTAAATCAAAAAAATTTTCAGGTAGGTACCTAAACTAAAAATTTTTATGTATATAAAAACATGCATGTTAAAAATATAATAATCTTTTAAACAAAAGAAGTGCTATTACATTTAAATTGTTTTCTATTTGTATTTGTATTTAACACCATGTTGTCAATTTTAGATGATATCAGTTGGCAAATTCATCATGTTTGGCAATTCTTGAAGGCGTAGCATACGAAATGATAACAATTTCATATCACTTCTAAATTTGCCTACCAAGAGTATCATGCCTAGTGTTTTCTTTAAAATGTTAAATGTTAATAAACAAATATGAAAAAACTAGAAAACAAAATGTAATAGCACTTCTTTTGTTTAACATGAATGTTTTTATATACACAAAAATTGTTAGTTAAACATGCATGTATACCTGAAAATTTTTTTGTTTTAAAAAAAATTGTTATATAAAAAAATGTAAACTTAAGTATCTGAAAATTTTCAATGATTTGAAAAAAAAAATAAAGAATTTCATAAATTTTAATTTCAGTTACATGTAATGTAACTTATACATATTAAAAAAAAAAAAAAAAATCATAAATATTTATTTTTAAAATTTTGACAACAAGAAAAACTACAAAGTAAAAACAAATAAATTGTGATGTCTACTAACTTTACAAATATGACATCACGTCAAAAAAAACTCTTCAAGAATAGCCAGACGTGATAATATTTTTTAGAGGAGACGCGCTGAAAAGCGCTTCGTATGATGTGATGAGCTTTCAAGAATCGTGGTCTAAATTTCTTAATAAAAAAGGGCAAAAAATCATTTGAGACCATAAAAAAAAGTTTGAAACATTATTTGAGGGAATTATAGGTGTTGAATATTTACTTCCTGGCGAACACCCCTTTTTTGTATAAAAAAATGATTATACTATGATTAATGATTATATAATTATATATTATTGCAAAGGTGATCCTTAAAGAGATGTAGGAGTTAGCATTAAAATGCTATGAACTAATATTCAGTTTGGGTCATATAATACAATAAATTTGTTATAATTTTTTATGAGGGTTGCATAACAATTCATAATTCATATAACGAAGATGATAAGAAATTTCAAATATCTTAAACAATAAAATGCAAAATGCATAACCCTTAAATCATTAAAAAAATTATGTAAACTGTAATCATGGGTCAAAATTGCCCAATATATTTTTTTACATTTAAATACTCCACATTTTTTTCATTTACTTTCAATATTTGAATGAAAATTTGTTACATTTATTAAATTTAGTAGAAAATTTTGTACTATTAGAAAGTTCTGGGGACATAAATCATTTTGCTCCTTTCAAATTTGGTTTAACTTGTATTCGCTCTTTGAATATTTTCTTGGTATGTTTAGCACACAAATAATTTGGCCGGACGTCTATCTAATTCTGGAATAATCAATGCAAAGCCTAATTCTTTCAGAAATAGTTTTCGTTCATATTTTTTTGCTATTTATCCAGGAAGGATAAATTTCTTTCCAAATGACAAAGCCATTGTATGCAGATATTACAAAATATAACCATTGATAATCTATTATCTAGTTTTATGTTTGCAACAATAAATTCCTATAAATTGATTACCTGTATAAACCTGAAGCCGCCAAGCGTAACTAGAAGAAGCATCACATAAAGCCCTTATTTTAAGCCCATGTTTGGCCGGTTTTGATGGAATATATTGTTTAAATGGGCACTTTCCTTGATAATGTGTTCCTCCACAGTAATGAATTCACTGGGGTTGTATATTTTTCTTAAATCATTTTCCGATTTGTCCCATAAAATTCGAATCGGTCTAGGTTATCTCATTGACACCGTTCTCATCGATCTTATCTGTTATCAAAACGAAAAGCACGAGTAATATTTCGAAATTTTTCCAAACTCATTGCTGCTTTAAAAATTACCTTTACAAGTAACACATAGATTGTAATGATTCAGAGATTCTTCTTAAATCTATATACACCAGAAAGTACTAAGTATTCAAAATAGTCTTGAATTAAAGCTGTATCAATTGTTTCCCATTCACTACTAAAAACCCTAGTTCCTCAAAAAACTTCAAGATTTTTATCAAAGAAAAAATCTGTAACTCGGGCTGTTGCAAATTGATTAGATCCTCGTTCAGTACGTAAACCATTTTCTGCACCCAATCTTTCTTCAAAACTGTTTGATAGTTATTTATGCCAAATAATTTTATTGTCTTTTGGCAAATAACTAATATTATTTGTAGACATGATAAAATCTACCTCTGATGCTTCACTTCTTCATCAGAAATAAAAAGTTCAGAATTAGATGTATTATGTTATAAAATTGCATCTTCAAAATCCGAATATGAAAAATTTTGTGAACCATCATCGTCAGAACTAATATTCAAAAGCTCCTTAACTTCTATTTCATTCAAAATTTTCTAAATCATTCGAAATAACAAACAAAACAATAAACAAACAAAAAATTATTTTGACAACATTTAAAAGATAACACAGGTGCATACTGTACATAAATAAAATATACAGGGTATTTCACGAGTAAACGCCATTCTTGTAAGGACTGAAAGGGGAGATAAAAAGAAGCAAAAAACTTAGTGTTAAGGGAGGTCTATTGCTCTCTGTTTTCGAGATAACGGGATTTATAAATTTTCTCTAGATTTTGTTTATAATTTAGGAACTAACATACGTAAGGTTAATACCATTTTCGGAAGCTTACTAAATTTGCTTTTTAACGCAACATGAAAAAAGGCCGGGTGACTTTTAAATAAAAAGTTATGCAGATATAGGTTGCATTTAACTTATATAACAATAAGTTATAACTTATTCTTCGTGATATTTTTAAAAATTTCATAGAAACGAAATCAATATAATATTCACTAAAGAACTTTATCAATCCAACTAAAATATCTTTTTCATAAAATTCGGTTTTTCAGAGATGATAAAATAGCGGTAAAAAAATAACAAGTAATTTTTTTTTGTCGTTACAATTTGCAAATCGATGTTATTGTAACTCCTAACCGAAAACAATAGAACAAAAACAAAAAAATTGCTTAATCAAATAGAAATTGTTCTAAGTATATAAATTTTATTTTTATATTTAAACTTGCTAATACCCGGTGCGCTTTGCAGCGCCTCTCAAAGGAGTTTTAATTTAAGTTGACGTTGCTACAAAAACTACACATGGTATAAATGTTAAATTTAAAATGTATTAAACCAATTTTTTTAAAACGATTTTTCTAGGATTATTGTAGTAATTTTTTACACTTTCTGTAATTCAAAGAAGTACTAACTACTTTCCAAAATTGGACGTAATTTACTTAAAAAATTTTTTTTTGATCAGTAGTAGGACTAACATGTGTTACCAAACACCAAGCCTGTTAACAGACTCAACTCCATTTTCACAGGGCTTCAAAGTTTGGAGCCAACCGTTCAAAACATTTCTAATTTAGAGTAAAGTAACGAAAAAATCTGAACTCAGCAAAAAAAGCAGAACTGCGCAAAATTTGACGTAATTTGCTTCCAAAATTTTTTGAAGGACAATCTTCGGACCGGCATGGGTTAACAAATTCCAAATCTTTTAATAGAGTTAACTCCATTCTCAAAACGGAACACGTATACAAAATTTTAAAAAAATCTGTCAAACCGATTCTAATTTAGAGTAAAATAACGAAAAAACCTATAAAAAGCTTTTGGACCGCAATGGGTTAACGGAAGTCAACCATTTGTTAAGGCTTTCTTTTTAGCCAAAGTAGTATTTCGCAAAATTGGACAATATCTGCTTCCAAATATTTTCTGACCAATCGTCGGGCCGACATGGGTTAACAAATTCCAAAACTGTTAATAGTCTCAACTCAATTCCCAAGGAGAATCACGTATACAAAATTTAAAGAGAATCAGTCAAACCGTGTATAATTTGGAGTAAAGTAATTAAATTAAAAAACTTATAAAAAGCTGTTGGGCCGCAATGGGTTAACGGAACTCAACAAAATTTTTTTTCAGTCTTTCTTTTTAGCCAAAGCAGTACTATCCAAAATTGGACAAAATTTGGTTCCAAAATTTTTTTTGACTAACCGTCGGGCCGACATGAGTTAACAAATTCCAAAACTGTTAATAGTGTCAACTCAATTCTCAAGGAGCATCACGTATACAAAATTTGAAATCAATTGGTCAAACCGTTTTCATTTTAGAAAAAAAAAGTTTAAATACTTGCACCACAGCCCCAACTTGGCGGTTTCGGTTGGAGCAAAATTTTTAGTCCACGATTTGTTTCCTTACCCAAAAACCTCTATATACAAATTTTCATGAAAATCGGCTGAGCAGTTTAGGAGCCTATTCGCTACATACAAACAAACAAACAAACTTTCGCTTTTATATATATAGATGAATTATTTAAAAAGTTCTAAATTTGTCATTGTATTTTAGAAATACATATTTTGCGTTTATAAGCTTTTCTAAGAGTGCGTTTATGTTGGAGCTGCGATAAGTGATAAGAGCGTCGATAAGAGCATAGCGTAGAAAACTAAATACATAATTTAAATAGAGGTGTTTATGTTGGAGCATCGTTTTGATCATCGATAAGCGATAAGAGCATAGAAAACTCTTTACTCAGTTTTCTACGCTCTTATCGATGATCAAAATTTTTAAATAAATGTTTTGCTCTCGTTTTTGTTATTGTAATTTTTTAAATAAATGTTATTTTCCTTTGTTTATTTTTTTTTTAATACAAACTCTCAAGGAGGTGCAAATATACATTTAATAATGTAATAAAATAAAAAATTTTTTTTATTGTTAATAAAATATTTTTTGTTTAAGTTTTTTTTGTATAATTTTTTTTTTAATTTTTTATAATTATAAAATAACTTTTTAAAATATATAATTTAATTTTTTTTTCAATTTAATATTTTTTATTATTACTTCCACCTTTCAATAAATAAACAATTATAATTATGCTTTATTATATTTATTATATTTAATTCTTAAAATTTTTTTTAATTTAATTTTTTTATTATTTTTTTTATTTTAAGAATATTACCAGATAAATTTAAAACAACCATACAAAATATTATTTTTTTAATCTAAAACAACTAAAATAATATGATTTTTTTATTCTACATCGCTTATATCGAAGCTCCAATATAAACACTGCATAAGAGCATAGCTTTTTCTATGCTCTTATCGATGCTCTTATCGACGCTCTTATCACTTATCGCAGCTCCAACATAAACGCACCCTAATAGTTAGTTACATAAACCAACAATTTAAAATAATTCCAATTTTGTAAAATTTGAATTATTAAATATACTAGCTTTGATTTGCCTTTTATCTTAAAATTTAATAATCCAAATTTTTTCTATTTTGAAATTAAATTGAAATAAATATATTTAACATTTATTTCAAGTTTTTTTGTTTTTTAATATTTTAGAATAGATAAATTAGTAAGAATTTTTAATATTTTTGAATAGATAAAGTAATTAGAAAATGTTTTTAGTATTATAAAGTTAATTTGGTTAGCTTTCTTTATATGTTTGGTTCTAAAATTTTTAAATTCATTTTAATTTAGGTATTAGCATTGATTAAGAATTATATATAGATAAATATTTCCATGTTAAAAATTTCTATGAAATTTTTGCGCATATTTTTTCAAATTCTCTTAAAATTTTTCACATATTATAAATTTATTGTAAATTGATACTTAATAATAATATATTTTTTATTTCTATTTTATACCCTTATTTTATTTTTATTTTATTCTCTCAATTCATACTAGACATCTGCACAATTGTATTCAAAAGCGCTTTCAAATCATTCTATAATAAGTAAAACTTTTCATATTCGGTTTTGAAAGCTTTCAAACCAAATGCATTCATTACAAATGATTATAGAATAGAGTAAATGAAATACAAAATTATTGTAGAATAGAATGAATATGTATTTGATTTATTATGTGTACCCGAAATTAAAATATTTATACTATTTGTATTTATATACCGAGTACACCAAATATAATAAAAATATTTATAGTATTTGTTTTAATATACCGAGTACACCAAATATAATAAAAAAAATTTTAATATGTACTACGTATAACCAGTATGTATTATATCGATGAGTAATATGTAGCTTTGTTTGTTTTATCACTGCTTTGTTTGTTTTTTTATCTTCTTTTTGTTTTTTTTTTTTCTTTTTCTTTGTCATTATATTTAGAGTACTCGGTATACTTGGTATATTTTAAAATGTTTTGAAGTATTCAAATTTGATTTTCAAAACATCAAAGTATTTGTTAAAAAAAAAGCTTTTCAATATTTGTATTTGAAATACAACGAATAGAATAAATATAGTTAAGTTGTAGTTTGAGTATACACACTATTTAAATCGTTTTGAACGAATGGATAGAATTAGAATACAGTATTTAAATACATTTGATAATTTTTATAAAGGAATATATTTGTGCAGATCTCTAATTCATACCAATCAAATTTGTAGACCATTTTTCACTCTACATAGTACATGTAGCATGATTCAGGAATACGATATCAAAGAAAAGAAAAAAATCAGAAGAAGCAAAAAAAAAACCATTTTTTATACTTTTTTGTTATCGTTATGCCATAATAAATAAGATTTTGGTCACAGTATTTAAATAGAAATTCTCAGTAAGCATAAAATTATAATTGTTCTCAATCCAAAAAAAAACCTTTAAAGATTAAAGAATAAAATAAATAATAATAAAGGTTGAATAAAGGTTATTTGCTATTGAGATCTATAAAGTAAGATCAAAGCATATCAATTTTTATACCCGTATGACTATATAGTCAAAGGGTATAATAAATTTGCCATTACGTTTGTAACGCAGAGAAGTAGGGGGGGTAGATATAGACTCAAGTGTATGGATCGGATCAGAATCGAAAAATAAATCGATTTAGCTATGTATGTCCGTCCGTCTGTCTGTCCGTCCGTCCGCACGATAACTCAAAAACTAAAGGAGCTAGGATCTTGAAATTTTCGCAAATTCGTTTTTTTGCAATAGCCGTCATCGCTATTTAAATCCAGCCATCTTGGTCCATGGGTTCGGGTGGCTGCCATACAACTTCTTTTATTATATGAGTATTTCTCTGTACCTATTACAGCTACGTGTCTGAAATTTTGTCAAAAGTAGTTTAGTTTTATGGCCAAAGTTTCTGCAAAAATTTGGTTGGTCTGTTGCAGTGAGTTCGAGTAGCTGCCATACAACTCCTTCTTTTATATGAGCATTACTCTATACCTATTAAAGCTGGGTCTCTGAAATTTGGCCAAAAATGGTTTAGTGCAATGGCCAAAGTTACTGCAAAATTTGGTTGGTCTACTGCAAAGGGTTCGAGTAGCTGTCATACAACTTCTTATTTTATATGAGCATTACTCTATACCTATTGAAGTTGGGTGTCTGAAATTATTCCAAAAATAGTTTAGTGTAATGGCCAAAGTTACTGCAAAATTTGGTTGGTCTACTGCAGAGGGTTCGACTACCTGCCATACAACTCCTTCTTTTATATGAGCATTATATTTCACCTAATAAAGCTGGTATGTTTGAAATTTTGCCAAAAGTAATTAATGTTTATAATAATAATGATATAATGTTTATATAACGGTCATACGGGTATCCCAGAGTTGACACAGTCTACTCTACTCCACTCTTCCTCGTTAAGAAGTAGTTTCACTTGGTCACGTGATCAAAAATTTTCTTGCTAACTTAATATGCAAAAATTTACTCAAATTGTTGGAAGTAGATAGTAATAAGAATATTTCATGCAAAAAAAAGATGGAAAATTAAAAAAAAAAAAAATTTTAATTGAAACTGTAAAATTGAATAGTGTGTCGAAAGTAATAAACCAATAATAAACTTTAAAATATAATTGTAAATGTTATAATATAAAGTTATGTAAATTTGAATTTTTAAAAGACTTTCGAGAGCTAGAATTTTATTTAGTTTTAGGCTTTGGTTTTCTAAAATATTTGATTTTCTGTCTGTATACAAAAGAAAAGCCTTTAAAATGTATTAAAATCGAATTTATTATTATAAATGTGTCAGCTAAAATATTTATGTTTACAGGCCCGGTCCTATTCAATTTGGCACCTTGTGCTTTTTTGAAAAATTTCGCCCCAATAGGTCTATTCCTCTTTTCCTAAATAGCCTAAAAAAATATAATTATAATTTAAGTAAACCTAACTTTCCGAGCTTTTAACCTTGCGAATTCCTCAATAAGATCATCATAATCTAAATCTTCGACTAATTCTCTTCTATAGATAAAATTGACAAACCGACCAGTCTATCTTGTGTCAGTGTCGTTCGTAAGTACGTTTTTATTAATTTTAATTTTGAAAAACTACGTTCACCTGACGCTATATTTATTGGTAAGGTGTTCAAAATTTTAATGGCTACTACGGAATTCAGAAATATTAGATCTAAACCTGATTGAAACATGTAGTTCAAAGTATCTAAACTAGTTTGATTCGGTTTAACAAGTGGCGATAAAACTAACAATTGTTTGGATAACTCCTAACCATTTAAGTCTTTTGATTCGGTAATGGACAAAGCAGAATCTACCATTTCACATAATTCTTTTAAATTTTCTAAGTTTGAAGCTTCGCTTGAAATGTAAGAAAAATAATTATTTATGGTGAGCTTTAAGAAGCTAGCTCTAATCTTTGATTAATAGAACTAATAGCCTGATCTAAGACTTTGAAATAAAAGTTAACTTTAAAACTTAGTTTGGGATCTAAAATTAATTCCTGACACTCTTCTGTGTACATCCTTTTTCGTTTTCGAGAACGTAATGATGACTAATTTAGAAATGTAGTTTGTACATCTAAACCGAATGCTATTGCCTGAGCTTCATAATATATTTTTCTATTACTTAAAATCAGAGATGGAAATCAAATCAGCAACCCTATAACCACCAAAATTTTGTAGAACCAGAACCAAACCAAAGGAAAAATTATATTTAAATACATAAAAGTAAAATAAGATAATAAAATAAAACCTAGAACCCAATATTAAAACTTTTAAAACCTAAAACAAAACTTAAATCAAAATTGAATTTTAAATTAAACCAAAACTAAATAGAAACAAGTAAAGAAACAGTCAGTCGGTGCAACCGACTTAGAAATACCCTACACCTATTTGGTTCAAATAAATAGGTGTAGGGTATTTATAAAGGCAAAATATGCAATAAATGTATTTCTAAAATATAATTACAAATTTAGAACTTTTCATATAATTCATTTAAATATAACAATAAATTTTACATAAATGCAGCAAGTACCTTTGAATATAGCTTAAGTATTGTACACAATGTTTTAATTATATATCACCAATGGTAATAATTCAACAAAACATATGATATAACAAAAATTAAAAAAAAGGAATTTAATCGTTTATTAAACAAATATTTTGTTTTTAATTTATAAAATATTATACAAAATATTTAAAATTCTTAGCCTTTTAAAAATATAAAAGTGTTAAATAAAAACGAAAATAGAAAAGAACCCTCGTGTATCAAATTTAAAGCTTTTATCTTCATGAATTTTGAAGATAAGCTTTTTAATTTTGGGATTTCTTAGGAATCACCTGAACCACCACTACAATTAAGTCTAAATTTCAGGAACACATAGGTAATAGGAAATATATTCTTTGTCTTCGAAATTATACTCGTTTGGCCTTAGATCGAACAAAAACTCATTGTCCGAACTCGATCAGAACCAATTCCCATGGTTCTTTCATTATTAGTAACCTAGAGTTTAAATTTAATCAAAATAGCGGCATTAGTTTTTGAGTTATACGGCTTTTAAGATATATGTTCGTTAGCCCTTGAACTTTTCAAAGGTTCCAGAAACCGAAACCATGGTACGATTTGTCCATATGCAGTCTCCGTCATACTTTCAATACTAGTTAACCCTTGTACACAATTGGAATGTTCTATCTTAATTTTAAGTTACTATTTTTATTAATTTCGATGATAAGCTTTTAAACCCTGGGGGGGTCTAAGAGGGGTACTGAACCACCACTCCAATCGATCCCAAATTAGCGGGACACACAAGAAATAGTAAAGAACACCCTTTTGCCAAATTTGAAGCTTCTACAATTTTTCAAGCTGCTATCTTTATTATACCCCACCCACTACTCCAATGGGGCCCAAATTTTCACTAAGGAAAATAGAAAGAGACACCCTGATATCAAATTTGGAAGTTCTATCTTAATTGAAGAAAGATAATCCCGATCTTTTCTATATATCGACCAAGTACTGTCCAAAATTTCTTCATTTACGAGGGAATCGTTTAGCCATGTTTCAGTGATAGCCAGTATATTAAATTCACATGACTTAGCGTCAATAAATAATTTCTTAAGCTTACCTCTCATACCACTACAATTGTGGTAGAAAAATTTCAGATAGTTAGAGGAATTAATGCTCTTTTTATTATTGATACTATGGTTAGACAGTGTTACTAAGTTAGTGTGGGAATCGATATAAAGGTTTGAATTAAGGTTGTTACTTGCTGCTTGGCCGAAACAAATTATTACAATTTTCACGAGATTGATTCAAGTGATTGTAATAATTGCTATTGCAGTGACTTCGCAAAGCATTCAGATCATCTTCTACTTGTTTAGAAGTGAAACCAATATTTTTGTGATACTTAAAATAGAGGCTATATAATTCTTTATAAGTTGATGGTAAGACTTCATTATGTATCAAAACAAGCAAGTACTCGATTATTTTTGTCATTATCTTCACGATAAATCAAATGATGTTTGTATTGGTGGTAAAACAAACACATCGCTTAAGATAGCCATTCAACAGGAAGGACTACCTACTGTTATTAAGGACTTACGTAATATTTTTGTAAAATATCATGAAACATATAATATTTCAGCTGAAAATGCTCTATCTGACTTGAAATCTTTTGCCTCACATATCTCATCTAATAGAATTAACTATCTTCAACGTGTGAGAGAAAATCATGATAAGTACTTTCGTCCCCTTCCAAGCGAGAAAAAGTCTAGTTAATATTAGTCTTGCGGAACCCACTCATCCTAATAATAAATCTTTGTAATTGCTTTGTAATTGACTCTTTTAATTCTTTTAATTTTCAACAAGTATCTTCAATCTGTAATAATCGTGGTAGACAGTTAGATCTTTTATTTACGACAAATTGGATGAATATTGCTATTATTAACTGTCCATTTGAACTAGTTGAAATTGATGAGCATCATCCTCCAATTTGTTCGTCTCTTTGTTTTCTCATACGTCCAATTATTGATTCTGAACTTTTTTATCGTTTTAACTTTCATAAAGCCAATTTTGATGCTATTAATAACTATTTAAGTTGTTATGATTTCTCATTTTTAACCTCTTTTAATTTAAATGATGCAGTTAATCATTTCTATAAAATTGTTCATTCTATTATTTAACAATATGTTCCGTTAGTTGTAGACAATAGATATAAATCCAGTCCGCCATGGTTTACTAAAAGTCTTAAAAAATTAAAAAATAGAAAAAATAAAGCCTGGCGCAAATTTATTAAAAGCAATAATAATTATGACTTTAATGTTTTCATGAATTTATTTAATGAATTTAAAACAATGTCTGATAATTTATATTCTAATTATGTGCAAAACATGTCTTTTACAAAACTTGATAGTAACACTAGTCCTGGGATTGACGGCATCCCTAACATATTTTTAAATAAATGCTCATCTTCATTATCTGGTCCTCTTTCTTTAATTCTTCTTTAGCTTCTGGTATCTTCCCTTCTATTTGGAAAACTGCCATAATATGGCCAGCTCATAAAAAAAATCTTAAAAACGATGTTACTAACTATCGTCCAATTGCTAAACTTTCTTCTATACCTAAGCTTTTTGAACTAATTGTATTTGATTGTATTTATGATCATTGTACTTGTTTTTTATCGGCTTTCCAACATGGCTTTGTAAAGCTTAAATCAACCGTTACTAATCTTGTTGAATCTACATAAGATGGCTTCCAAACAGATGTAATATATACAGATTTTAGCAAAGCCTTTGATCTTCTGCCACATAATGTTATTATTTTTAAGCTAAATAAATTAGGATTTCCGACTTATTTTATAGATTGGATTAATTCTTACCTCTCTGATCGTAGATATAGTGTTTCTTTTAGATCCTCGATATCTTCTGAGTTTGCAGCTCCCACAGGGGTGCCTCAAGGTAGCCATCTTGGACCTTTACTTTTCATTATTTCTATTAATGATGTTTCTTCTTTAATAATTAATAGTCACATTAAAATTTATGCCGATGACATGAAACTTTTCAAAAAAATTGTAAATTTGGAGGATGCATTAGCCCTACAAGCTGATCTTAATCGTTTTTACAATTGGTGTTCCAACAATAATCTCCAACTCAATGTTACCAAATGTGCTTCAATCAGTTTTACACGCCGCTTAAGTCCAATTTCTTATGTATATTCTTTTAATAATCAAATCATTTCAAAGGGCACTTCAATTAAAGATTTAGGGGTACTCTTTGATAGTAAACTTTCATTTCAACTTCATTATTCTGATATATTAAATAAAGCCAATTCTATGCTCGGTTTTATTAAACGTTGCGCAAGAGAATTTGAAGACCCTTATGTATTAAAATCTCTTTATACCTGCCTGGTTAGACCTAATTTAGAATATGCCAGTCAAGTTTGGTGTCCATTTTATGGTGTCCATATAAATAGAATTGAATCGGTTCAGAAAAAATTTCTCAGGTATGCTTTACGTCTTCTTCCTTGGGAGGACCCTTTTAGATTACCTCCTTACGAACATAGAATAAATTTAATACATCTCAATACACTTGAAAAGCGCCGTAAAGTTGCAGATATTGTATTTCTAATTGAATTAATTAAAGGCAACATTTCTTGTTCTCAACTACTCGCTAAACTTAATTTTTCTTCGCATTCTAGATTAAGATCTGCTAATTTGTTTAATTTAAAGTTTCACCGAACTAACTATGGTAAATATGAACCAATTAATAGAATGATTTCTCTCTGTAATATATACAAATCCCATATTAACTTTTCCCAAACTAAACAATCATTAAAAAATAACTTGTATTTGTGTGCTTGAAATTTTTGGACTTACATTCTTTGACCTTTGTCTTCTTAATTGAAGCTTTTTTGTTTTTTTAAATATAACCAGTAAACGATTATAACGGCAAACGGATTTAAGAGAATGGTTTTATGTGGAGCGGTATTATGTGTAGTGTTTAAAAATGAATTGGAATTGTTTGTATTGTCTATAAAATTTTTTATTAGAGTACCTTTTTTCCATCTTTTGTAATTCATTATTTCACAAATTTTAGATTTGGGTACCATAACTTTAAAAGATTTATATTTAGGTTTGAATCTAAGATTTTTAGGAGTAATATTAGTAATTTGTATTTCGATATTGCTTAACTTAAATGTATTTTTTAGAAACTTACTGAGGTAACTTGGAGTTGTTGATGCTGCAAATTTTGTGAAGTACAACTGTTGATGATGATGATGTCGAAGTTAGAAGATTCCGCTCTTGCTAATTCACTATGTAATGAAATGTTATTCACAGCATTGGCGGATGACCTCGACGTTGTTTTGACAGCTGATACATTTGTTGTCAGTTTGAAGTACTCAGGCCCCAGAGTAGTAGTATCGAGAGAAGAAGAAAAGCTGACAAACTGGTCCGTTTGCGACCAAGCTTCTTTAACGGTCTTTTTTTTTATTTGTTTGAAAGGATTTGTTTACATTACTGCCGGCTTCGACTTTTTCAGAAAGCTCCTTTATATCTGTTTTTAATGAACAGATCTCGTCTTTTAGTTTGTCTACATTGTTTATAGACGAATTGAAAGCATTCGACCCAATGACACAAAGCTTTCTAATATCCGTTTGAAGAGAAGATATTTCCTCTTCTAGCCTGTCAGTTTTTTTTATATTTTCCAATTTATCGATCATTGATTTAATTACTGCCAGGCTAGGGCAACTTTGTACTTTGTATCTGCAACCGCCTCGTTTATTGAAGTTGATAGAACTAGTGGATTTGTATCGTCAAAACGTTGACACAAATCCAACAAGACATTGTTAGTGTTGTCTATTATCTTTGTTTAACACTTGCATTTGATCATCCTTGATATCTAGCAGGCTTGTGAAGTTTTTATTATTCACGTTAGCTAACAGATCATGAATATTAAGGCATTCATCACATATGAAATTGTTGCAAAGTCTAGAAGAATGCCAATTTATTTCTAGACCTACGCTAGTTCCATGTAATTTTTTACCACAGAAGCCTTTACATTTCAGCAAATCCAATTTAGCGTCATGATTACCGCACGTGACATGAGCACATTTAATTGCGGAAGAATTGTTAATAATTTTTTTTGACATTGTATATATTTAATTAAAAAAAAAGATTTAGAGATTAAAAATTCAAAAGTTTGCAAAATTATTATTGTTATTGTTTATATTTAATTTTTTTATTTTATTTCATTTATTTTTTTTTTTATTTTATTTTTATTTTATTGTTTAAAAGGTTAAGAAACAAAAAAAAAATATATATTTAACGCAAGAGTCAACAAAATTGTAATATTGTAATATTATTGCACTTTAAAGTTTAAATAATATTATAATTTAATTGTAGTATTAATTTTAATTTAAATAGTATATGATGATGATTCACTAAAAAATTTAATAAAAATTAAAAATAAAGCGAAAGAGTATGTCTTTACTGTACTAACGAAAGATTAAGAATGAATCACTTCCATCACCCAATCACTTTTTGGAAATCCTCTTAATTCAAATACAAACTCGTCATCTACATTATTTAGTATGAATCAACCTAAATTTGGAGGTGGAATTTCGCTAGGGACTGCTCAACAACAACCTTCTGCTTTTGGTAATATCGACATCCCTGATTTAGAAACTCAAAAATTTGCTGAATTTGCAAGTATAAAAGCTGCACCGATAACATCAAATACAGAAAAAAATATTTTTATTACAACAGCACCAACAACAATAAATAATAATGCTGACAAAAATAAACCGCTTTATACGGTTCAATCAACTTTCACACCACCAAAAATCGAACAATTTAAAGATGATATAGCAGAACTTAAGAACAATATCGGATCTTTAAATGATAAAACAAATTTGAAAGATCCTTTGAATTATGAAAATACGCAAGATATGATTCAAACTGAAATTCAGTGTTTTGAATTAGAATTAAGAGAATTATCTTGTAAATCAAAGGATATAAATATTTCGATAAGTAATATGGAAAATATTCGAAGTTACACAAAAAAACTTGATGAATTTCAAGATGTTCTAAATAAAGCAAAAGAAAATGATTTCGAAAATGATATGCAAGTACTTAGACATTCAGTGAATGAATGTTTTACAATGATTGCGGAAGTTCGAGGTAAGCTAGAATTTTTTGAAATCCTGAATTTTCCAGAATACTTCTTACACCGTCAAATGACCAAGCCAGTAGAAGACAGTTGGCAAGATTAAATAGTATGTTGGCAACCAATGAAGCCCACTTAAAAATAATGAAACATCAAATAGATGCAAATTGGTCCGATTTTCAAGATTTAGTTCATAAAAATTCCAGTACGAGAATGCATATTTCAAGTTAAGAAGGTATTTATCAGACAATGACGAAGCAAAAAAATATTTTAACCAGAGAAAGACAAAAAATATCTCATATACGGGTCTTCAGTTAAAAAATTCAATTTCTAACAAAAACGATTTAAATGCAGATTCTTTAGCTGATTCGATTTTATCAATGAGTTTGTCTGAACAAATATCTAAAGTAAATTCAAAATTAAATTTCGAAAAGCTTCAAACAATTCGCTGGGCACTACAACATCGAAAAATCATTAATGTTAAACCTCAACGTCCAGATAGATTGCAATCAGAAGTAATTTTAAAATCAAAAATTAAAATTAAAACGAAATAAGTGTGAAAAAAAACCAAGGGTTTTTAAAAAAGCACATTTTCAAAATAATATAGTGTTTCATACTCATTTTTTTTCGGAATATAACGTTGAAGCTTCAATATTAACGTTTAATTTAGGAAATATATACGTTGGTGACTAAGTTACTTCATACCTATAAAAACAGTAAATTTTTAAGTCCTAATAGCCGCTCTATTGGGGAAGGTTGCCGAATTTCTCAAGGATATAATGCTTACTACTCCCCTTCCCCCAAACTTTTTTAGTTTCTAGGAATTAAATTGTGAATTGCACCCAAATTTGGAATTTTTCTTAGAATTTTACTATTTAGGCAAAAATGGTTAAAACTGAGAGACACTCCTCTTCAATTTAAAGAACCTCTTTTAAATTAAAGAAAAACCTTTAACATATGTTAAAATATAATATAATTTAAATTTTGTACATTAAGGAAAAAATATTTAAACAGGTATTCAAGTTACAGATGTTTAAAAATAACAATATTTCTATTTTCAAGCCCCTATAGCTCCTGAACATGGGGCTTGACAAAAAAATTTTGTTAACCGACTCCTACTAATTTCTAATGATCTAACTTCCGATGATCTAAGACCCTAGCTTGAACCGTTTAAAAGATATGTGTGGCCAAAAATTTTGCAAAAATTGAGTTTTGCACAGTGGTAAATTTTAGTACCGTATGGCAACCCTAAACATTTAAGCGAAGTATTTTTGTAAAGTCTATAAAAGCAGCTCTCTTTAACCGGTTTTCGATTGAAAATAAACCTATCAGAACTCTTGTTATATCAATTTAAATATAGGGCTTTTTCGGAATTTGCAGGGGCTGTAGCTTCGTCACCCTTCAGAATTAAGAAAAACCTTTGACACATGTTGAAATATAATTATAGAGCTTTGAATTTTGTATATTACTAAAAAAAAATTTGGACAGGTATTCAAGTTACAGGTGTTTAAAAATAGCAAAATTTCAATTTTCCAGCCCTTATAACTGCAAAACAGGGGATGTGAAAATAAAAATATGTTAACCGACTTCTACTTATTTCAGAGGATCTAACTACTCTCAAAATTTCAAGACCCTAGCTTGGCCCGTTTAGAAGATATGTGTGGCCAAAAATTTTGCGAAAATTGAGTTTTGCATAATGGTAAATTTTAGTACCGTATGGCAACCCTAAACATTTATTTTTAAAAATTTATAAAATTTATAAAACCAGCTATCTTTTGCCGTTTTCAGATTGAAAATACACTTAATAGAACTCTTGTTATAACAATTTGAATACAGGGCTTTTCCCAACTTTGGGGGGCTGCAGCTCCGTAACAGGTGGGGCTACGGAAAAAAATTCTTCTACGAAATAATTTTTTTTGTAATGCCTACTCGTGGTTAAAATTTCTTTTCTCTATTTCAAATGATGTAAAAGTTTTTGTAAACATACGGACGGACAGACGGACAGACAGACAGACGGACGGACAGAGTGAAACTATATAGGCACATTTTTACAAAATTTTTTGAAAATGTGCTAAAAAACTGAACTTAGTAAGCCAAAAGTGGAAAAAAACCGCACAAAATATAAGTACGCAAACAATATCTGATTCAAAAGGAGAAATTGAAAGGCTAAGTTCAACTTTATTATCTAAGGAAATAGTAAATAGGAAATATAAACATATTCTTTTATTAATTATTTTTTCGAATATTTTACTCATACAGCTGGTAAGTGTAATAGACCGATAATTAGATGTATCCAAATTAGAGCCACTTTTGTATATTGGAATCACAGTACTGCATTTTAATGAACTAGGATAATTTCCTGTGTGAAAACTATCATTAACAAAGTTACTAATTATCGGAGATATTATATTAGCTAGAGCTTTTAAATATTTTGCTGCAATGTTATCAGAGCCAGGTGAATTGTCTTTCAGATCCATTATAACAGTTTTTACAATGTTAAACGATTTTTTACAATATTTCTTTCTTCAATTTGTTTTTTGTCAGCTAATTTTTTTCCAACATTACTAAAATACTCATTAAAGCCGTTGGCTATGTCTTTGCTATTATTTAACAGTTCATCACTACATCGTATTTCCTTAATTATTTTGATACAATCCGATTTTTGGTTTACTATCTGAGAATTCAAAAATTCCAAATCTTTCTAGTATTCGTACTTGCTGCTTGCAATTTTCTATTAAAATAACTTTGTTTTACTTTCTTTATCTCTGCATTCACCTTATTTTTCAACACATTATAATTTCTCTTATACTCCACACTATAAGGATACTGCTTATGTTTCTTATATAAACTATTTTTATGTTTTATTAGTTTTAATATTTCTTTCGACATACAGTGATTATTTTTTCTAATTTTTATGTTCTTAACACTTGTACAAACGCCTTTGAAATAATTTATTGCTTCTACCAATTCATCAATATTTACGCAATTATGTCCACGCATGTGATTTTCCAGCAGGTATGAGTATTTAGCATAGTTTGGACTCGTTATTCGTTTGTACGCGATCGCTTCTAGTTTTCTAACTACTGCTTTAATTTCAACACAGATTGCTTTATGATCTAAGCTTGGAATATTATGCATAGTGATATCAAATCCAAATCGATCAGTTTTCAGGTCTGAAAGAACATGGCCTATCAGTGTCGCTGAGTTTGATGTAATTCTAGTAGTATCACTTGTATTTTTAAGATTAACCATGTTAACATCCAGCATATCCATATTTTTAATATTATAAAGTTAATTTCTTTAGCTATGTCTTACGATGAAACTAATAAAAGCTTTTATCGTTTTAAAATGACTTATGGACTTCCCATTAAATTTGAACCAAATAGGGTATTTCTAAGTCGGTTGCTCCGACTCACTGTTTCCTTGCTTGTTAATTATTTCTGTTGATTTAAAAAACAAAAAAAATGTTTACCTTTCAAGGAGGATGAAACTCACATCTATTTACACCCGAAGCCACTTCGCTAACCACTGAACCACACAATTCTTTTAAATATATGGTCAGATTTCTAATATAAATATATCACTAACTGACAGAATGAAAAATAAACCCATAGACACAGGCAAGTTCATATAAAAGTATATAATAAAAAACTAATTTTATATTTTTTAAAAGAAGAACCCTTTTCAGGATTTTTAGCTGTAGTGCATTTATTGTAGAATTATTTAGTACCCTTGATTAATTATTTCAATTTTAAATAATGTTTAAATCTATTCTCTTAATTTATTTATTTTTTAATGTTTTATATAATTAAACTCAAAGTTATTCGAAAGAAATATGAATTTCTAATAATTAAAAATATAAAAGTTTATATAATTTGATGATTTTAAATGTTAATTAAAATCGTTAATGCTTTCATTAGCTTTTTATTACAAAATTTAATACAAAATATGCAACAAATGTATTTCTAAAATACAATGACAAATTTAGATCTTTTCATATAATTAATTTAAATATAAAAATAAATTTTACAACTTAAGTAACGAACACAATTTCTTAATTATATATTGCATATAGAAATTAATAATTCAATGAAATATAGATATGATATAATAAAAGTTAAAAACAAAAAAAATTTCGTCGTTCATTAAAAAAATATTTTGTTTTCAATTTATAAAATAGAATACATAATGTTTTATAATAAAACTCTTAGCCTTTTAAAAATATAAAAGTGTTAAATAAGAACGGAAATAGGAAATAGTGTATCAAATTTGATTTTTTTATCTTTATAAATTTGGAATATATTATGCTTTAAGGTTTTGGGAGTAGTGGGAGTGGTACACAAACCACTAATTCAATTCATCTAAAATTTCACGTGCACAAAACAAATAAGAACAAACACCAGTGCCCCAAATATAAGGTTCTATCTTCTTTGGTTTCAAAATTGTACAGTTTGACCTCAACTCGATCAAAAGCTTCTAGAATTCGAACTCTACCAGAACCCATTCTAATGGTACATTTTTTACTAGTAACCTACAATATAAATTTTATCAAAATAGCGTAATTAGTTTCAGAGTTATGGTGTTTTCAAGTATGTTTGTTAGCACTTGAACTTTTCAAAGGTTCCAGAACCTGAAGGCATGGTACGATTTCACTCAATACTAGTTAACCCTTGTATACAATTGGAACATTCTATTTTAATCTTAAGTTACTATTTTTATTATTTTCGATGAAAAGCCTTTCAACCTTTGGAGGTCTAAGACAGATACCTGCATCTACGTTTGTTTGAAGTCTTTATTATTTTCGAAAATATGCTTTAAGGTCTTCGTAACTATGTGGATGGTCCCCGACCTACTATTTCAATTGGTTCCAATTTTCGAGAACACTAAGGGAATGAATAGAAAGGGACATCTTGATACCGAACTTGGAGGTTCTAACTTCTTTGGATTCGGAATCATGCTCGTTTGGCCTAAATTCGATGAAAAATTTCCAGGATCCGTACCCATGGTCGGATTTCCCTATATGAAGTCCGCGCCGTTCTTTTAATACTAATGAACCCTTGTACACAATTGGAACGTTCTATCTTAATTTAAAGCTACTTTTTTATTAATTTCAATGATATGTTTTTAGGTACTGATACCAAATTTGAAGGTTTTATCTTCTTTGGTACCGGAATTATGCTTTTTTGGCCAAAATTCGATCAAAAACTTCTAGAATCTGAATGCATGGTCCGATCTCGACCGCACGTAGTCCCCGCCATAGTCTAATTGCTGGTAACCTACATCACCTAATTCATGATTGTAGCACTATTAGTAGTTGAGTTATGCTTATATTTTTTATATGTTCGTTAGTCGTTGGACCAATTAAAAGGTCCAGAATCCGAATCCATGGGCAGATTTGGCCATATGCAATCCCCGTCGTACTTTAAGTCTTAGTAAAATACAGTTAAAATTTCATCAAGATAGCTCCATTAGTTTTTGAGTTATTGTTCCTACGGACGGACGGACGGCTATATCGACTCAGGAGGTCAAGCTGATCACAAATATATATACGTTTCAATATCTAGCTCGTTTCCTTTAGATGATTACAAACTCCATACGAAAATTAGTATACCCTTTTCCTATTTCATAGTTTTAGGGTTTAAAAAAATTATTAAAAAAATTAATTTATTTGGATAGTTTCTTTAAAAATTTGTAACTTTAAAAACTATATTACTTCACTTTGATAATATAAAATAATAGACCAATTAATTATATGGAGGATCAGTTTCATTTAAAAAATTTTAAGGGTTTTTTTTAAGTCAATCGTTGCATTTTTGGTTCATCAATTTAAAATTTATACAAGTAGGTATCTACGTAGATAAAAAAAATTTTTTTGATTTAAATTTTCAAAAAAACGAGGAAGAGTGTAGTAGAGTAGACTGTGTCAACTCTGGGATACCCGTATGACCGTAACATATACATTATATCATCCGGTTAATTACTTTTGGCAAAATTTCAAACATACTTTATTAAGTTTAGTGGAATACTCATATAAAAGAAGGAGTTGTATGGCAGCTACTCGAACCCTCTGCAATAGACCAACCAAATTTTGCTGTAACCTTGGCCAATACACTAAACTATTTTTGGCAAAATTTCAGACACCCAGCTTCATTAGGTGGAGAGTAATGCTTATATAAAGTAGGAAGTTGTATGGCAGCTACCCGAACCCACTGCAGGATACCAACCAAATTTTGCAGAAACTTTGGCCATAAAACTAAACTACTTTTGGCAAAATTTCAGACAAGCAGCTGTAATAGGTACAAAGAAATACTCATATAAAAAAAGAAGTTGTATGGCAGCTACCCGAACCCATGGACCAAAATGGCTGGATTTAAATAGCAATGACGGCTATTGCAAAAAAATGAATTTACGAAAATTTCAAGATTCTAGCTCCTTTAGTTTTTGAGTTATCGTGCGGACGGACGGACAGACGGACAGACGGACAGACGGACAGACGG
The DNA here is from genome assembly GCA_963082915.1 of Dolichopus griseipennis. Taxonomy (NCBI): domain Eukaryota; kingdom Metazoa; phylum Arthropoda; class Insecta; order Diptera; family Dolichopodidae; genus Dolichopus; species Dolichopus griseipennis. The sequence continues at coordinate 140,543,322 of OY720441.1, forward strand.
ACGGACGGACGGACATACATCGCTAAATCGATTTATTTTTTGATTCTGATCCGATCCATACATTTGAGTCTATATCTACCCCCCCTCCTTCTCTGCGTCACAAACGTAATGGCAAATTTATTATACCCTTGGACTATATAGTCATACGGGTATAAAAATACTATGAAGCGAATGGTAGATCTTTTGCATTTAAAAGTGTTTTAATATAAAAGTAAATTGCTGGACTAAAACTAACTAAAAGAAGAACTCCCGGTCTCCCATTTCAGCAATTTACTTTTATAATAAAACACTTTTAAATGCAAAAGATCTACCATAAATTTTTGGTTAGTGAAAATTTTCAATATTTTAAGCTTAAAAGTTTCCATACATTAACAGAACTGTTTCTTATTCCAGCAATTTACTTTTATATTAAAACAGTAACAAATTCTTAAGATCTACTTTCAATTTTTTATTTTCTACATTTTAGGGGGCTAGTACTTCTTTAACAAAAGTATATATTGAAAAAAATATTTTTTTTTACTTCATTTTATTTTATAAAAGCATAAAGGAAAGTTAACTTATATACATATATACCAAAATCAATTGTTTTATTTAAAGCGCCGTTTAAACAAAAAAAAAAGTATCATATAAATATATAAAATTTTCAGAAAATATTCTGTGAGTTTTTAAAAATTAAAATGAACTAATTCATAAACATTTAAAAAAATTTAAATTTATAAAAAAAAATTTATTTCATTATTTTAATTTTCTTAAACAAAACTCATTCAACAAAACATTAATATTTTATTTTTTTATAATTGAACACATCTCAATGCGTTTGTTGCTCCTAATTTAATGGGTTAATCTAATATAAGGCTACAAAGGCCATTTTGAAGCTGACGATTAAGTTTTTCATTTTACATTGTTATGTTAATTAACCAACTGGTTTAAAACATTATTCACATAATTATATTTACGGTTCTTATTATCTAAATTCATTTATTTAAATTTTATTATACCCGTATGACTATATAGTCAAAGGGTATAATAAATTTGCCATTACGTTTGTGACGCTGAGAAGGAGGGGGGGTAGATATAGACTCAAGTGTATGGATCGGATCAGAATCGAAAAATAAATCGATTTAGCTATGTATGTCCGTCCGTCCGTCCGTCTGTCCGTCTGTCCGTCTGTCCGTCTGTCCGTCTGTCCGTCTGTCCGTCCGTCCGCACGATAACTCAAAAACTAAAGGAGCTAGAATCTTGAAATTTTCGCAAATTCATTTTTTTGCAATAGCCGTCATCGCTATTTAAATCCAGCCATTTTAGTCCATGGGTTCGGGTAGCTGCCATACAACTCCTTTTTTTATATGAGTATTTCTCTGTACCTATTACAGCTGCTTGTCTGAAATTTTGCCAAAAGTAGTTTAGTTTTATGGCCAAAGTTTCTGCAAAATTTGGTTGGTCTCCTGCAGTGGGTTCGTGTAGCTGCCATACAACTTCCTACTTTATATAAGCATTACTCTCCACCTAATGAAGCTGGGTGTCTGAAATTTTGCCAAAAATAGTTTAGTGTATTGGCCAAGGTTACAGCAAAATTTGGTTGGTCTATTGCAGAGGGTTCGAGTAGCTGCCATACAACTCCTTCTTTTATATGAGTATTCCACTAAACTTAATAAAGTATGTTTGAAATTTTGCCAAAAGTAATTAACCGGATGATATAATGTATATGTTACGGTCATACGGGTATCCCAGAGTTGACACAGTCTACTCTACTACACTCTTCCTCGTTTTTGTTAAATTTATTTACATTTTTATATTTGTTTTTTCTATATTTTAAGCTTATTTTTATATTTAACTAGCAGATTTACCCGGCGTTGCCCGGGTTGCCGTCATTTTTTTCAAATTGTAAAAAAGCAAGTTTCAGCCAATTTTTTGAAATACTACTTTGCTTATAAATGAAGCCACAAAAAAATAATTCTGGAGTTGCGTTAACCCATTGTGGACCAATAGCTTTTTATACGTTTTTTCGTTGGTTTGCTATATATTAGAAATGATTTAACCGATTAACTTAAAATTTTGTATATGTGTTCCTCTTTGAAAATGAACTTCACTTAACTAACAGACTTGGAATTTGTTAAACCCTGCCGACCCGACGATTGTTCAAAAAAAACATTTGTAAGTAAATTACGTCCAATTTTTGAAAGTAGGTGCAACTTCTTGAAATTAGGGAATGCTTAAAAAAATGTCTTGTCGAGTTCTTTTAACCGAAACAAAAACTTTAAAAAACAGTTTGAACGATTATCTCTAATTTTTCTAAACATGGTGCTTCTTGACAATTTGGTGCTCCTTGATGACAGAGTTGAGGATGGAAGGTTTCCGGCGACTAATGTTAACTGAATCAAAATGACTATAGGTCGTTTGCCTATAGGTCAAAAGGGTATACTAAATTTGCCATTATGTCATTATACTATGTCAATAGTAGTTTTCTTGAATTGTCGACGTTTGAATAAAATATAATCGAATGGTTTAGAAAAGGTTTAAAAATCTGCTTTTCAACTTATATTTTGTTTAGTACTTACCTGAAAGTTGTACTACGTTCTTTCTCTTTTTTTATGATTATATGAGAGAAATGTAGGCATCTTTTTTGGAAAAACTGATTTAAAATACTATGTATTTAAGCATAATATATACGAAATTGAATTTTTTGTTTTTAGATTTCATTTGAAGAAAACTGCAATTTCACAATGAAATCTATTTTTAAAAAACAACAACTGCAAAGTAGATAAAAAACAAAGACTTACGAAAAAATGTAGAAAAGGGAAATGTTATGTTATTTAATTTTAAAGATATTTTTATTCGGATTCTTTATTAGCTTTATTTTTATTATTATTAATATTATCTCATTTAGCTTTTAACTATTTGAAACTATTTAAGGAAAAAAATTAGTCTTATTAATTAAGTGTAACCTTGGAATAAAGGTTAACTTGCGTTCATACCAAAAATTTGAAAATTTCATTGAATCTTTGTTCAAAACGCGCAAACAGGTCAAAACCAAACTAACCCTGTGGGTTTTAATTAAAATGCTGGTACAAAATTTTCAATAAAATTCTTTTAATCGTTTAACACAAAACAAATTAATAGAAAACTTCATGGCGTCGTCGTGGAAAACGGGTTAATCGAACTTAACTAAAACTTTTTCCAGCCTCTCTTTTAGACTGCAAAATAAACCTGTAAAATTGAACACAAATCGGAAACACAAAGTTTTTTGGAATCCCGCCAGGTCGAAATGGGTTATTTTATTCCAACCAAATTTATACAACTAATGTCAGTTGCTAAGGAGAACATTTGTGCAAAATTTCAAGTCAATCGATCAAACCGTTTTGATTCGACATCAAAAACATTGAAAAAGCTTCATTGCGCCCTCGTGCCCAAACGGGTTAACCGAACTCAACAAAAATTTGTGCCAGACTCTCTCTACGACTGCGAAATCACCCTGTAAAATTGGACACAAATCGGAAACACAAAAACATTTGTGCAAAATTTCAAGTCAATCGGTCAAACTGTTTTGACTCGACATCAAAAACATTAAAAAAGCTTCATTGCGGCAACCAAATTTATACACCTAATTCCGGTTGCTAAGAGGAATATTTGTGCAAAATTTTAAGTCAATCGGTCTAACCGTTTTGCCTCGACATCCAAAAAACGAAAAAGCTTAAAACTGCTCTGGAGCCGCAACGTGTTGACTTATAAAAATGTGATATAGCCTATGTCACCCCTCGGGCTCTCAGAATTATTCCTTTAAAATTTCGTGACAATCGGACCAGAGGTTTTCACGTGAATTCTGGACAAAAAAACAAACAAACAAATTTTCTCCTTTATATATTAGATTCATTTTGGTCCAGTCAACTGCAATATATCTTTAAGTCGTCATTTAGTATATTTTGAAGCTCTTATGTTTTCGCTTTTGCTATAAGGTTAGTGTCATCCGCATAAATGTTGTATTTTGACTTAATATTGTCTTTTGGTTAGTGCATTATATACAGCAGATATAATAACGACCCAACTAATGAACCTTTTGGTACGCCTGTTTTTATTACTAGTTCATCACTTAACACTTCATTAACTTTAACATATTGGGTTCTATTTGTTAAATAACTTTTTAGATTGTTAAGAGATTACGGTTACCTCTAATTCCTAAGTTGTCTAGCAATCTGATAAGTCTGGAATGACTTACAATATCAAATGATTTTGTTAAGTCAATAAAAACTGCGCCAACATAGTAGCCGTCATCCAACGCATCGTAAATATGTTCCAAAGTTTTTGCGATATCTGAATGTGTACCACTTTTTTCTAAGAAACCATATTGATTAGCATCGTTCTTTTTTATACCTTCTCCTATAAAAAATTATTGAGTGTATTTGCAGTTTCAGCATAATTTTTAGTTTTTTCACCATTGCCTTTAATAACATGACTGACATTTTTCAGTTTATCTTCATTGGTATTTTTTATAGAACTATTCAATATTTTCCATAATTTCCTAGAATCGCTGTCAGCTTTTTCAATATTTCTATTAATATAATTTTTTTTTCTTCTGTTATTAATTGTTCCACCTGTTTCTTCATTTTTATATATTTTGCCTTTTTTCGCTATTGTTCGGATCATTATACCTTACACCTATAGAAAGGGATATATTAACTTTGGTATGGTGTTTGTAACAACCTAAAGGAAGTGAGCTAGATATGAAAAAGTATATTCGAGTATATTTCTGATCAGGTCACGCCTGAGTCGATATAGCCATGTCCGTCCGCCTGTCCGTAGGCACGATAACTCAAAAACTAATGGAGATATCTTGATGAAATTTTAACTGTAGGTTACTAGGACTGAAAGTACGGCGGGGATTGCAAATGGGTACTGGTAATGAAACTACAGTGGCGATTGCGTATGGTGAGGTGTGAACAATAGGTTCTAATTCTGAAATCAATGAAGATACAACCTCCAAATTTGGTAACAGGGTGCCTCTTTCTATTTCCTTAGTATCCTTGAAATTTGGGACCAATTGGAGTAGTGCAGCCACACAGTTCAGAAGACCTTTAAGCATATTTTCGAAATTAACAAAGATAGTAACTTCAAACAAATGTAGAAGCTTCAAATTTGGCACTTGGGTTTTCTTTAGTATTTCCTGCGTGTTTCCCTAATTTTGGATCAATCGGAGTAGTGGTTCAGTACCCCTCTTAGACCCCCCAGGGTTTTAAAGCTTATCATCGAAATTAATAAAAATAATATTTTGAAATTAAGATAGAACGTTCCAATTGTGTACAAGAATTAACTAGTATTGAAAGTATGACGGGGACTGCATATGGGCAAAATAGTACCATGGTTTTGGGTTCTGGATCCTTTGAAAAGTTGAAGGGCTAACAAACATATATCTTAAAAACACTATAACTCAAAAGCTAATGACGTTATTTGAATGAGTTCGTATTCTAGGAGCTTTTGATCGATTTGAGGTCAAACAAGTATAATTTCGAAGCCAAAGAATATATTTTCTATTTTCTATGTGTCCCTGAAATTTAGACTTCATTGAAGTAGTTCAGGTGTTTCCTAAGAAATTCCAAAATTAAAAACCTTATCGTCGAAGTTCATGAAGATAGAAACTTTATATTTGATACACGAGGGTTCTATCCTATTTCTGTTTTAATTTAACACTTTTATATTTTTAATAGGCTAAGAATTTTACCATAGAACATATTTTGTATAATGTTTTATAAAATAATAACAAAATATTTTTTTAACAAACGATTAAATTCCTTTTTTTTACTTTTTATTATATCGTATGTTTTATTGAATTATTACCAAAGGTGATATATAATTAAGACATTGTGTACAATATTTAAGCTAAATTAGAAGGTACTTGCTGCATTTATGTAAAATTTATTTTTATATTTAAATGAATCATATGGAAAGTTCTAAATTTGTAATTGTATTTTAGAAATACATTTATTGCATATTTTGCGTTAATAAGCTTTTCTAATAGGTAACTAAAATAACAATTTAAAATAATTTCAATTTTGAAAAATTTTAATTATTAAATATAATATGCTTTGATTAGCTTTTTATCACAAAATTTTCAAATTTTTTCACTTTTGAAATTGAATTGAAATAAATATATTTGCATTTATTTCAAGTTTTTTGATTTTAAATAACAACAAACTAATAACAGCTTTGATGCTTTTAAAATGACTTACGGATATCTCATTAATTTTAACCAAATAGGTGTAGGGTATTTCTAAGTCGGTTGCACCGATTGACTGTTTCTTTTCGTGTTTTTATGTCAATTATACAATGCTTTTCTTATTTTTCTTGTCATTAATAAAAGGTGTTATCTAGCTATTATTTCTCGGTCTATTTGGTATTGTCTTTGTACATAATCTTTTTGCTTCTAGTATATTTTTAACTAAGGTTTCGATTTCTAGTATATTATTATTTTCTATTTTGTATTTTACTATGGAACGCATTTGATTATAACCGATTTTGTTTATGTTGTACTTTGTACTTGGTAACTTCTCAATACTAATTGCTTTAATAGTTACTATTGCCAATTGATCGTGATAGACAGTTATTTTTACTTATATAATTAACATCAAAATTGCCATTCATGTTTGTTATTATTTGATCAATTAAGGTGCTAGAGTTAGTTGTATTTCTTGTACTTTCCGTTTTATTAATTATGCTTTATCCAGAAATTGCTATAATATCCTTATTCTTAATAATTATATTGGAGTTCTCATTATTTACCAGTTTAAGTTCAAGAAAATCCATAAATAGGTTGCTGTTTTCCACTGGAGCTTTATAAAATGTACTGGTTTTTAATTTTGGTTTTGAGTTCAGGATTTCAATTACAATAAAGTATATTTTTCATCTTTATATATTTCATTAAAACAAATATTATTTTTAATAAGAATGGCAGTCCCACCTCCTCCTTTTTTATTTATTTATCATATAATGTTGTAGGTATATTTTTCATAATCATAAATCCAAACCTCTGTAATTATTACTATGCCTATTTCTTTGTACTCATTAATTAAGGTTTCAAGTTCAAGTATTTTATATCTAATGCTACATATATTTAAATACAATATCTTTAGATCTCCAATTTGCATTATATTTTCTTGTTCTGCTATTATCATCTGCTAATCAAGTAATTTGGCCAAGATTCTCTTTTCTTTTGAAGATTTTCCTAGATCATTCGAAACATCTTTATTGCAGATTCCTATGTTTTCGTGGTATTTGTCATATATTCTCCGAAGTTCCTGATAGTCAGTTGGTAGTCCTTCTTGATTAATTAGAGCCTTTATATTGGTTTGTGTTATACCATCAAAGCAAATATAATTTTGGTCGTGGAAAAATGCCAAATGTGATCGCACATCGTTATATATTCTGTAATCCCTTAATCTGGAAAGAACGTATAAACTATTTAACTATCTCCATTTTCAATTGCTCTTTTTGTAAGTCTTATAATTGGGGGGTTAAATTGGGGGTTATGGAAGCTGCGTGTCTGAAATTTTGCCAAAAATAGTTTAGTGTAATAGCTAAAGTTACTGCAAAATTTGGTTGGTCTACTGCAGAGAGTTCGAGTAACTGCCATACAACTCCTTCTTTTATGTTAGCTTTACACTACAACTGATGAAGCTGTCTGAAATTTTGCAAAAAATAGTTTAGTGTAATGGCCAAAGTTATTGCAAAATATGGTTGGTCTACTGCTGATGGTTCGAGTAGCTGCTATGCAACTCCTTCTTTTATATGAGGATTACACTACACCAAATGAAGGTGGGTGTCTGAAATTTTGCCAAAAGCAATTAACCGAATAATATAATGTATATGTTACGGTCATGCGGGTATCCCAGAGTTGACACAGTCTACTCTACTACACTCTTCCTCGTTTTTATATTATCGTTACTATTATCATTGGTTTGATTAATTGTATCATTTTTAATCTTACTAATACTATCATTTTCTCTTTTTTCTGCATTATTATTATCATAGCTTAGGTTAATTATATTCTTTTTAATCCTACTTTTTACATTATCATTGGTTTGGTTAATTTTATCGTTTTTAATCTTACTAATACTATCATTTTCTCTTTTTTCTGTATTATTGTTATTCTTGTTTTGGTTAATTTTATCATTTTTAATCCTATTTTTTTTTTTGTATTATTATCAATAGTTTTATTTATTTTTCTATTACTTTTAAGGATACTGTTTTTATTTGGCCATAATTTTGGAAAATATGAAAGAATGTAGCTACGTTTCTTTTTATCTTTATTATAATCAATTTTGTTAGTCTTTTCACTGTTATGGTTAAAATGATTATACTATTATTATTATTATTTTTATTATTATTACTATTTTTATTATTATTATTTTCATTACTTATATGAGTTATATCACTGTTAGTTTCTCTAATATTATTAATATTTGGTTTAACATTAGTATTATTCTTATTAATATTATCATTAACTATTATCACTTCTATATGCAGAATCACTTTTTCTATTTTCATTTACATTTATATTTAATTTGTTATCTTTCTCTTCTAGTTTTCTTAATTGCAAGATTTTTTGTTTTTTATGCTTAATTTCTTTTTATACATTGGACATGATCTACTAAAAGTTTTATGATTAATATCCAACCGTAAATTGAATTTTTCATTCGATTTTAAGCAATTAATGCATTTATTAATCTCCTGTTGATGTGTTGTTGATGGCACTTCAAGCATGTTTGCTTATTCGTGCATTCCGCATCCCTGTGGTTAAATCCTTTTTTTCTTTTCAAGCCAATACATAATTTTTCGTTAGCTATTATTTTTGGGAATGATTCTTTATCCACTTCTACAATTGCATTAAACATTTTTGTTGTATTTTTTCACTGGGTATATCTTTAATACTTTAAGTTTACTCATTTGTAGAAATGAATTTCGTTTTTTAAGCTTTTTCATAATACCATTTTCACTAAAATTTATTATTCATGTGCACAATTTCTGTATTAGATTTAATAACCACAGGAGTAGGTAATGGGGCACTTTGTCCTGGGAAAAAATCATGCCATATCGCAACGCCTACCCATATTGCACGACATATTGACCTACATTTTTAATTAATGGCCAGGTCCTCCGGAAGTAGGGCACCCGAAAGTAGGTTAACTCTTAATAAACAAGTTTGTTTACTTGGTTTAAAGTAATAGGTGCACATGAAAAAGTAGTAAGAAAATATGTTTTTATAAAATTGGAAGAGTAAAATAAAAAAAAATTAAAGGTACAACTAATCTTTTGGAATAAAGAAAAAAAAATAAGTGCTAACCAGTTTTCTACTTTTTAATTTTCTGTTTACATAAAAGAAAAAGATAAAAAAATATTTAACCTTCGAAAATTTTTTTTTTGTTTTTGTTTAAAAGAACGTTAAAATATTAATAAAACGAATTATAAGAAAACAAAAATATGGAAGAGTGCTTAAGGATTTATAATTAATTAAGATTCGTTTGGATTTAAAAAAAAGTGCAAATTCTTTAAAAGTAAACCAGTTTTTGTGTTTAAAAAAATGTAGTTTTGTATGCGAATAATAGATAACGAGAAAAAAGTAACTCTTGGTAAAGAAGATGTGTTGTGTACCTTTATATAAGAAAGAAAGAAAACAAAAGTTCAATTAATAATTATGTAGTAACATTGCCTGATTCTGAACATATATACTTATTGCTATTTCTGATCTACATATATAACCTTGCTGTAAAGAATGAAAAATAAAAACAGGTTAATTGCTTTTGGTACCTATGGTAAAAAATAAAACAGATGAGATAATATGTTTAAATAATTTTTATTTAACTGAAAAGCTTTAACAATTTTGCGATGATCAGATGTTAAAATTCTAGGAATAATAATACCAACATTTTCAATGCGTCTTTAAAATCTACTTCTATCGCATGCGTATTATTGCCAATGACCTTTGCGAGCAAGTCTGTAGGCCTAGTCCCATACATGCATGACTTGAATTTCTATATTTGTGTTGAAGTGAACTTTATTACTTTTATTATTTAATTTCATATTGCATGTGTGAAGGTCTTAGTTTAGAATTTTTTCTTTTAAGAGATACATATATACGTTAAAACAATTTTTAACTGCACATCTAAAATTGTGGTTTGATAAATGTATAGGACATGATGTTTTAAAGTTATCAATCTTTTCTTATGGCGGCAAAAATCTGCTTAGATCTTCTATTTTGACACTATCAATGTACTTTTGAAGGAAAATTTTTTTTGGTCTCCTTTAACATAAATTTTTTCAGCTGGTTCTAAAATCTAAATAGTGTTTTATTATACACTTTACATCTAAATATTCAACTAAACCACTACCCCATTTAAGTCCATTTATTTTATTTTCGCAATACTGATTGGTATATCTGACTTCTTGACTAAGTACTTCTGCAGGCTATGGTGGTTTAAAGTGATATACAGTCGGAATTAAACTTCTTTTTTCAAGTATGGCTAGTTCTTTTATGAAATTTTGTTTATCATTTCCTTTAAAAATTGAAGATCAACTACTAAAACTTGTTTAACCATGTTGAAGGTTATTGGTGGAATAACCTTTTCATTATTCAAAGTTCTATTTATATTCATTTTTAGCACATTTTCAAAAAATTTTGTAAAAATGTGCCTATATAGCTTTACTTTGTCCGTCCGTCCGTATGTTTACAAAAACTTTTACACCGTTTGAAATAGAGTAAAGAAATTTTAACCATGGGTAGTTTTTGCAAAAAAAATAAATTCGTAGAAGAATTTTTTTCTGTAGCCCCACCTACTACGGGGCTACAGCCCCCCAAATTTGGAAAAAGCGCCATATTTAAATTGTTATAACAAGAGTTCTGTTAGATATATTTTCAATCTGAAAACGGAAAACGATAGCTGGTTTCATAAACTTTATAAATTTTTAAAAGGCAAAAGTTTAGGGTTGCCACACGGTACTAAAATTTAACATTACGCAAAACTCAATTTTTGCTAAATTTTTGGCCACACATATCTTCTGAACGGTTCAAGCTAGGGTCTTGAAATTTTGGGAGAAGTTAGATACTCAGAAATTAGTAGGAGTCGGTTAACAAAATTTTTTTGTCAAGCCCCCTATTTAAGAGTTATAAGGGCTCGAAAATTGAAATTTTGCTATTTTTAAACACCTGTAACTTGAACACCTGTCCAAATTTTTTTTTCATGTTATACAAAATTCAAAGCTCTATAATTATATTTCAACATGTATCAAAGGTTTTTCTTAATTGTGAAGGGTGGTGAAGCTACAGCCCCTGCAAATTCCAGAAAAGCCCTATATTTAAATTGATATAACAAGAGTTCTGTTAGGTTGATTTTCAATCGAAAACGGTACAAGAGCTGCTTTTATAGGCTTTACAAAAATATGTCGCTGTAATGTATAGGGTTGCCATACGGTACTAAAATTTGTCATTATATAAAACTCAATTTTTGCAATATTTTTGGTCCCATAAATCTCCTAAACGGTTTAAGATAGGGTTTTGAAATTTTGGGAGAAGTTAGATCCTTAAAAATTAGTAGGAGTCGGTTAACAAAATTTTTTTGTCAAACCCCTGTTTAGGAGCTATAAGGGCTCGAAAATTGAAATTTTGCTATTTTTAAGCACCTGTAACTTGAATACCTGTCCAATTTTTTTTTTTTTAATATACAAAATTTAAAGGTCCAACATTATGTTTTAACATATGTTAAAGGTTTTTCTTAAATTTAAAAGCGGTTCCTTAAATTGAAGAAAGTGTCTCTCAGTTTTACCTAACTTTGCTTAGATTGTATAATTCTAAGTAAAATTCCAAATTTTTATTCACAATTTAATTCCTAGAACCTAAAAAAATGGAGGGGTAGGGGAGGGGTGGTGGGAAGTAAGATAAAGTTAGATCCTTGAGAAACTTAGCAACCTTCTATATTGAAGGGCTATAACAACTTTAAAATAAAAACTTTACTGTTAGCACTAAATTTTATAAGTAAGCGGTAACTATTTCCAAGTAAATATTTCCAAAGTTAAACTCAGTATGTAATCTAATATATAAAGAAGAAAATTTGTTTGTTTATTTGTTTGTTTGTTTGTTTGTTTGTTTGTCCAGGATTCACGTGAAAACCACTGGTCCGATTGACACCAAATTTTAGAGGAATAATTTTGGGAGCTCGGGGGGTGACATAGGCTATGTCGCATTTTTATAAGTCAGCAGGTTGCGGCTCCAGAGCCGTTTTAAACGGAATTAATGGTATAAAGTTGGTTGAAATAAATTAACCCCTTTCGGCCCGGCGGGCTTCCAAAAAATTTTGTGTTTCCGATTTGTGTCCAATTTTACAGGGTGGTTTTGCAGTCAAAAAGAGAGGCTGGCACAAATTTTTGTTGGGTTCGGTTAACCCGTTTGGGCACGAGGGCGCAATGAAGCTTTTTCAATGTTTTTGATGTCGAGCCGAAACAGTTTGACCGATTGACTTGAAATTTTGCACAAATCTTCCTCTTAGCAAACGGAATTAGTTGTATAAAGATGGTTCGAAAATATTAACCCATTTCGGCCCGGCTGGCTTCCAAAAAATTTTTTGTTTCCGATTTGTGTCCAATTTTACAGGGTGGTTTTGCAGTCGAAAAGAAAGGCTGGCACAAATTTTTGTTGGGTTCGGTTAACCCGTTTGGGCACGAGGGCGCAATGAAGCTTTTTCAATGTTTTTGATGTCGAGCCGAAACAGTTTGACCGATTGACTTGAAATTTTGCACAAATCTTCCTCTTAGCAAACGGAATTAGTTTTATACAGTTGCTTGGAATATGTTAACCCATTTCGGCCTGGCGGCCTTTCAATATTTTTTTTGGCCGTTTGGGCAAGAGAGCGCAATGAAGCTTTTTCAATGTTTTTGTTGTTGAGCTTAAACGAACACTTTTTTCAGCTAATCTTGAACACATTTTTCAGCTAATCTTTATTAGCAAAGCTCACAGGGTTAATTTGATTTTTATCATTTAACCCCTTTTGTCACAAGGGTTCATTAAATTTGATCTCCTTAAAGAGTTCAATCTTTAATATAAATTTGTTCTTCTGTTGAAAAGGTTTAATCAATATGTTAAAAAAAAAACAATTGTTCGACTAACACAGTTTAAAGTTAACGCAAACATTGCATTATTTCACAAGCTCACCAAAAAACATGATTGCGCTCTATTAACCCGTTTGGACCTAATGTATTTTTTTAAAGTTTTTGTTGGCCTGCCTAACGGTCGAAAACAATATTTTTAAAACTTTTAACTCATATCTATTTGTAATTTTCTAAAAGGTTTTGAATGCAAATTTCTAATCTAATATATAAAAAAGAAAATTTGTTTGTTTATTTGTTTGTTTGTGTGTTTGTTTGTTTGTTTGTTTGTTTGTCCAGGATTCACGTGAAAACCACTGGTCCGATTAACACCAAATTTTAGAGGAATAATTTTGGGAGTCCGGGGGTGACATAGGCTATGTCGCATTTTTATAAGTCAGCAGGTTGCGGCTCCAGAGCCGTTTTAAGCTTTTTCGTTTTTTAGATGTCGAGTCGAAATGGTTTGACCGATTCACTTGAAATTTTGCACGAATGTTCTTCTTATTATACGGAATTAATGGTATAAAACTGGTTGGAATAAATTAACCCCTTTTGGCCCGGCGGGCTTCCAAAAAATTTTCTGTTTCCGATTTGTGTCCAATTTTACAGGGTAGTTTTGCAGTCAAAAAGAGAGGCTGGCACAAATTTTTGTTGGGTTCGGTTAACCCGTTTGGGCACGAGGGCGCAGTGAAGCTTTTTCAATGTTTTTGATGTCGAGCCGAAACAGTCTGACCGATTGACTTGAAATTTTGCACGAATGTTCCTCTTAGCAACCGCAATTAGTTGCATAAATTTGGTTGGAATAATTTAACCCATTTCGGCCTGGCGGGCTTCAAAAAAATTTTGTGTTTCCGATTTGTGTCCAATTTTACAAGGTGGTTTCGCAGTCGAAAATAAAGTCTGGGACAAATTTTTGTTGAGTTCGGTTAACCCGTTTGGGCACGAGAGTGCAAAGAAGCTTTTTCAATGTTTTTGATGTCGAGTCATAACTGTTTGACCGATTGACTTGAAATTTGGCACAAATGTTCCTCTTAGCAACCGCATTTAGTTGTATAAATTTGGTTGGAATAAATTAACCCATTTCGGCCTGGCGGACTTTCAAAAAATTTTGTGTTTTCGATTTGTGTCCAATTTTACAGGTTGATTTTGTAGTCTAAAAGAGAGGCTGCAAAAAGGTTTAGTTAAGTTCGATTAACCCATTTTCCACGACGACGCTATGAAGTTTTCTATATATTTTATTTTCTTATACGATTCAAAGTATTTTATTGAAAATTTTGTACCAGCATTTTAATTAAAACCCACAGGGTTAATTTGGTTTTGACCTGTTTGTGCGTTTTGAACAAAGATTCAATGAAATTTTCAGTTTTCTTCAAATGAAATCTAAAAATCAAAAAATTCAATTTGTTATATATAATGCTTATACATAGTACATAGTATTTTAAAACAGTTTTTCCAAAAAATAAGCCTACATTTCTCTCATAAAATCATAAAAAAACGAGGAAGAGCGTATTACAACTTTCAGGACTAAACAAAATATAAGTTGAAAAGCGAATTTTTAAACCTTTTCTAAACCATCGACTATATTTTATTCAAGCGTTGGCAATTCAAGAAAATCCCCTTTTGATCTATAGTCATTTTAATTCAGTTAACATTGTTCACCGGAAACCTACCATCCTCAACTCTATCGTCAAGGAGCACCAAATTGTCAAGAAGCAGCATGTATAGAAAAATTAGAGATAATCGTTCAAATTGTTTTGCAAACTGTTTTTTAAAGTTTTTGTTTCGCAATCGATTAAAAGAACTCGACAAACCTTTTTTTTAAGTATTCCCCTAATTCAAAGAAGTTGTACCTACTTTCAAAAATTGGACGTAATTTAGTTACAATTTTTTTTTTGAACAATCGTCGGCAGGGGTTAACAACTTTAAAGTCTGTTAGTAAATTGAACTTCATTTTCAAAGAAGAACACATATACGAAATTTGAAGTTAATCTGTTAAATCATTTCTAATATATAGCAAAGCAACGAAAAAACCTATAAAAAGCTGTTGGGCCACGATGGGTTAACGGAACTCCACAAATATTTTTTTGTGGCATTTATAGGCAAAGTAGTATCTCAAATAAGTGGCTGAAACTTGCTTTTTTACCATTTTCAAGCTTCCGGGCAACGCCGGGTAAATCTGCTAGTCTAATATATAAAGAAGAAAATTTGTTTGTTTATTTGTTTGTTTGTTTGTTTGTTTGTTTGTCCAGGATTCACGTGAAAACCACTGGTCCGATTGACACCAAATTTTAGAGGAATAATTTTGGGAGCCCGGGGGGTGACATAGGCTATGTCGCATTTTTATAAGTCAGCAGGTTGCGGCTCCAGAGCCGTTTTAAGCTTTTTCGTTTTTTTGATGTCGAGCTGAAACGGTTTGACCGATTCACTTGAAATTTTGCACGAATGTTCTTCTTATTAAACGGAATTAATGGTATAAAGTTGGTTGAAATAAATTAACCCCTTTCGGCCCGGCGGGCTTCCAAAAAATTTTGTGTTTCCGATTTGTGTCCAATTTTACAGGGTGGTTTTGCAGTCAAAAAGAGAGGCTGGCACAAATTTTTGTTGGGTTCGGTTAACCCGTTTGGGCACGAGGGCGCAATGAAGCTTTTTCAATGTTTTTGATGTCGAGCCGAAACAGTTTGACCGATTGACTTGAAATTTTGCACAAATCTTCCTCTTAGCAAACGGAATTAGTTGTATAAAGATGGTTCGAAAATATTAACCCATTTCGGCCCGGCTGGCTTCCAAAAAATTATTTGTTTCCGATTTGTGTCCAATTTTACAGGGTGGTTTTGCAGTCGAAAAGAAAGGCTGGCACAAATTTTTGTTGGGTTCGGTTAACCCGTTTGGGCACGAGGGCGCAATGAAGCTTTTTCAATGTTTTTGATGTCGAGCCGAAACAGTTTGACCGATTGACTTGAAATTTTGCACAAATCTTCCTCTTAGCAAACGGAATTAGTTTTATACAGTTGCTTGGAATATATTAACCCATTTCGGCCTGGCGGCCTTTCAATATTTTTTTTGGCCGTTTGGGCAAGAGAGCGCAATGAAGCTTTTTCAATGTTTTTGTTGTTGAGCTTAAACGAACACTTTTTTCAGCTAATCTTGAACACATTTTTCAGCTAATCTTTATTAGCAAAGCTCACAGGGTTAATTTGATTTTTATCATTTAACCCCTTTTGTCACAAGGGTTCATTAAATTTGATCTCCTTAAAGAGTTCAATCTTTAATATAAATTTGTTCTTCTGTTGAAAAGGTTTAATCAATATGTTAAAAAAAAACAATTGTTCGACTAATACAGTTTAAAGTTAACGCAAACATTGCATTATTTCACAAGCTCACCAAAAAACATGATTGCGCTCTATTAACCCGTTTGGACCTAATGTATTTTTTTTAAGTTTTTGTTGGCCTGCCTAACGGTCGAAAACAATATTTTTAAAACTTTTAACTCATATCTATTTGTAATTTTCTAAAAGGTTTTGAATGCAAATTTCTAATCTAATATATAAAAAAGAAAATTTGTTTGTTTATTTGTTTGTTTGTGTGTTTGTTTGTTTGTTTGTCCAGGATTCACGTGAAAACCACTGGTCCGATTAACACCAAATTTTAGAGGAATAATTTTGGGAGTCCGGGGGTGACATAGGCTATGTCGCATTTTTATAAGTCAGCAGGTTGCGGCTCCAGAGCCGTTTTAAGCTTTTTCGTTTTTTAGATGTCGAGTCGAAATGGTTTGACCGATTCACTTGAAATTTTGCACGAATGTTCTTCTTATTATACGGAATTAATGGTATAAAACTGGTTGGAATAAATTAACCCCTTTCGGCCCGGCGGGCTTCCAAAAAATTTTCTGTTTCCGATTTGTGTCCAATTTTACAGGGTAGTTTTGCAGTCAAAAAGAGAGGCTGGCACAAATTTTTGTTGGGTTCGGTTAACCCGTTTGGGCACGAGGGCGCAGTGAAGCTTTTTCAATGTTTTTGATGTCGAGCCGAAACAGTTTGACCGATTGACTTGAAATTTTGCACGAATGTTCCTTTTAGCAACCGCAATTAGTTGCATAAATTTGGTTGGAATAATTTAACCCATTTCGGCCTGGCGGGCTACAAAAAAATTTTGTGTTTCCGATTTGTGTCCAATTTTACAATGTGGTTTCGCAGTCGAAAATAAAGTCTGGGACAAATTTTTGTTGAGTTCGGTTAACCCGTTTGGGCACGAGAGTGCAAAGAAGCTTTTTCAATGTTTTTGATGTCGAGTCAAAACTGTTTGACCGATTGACTTGAAATTTGGCACAAATGTTCCTCTTAGCAACCGCATTTAGTTGTATAAATTTGGTTGGAATAAATTAACCCATTTCGGCCTGGCGGACTTTCAAAAAATTTTGTGTTTTCGATTTGTGTCCAATTTTACAGGTTGATTTTGTAGTCTAAAAGAGAGGCTGCAAAAAGGTTTAGTTAAGTTCGATTAACCCATTTTCCACGACGACGCTATGAAGTTTTCTATATATTTTATTTTCTTATACGATTCAAAGTATTTTATTGAAAATTTTGTACCAGCATTTTAATTAAAACCCACAGGGTTAATTTGGTTTTGACCTGTTTGTGCGTTTTGAACAAAGATTCAATGAAATTTTCAGTTTTCTTCAAATGAAATCTAAAAATCAAAAAATTCAATTTGTTATATATAATGCTTATACATAGTACATAGTATTTTAAAACAGTTTTTCCAAAAAATAAGCCTACATTTCTCTCATAAAATCATAAAAAAACGAGGAAGAGCGTATTACAACTTTCAGGACTAAACAAAATATAAGTTGAAAAGCGAATTTTTAAACCTTTTCTAAACCATCGACTATATTTTATTCAAGCGTTGGCAATTCAAGAAAATCCCCTTTTGATCTATAGTCATTTTAATTCAGTTAACATTGTTCACCGGAAACCTACCATCCTCAACTCTATCGTCAATGAGCACCAAATTGTCAAGAAGCAGCATGTATAGAAAAATTAGAGATAATCGTTCAAATTGTTTTGCAAACTGTTTTTTAAAGTTTTTGTTTCGCAATCGATTAAAAGAACTCGACAAACCTTTTTTTTAAGTATTCCCCTAATTCAAAGAAGTTGTACCTACTTTCAAAAATTGGACGTAATTTAGTTACAATTTTTTTTTTGAACAATCGTCGGCAGGGGTTAACAACTTTAAAGTCTGTTAGTAAATTGAACTTCATTTTCAAAGAAGAACACATATACGAAATTTGAAGTTAATCTGTTAAATCATTTCTAATATATAGCAAAGCAACGAAAAAACCTATAAAAAGCTGTTGGGCCACGATGGGTTAACGGAACTCCACAAATATTTTTTTGTGGCATTTATAGGCAAAGTAGTATCTCAAATAAGTGGCTGAAACTTGCTTTTTTACCATTTTCAAGCTTCCGGGCAACGCCGGGTAAATCTGCTAGTCTAATATATAAAGAAGAAAATTTGTTTGTTTATTTGTTTGTTTGTTTGTTTGTTTGTTTGTCCAGGATTCACGTGAAAACCACTGGTCCGATTGACACCAAATTTTAGAGGAATAATTTTGGGAGTCCGGGGAGTGACATAGGCTATGTTGCATTTTTATAAGTCAGCAGGTTGCGGCTCCAGAGCCGTTTTAAGCTTTTTCGTTTTTTTGACGTCGAGTCGAAACGGTTTGACCGATTCACTTGAAATTTTGCACGAATGTTCTTCTTGTTACATGGAATTAATGGTATAAAGCTGGTTGGAATAAATTAACCCCTTTCGGCCCGGCGGGCTTCCAAAAAATTTTGTGTTTCCGATTTGTGTCCAATTTTACAGGGTGGTTTTGCAGTCAAAAAGAGAGGCTGGCAAAAATTTTTGTTGGGTTCGGTTAACCCGTTTGGGCACGAGAGCGCAATGAAGCTTTTTCAATGTTTTTGATGTCGAGCCGAAACAGTTTGACCGATTGACTTGAAATTTTGCACAAATGTTCCTCTTAGCAACCGCAATTAGTTGCATAAATTTGGTTGGAATAAATTAACCCCTTTCGGCCCGGCGGGCTTCCAAAAAATTTTGTGTTTCCGATTTGTGTCCAATTTTACAAGGTGGTTTCGCAGTCGAAAATAAAGTCTGGCACAAATTTTTGTTGAGTTTGGTTAACCCGTTTGGGCACGAGGGTGCAAAGAAGCTTTTTCAATGTTTTTGATGTCGAGTCAAAACTGTTTGACCTTTTGACTTGAAATTTTGCACAAATGTTCCTCTTAGCAACCGCATTTAGTTTTATAAATTTGGTTGGAATAAATTAACCCATTTCGGCCTGGCGGACTTTCAAAAAATTTTGTGTTTTCGATTTGTGTCCAATTTTACAGGTTGATTTTGTAGTCTAAAAGAGAGGCTGCAAAAAGTTTTAGTTAAGTTCGATTAACCCATTTTCCACGACGACGCCATGAAGTTTTCTATATATTTTATTTTCTTATACTATTAAAAGTATTTTATTGAAAATTTTGTACCAGCATTTTAATTAAAACCCACAGGGTTAATTTGGTTTTGACCTGTTTGTGCGTTTTGAACAAAGATTCAATGAAATTTTCAGTTTTCTTCAAATGAAATCTAAAAATCAAAAAATTCAATTTGTTATATATAATGCTTAAATACATAGTATTTTAAAACAGTTTTTCCAAAAAATAAGCCTACATTTCTCTCATAAAATCATAAAAAAACAAGGAAGAGCGTATTACAACTTTTAGGACTAAACAAAATATAAGTTGAAAAGCGAATTTTTAAACCTTTTCTAAACCATCGACTATATTTTATTCAAGCGTTGGCAATTCAAGAAAATCCCCTTTTGACCTATAGTCATTTTAATTCAGTTAACATTGTTCACCGGAAACCTACCATCCTCAACTATATCGCCAAGGAGCACCAAATTGTCAAGAAGCACCATGTATAGAAAAATTGGAGATAATCGTTCAAATTGTTTTGCAAACTGTTTTTTAAAGTTTTTGTTTCGCAATCGATTAAAAGAACTCGACAAACCTTTTTTTTAAGTATTCCCCTAATTCAAAGAAGTTGTACTTACTTTCAAAAATTGGGCGTAATTTACTTACAAATTTTTTTTTGAACAATCGTCGGGTCGGCAGGGGTTAACAACCTTCAAGTCTGTTAGTAAATAGAACTTCAATTTCCAAGAAGAACACATATACGAAATTTGAAGTTAATCTGTTAAATCATTTCTAATATATAGCAAAGCAACGAAAAAACCTATAAAAAGCTGTTGGGCCACGATGGGTTAACGGAACTCCACAAATATTTTTTGTGGCATTTATAGGCAAAGTAGTATCTCAAAAAATTTTTACAATTTGCAAGCTTCCGGGCAACGCCGGGTAAATCTGCTAGTCTAATATATAAAGAAGAAAATTTGTTTGTTTATTTGTTTGTTTGTTTGTTTGTTTGTTTGTCCAGGATTCACGTGAAAACCACTGGTCCGATTGACACCAAATTTTAGAGGAATAATTTTGGGAGCCCGGGGGGTGACATAGGCTATGTCGCATTTTTATAAGTCAACAGGTTGCGGCTCCAGAGCCGTTTTAAGCTTTTTCGTTTTTTAGATGTCGAGTCGAAATGGTTTGACCGATTCACTTGAAATTTTGCACGAATGTTCTTCTTATTATACGGAATTAATGGTATAAAACTGGTTGGAATAAATTAACCCCTTTCGGCCCGGCGGGCTTCCAAAAAATTTTGTGTTTCCGATTTGTGTCCAATTTTACAGGGTGGTTTTACAGTCAAAAAGAGAGGCTGGCACAAATTTTTGTTGGGTTCGGTTAACCCGTTTGGGCAAGAGGGCGCAATGAAGCTTTTTCAATGTTTTTGATGTCGAGCCGAAACAGTTTGACCGATTGACTTGAAATTTTGCACAAATGTTCCTCTTAGCAACCGCAATTAGTTGCATAAATTTGGTTGGATTAAATTAACCCATTTCGGCCCGGCGGGCGTCCAAAAAATTTTGTGTTTCCGATTTGTGTCCAATTTAACAAGGTGGTTTCGCAGTCGAAAATAAAGTCTGGCACAAATTTTTGTTGAGTTCGGTTAACCCGTTTGGGCACGAGGGTGCAAAGAAGCTTTTTCAATGTTTTTGATGTCGAGTCAAAACTGTTTGACCGATTGACTTGAAATTTTGCACAAATGTTCCTCTTAGCAACCGCAATTAGTTGCATAAATTTGGTTGGAATAAATTAACCCATTTCGGCCCGGCGGGCGTCCAAAAAATATTGTGTTTTCGATTTGTGTCCAATTTTACAGGTTGATTTTGTAGTCTAAAAGAGAGGCTGCAAAAAGTTTTAGTTAAGTTCGATTAACCCATTTTCCACGACGACACTATGAAGTTTTCTATATATTTTATTTTCTTATACGATTAAAAGTATTTTATTGAAAATTTTGTACCAGCATTTTAATTAAAACCCACAGGGTTAATTTGGTTTTGACCTGTTTGTGCGTTTTGAACAAAGATTCAATGAAATTTTCAGTTTTCTTCAAATGAAATCTAAAAATCAAAAAATTCAATTTGTTATATATAATGCTTAAATACATAATATTTTAAAACAGTTTTTCCAAAAAATAAGCCTACATTTCTCTCATAAAATCATAAAAAAACGAGGAAGAGCGTATTACAACTTTCAGGACTGAACAAAATATAAGTTGAAAACCGAATTTTTAAACCTTTTCTAAACCATTGACTATATTTTATTCAAGAGTTGGCAATTCAAGAAAATCCCCTTTTGACCTATAGTCATTTTAATTCAGTTAACATTGTTCACCGGAAACCTACCATCCTCAACTATATCGTCAAGGAGCACCAAATTGTCAAGAAGAACCATGTATAGAAAAATTAGAGATAATCGTTCAAATTGTTTTGCAAACTGTTTTTTAAAGTTTTTGTTTCGCAATCGATTAAAAGAACTCGACAAACCTTTTTTTTAAGTATTCCCCTAATTCAAAGAAGTTGTACCTACTTTCAAAAATTGGACGTAATTTACTTACAAATTTTTTTTTGAACAATCGTCGGGTCGGCAGGGGTTAACAACCTTCAAGTCTGTTAGTAAATTGAACTTCAATTTTCAAGAAGAACACATATACGAAATTTGAAGTTAATCTGTTAAATCATTTCTAATATATAGCAAAGCAACGAAAAAACCTATAAAAAGCTGTTGGGCCACGATGGGTTAACGGAACTCCACAAATATTTTTTGTGGCATTTATAGGCAAAGTAGTATCTCAAAAAATTTTTACAATTTGCAAGCTTCCCGGCAACATATAATATATAGCAAAATAAAAAAATTTTTGTTGGGTTCGGTTAACCCGTTTGAGCACGAAATAAATTAACCCATGTCGGCCTGGCGGACTTTCAAAAAATTTTGTGTTTTCGATTTGTGTCCAATTTTACAGGTTGATTTTGTAGTCTAAAAGAGAGGCTGCAAAAAGTTTTAGTTAAGTTCGATTAACCCATTTTCCACGACGATGATATGAAGTTTTCTATATATTTTATTTTCTTATACGATTAAAAGTATTTTATTGAAAACTTTGTACCAGCATTTTAATTAAAACCCACAGTGTTAATTTGGTTTTGACCTGTTTGTGCGTTTTGAACAAAGATTCAATGAAATTTTCAGTTTTCTTCAAATGAAATCTAAAAATCAAAAAATTCAATTTGTTATATATAATGCTTAAATACATAATATTTTAAAACAGTTTTTCCAAAAAATAAGCCTACATTTCTCTCATAAAATCATAAAAAAACGAAGAAGAGCGTATTACAACTTTCAGGTGAGTACTAAACAAAATATAAGTTGAAAAGCGAATTTTTAAACCTTTTCTAAACCATCGACTATATTTTATTCAAGCGTTGGCAATTCAAGAAAATCCCCTTTTGACCTATAGTCATTTTAATTCAGAAGCAGCATGTATAGAAAAATTAGAGATAATCGTTCTAATTGTTTTGCAAACTGTTTTTTAAAGTTTTTGTTTCGCAATCGATTAAAAGAACTCGACAAACCTTTTTTTTAAGTATTCCCCTAATTCAAAGAAGTTGTACCTACTTTCAAAAATTGGACGTAATTTACTTACAAATTTTTTTTTGAACAATCGTCGGCAGGGGTTAACAACTTTCAAGTCTGTTAGTAAATTAAACTTCATTTTCAAAGAAGAACACATATACGAAATTTGAAGTTAATCTGTTAAATCATTTCTAATAGATAGCAAAGCAACGAAAAAACCTATAAAAAGCTGTTAGCCACGATGGGTTAACGGAACTCCACAAATATTTTTTTGTGGCATTTATAGGCAAAGTAGTATCTCAAAAAATTGGCTGAAACTTGCTTTTTTACAATTTTCAAGCTTCCGGGCAACGCCGGGTAAATCTGCTAGTCTAATATATAAAGAAGAAAATTTGTTTGTTTATTTGTTTGTTTGTTTGTTTGTTTGTCCAGGATTCACGTGAAAACCACTGGTCCGATTGACACCAAATTTTAAAGGAATAATTTTGGGAGCCCGGGGGGTGACATAGGCTATGTCGCATTTTTATAAGTCAGCAGGTTGCGGCTCCAGAGCCGTTTTAAGCTTTTTCGTTTTTTTGATGTCGAGCTGAAACGGTTTGACCGATTCACTTGAAATTTTGCACGAATGTTCTTCTTATTAAACGGAATTAATGGTATAAAGTTGGTTGAAATAAATTAACCCCTTTCGGCCCGGCGGGCTTCCAAAAAATTTTGTGTTTCCGATTTGTGTCCAATTTTACAGGGTGGTTTTGCAGTCAAAAAGAGAGGCTGGCACAAATTTTTGTTGGGTTCGGTTAACCCGTTTGGGCACGAGAGCGCATTGAAGCTTTTTCAATGTTTTTGATGTCGAGCCGAAACAGTTTGACCGATTGACTTGAAATTTTGCACAAATCTTCCTCTTAGCAAACGGAATTAGTTGTATAAAGATGGTTCGAAAATATTAACCCATTTCGGCCCGGCTGGCTTCCAAAAAATTATTTGTTTCCGATTTGTGTCCAATTTTACAGGGTGGTTTTGCAGTCGAAAAGAAAGGCTGGCACAAATTTTTGTTGGGTTCGGTTAACCCGTTTGGGCACGAGGGCGCAATGAAGCTTTTTCAATGTTTTTGATGTCGAGCCGAAACAGTTTGACCGATTGACTTGAAATTTTGCACAAATCTTCCTCTTAGCAACCGCAATTAGTTGCATAAATTTGGTTGGAATAATTTAACCCATTTCGGCCTGGCGGGCTTCAAAAAAATTTTGTGTTTCCGATTTGTGTCCAATTTTACAAGGTGGTTTCGCAGTCGAAAATAAAGTCTAGGACAAATTTTTGTTGAGTTCGGTTAACCCGTTTGGGCACGAGAGTGCAAAGAAGCTTTTTCAATGTTTTTGATGTCGAGTCAAAACTGTTTGACCGATTGACTTGAAATTTGGCACAAATGTTCCTCTTAGCAACCGCATTTAGTTGTATAAATTTGGTTGGAATAAATTAACCCATTTCGGCCTGGCGGACTTTCAAAAAATTTTGTGTTTTCGATTTGTGTCCAACTTTACAGGTTGATTTTGTAGTCTAAAAGAGAGGCTGCAAAAAGGTTTAGTTAAGTTCGATTAACCCATTTTCCACGACGACGCTATGAAGTTTTCTATATATTTTATTTTCTTATACGATTCAAAGTATTTTATTGAAAATTTTGTACCAGCATTTTAATTAAAACCCACAGGGTTAATTTGGTTTTGACCTGTTTGTGCGTTTTGAACAAAGATTCAATGAAATTTTCAGTTTTCTTCAAATGAAATCTAAAAATCAAAAAATTCAATTTGTTATATATAATGCTTATACATAGTACATAGTATTTTAAAACAGTTTTTCCAAAAAATAAGCCTACATTTCTCTCATAAAATCATAAAAAAACGAGGAAGAGCGTATTACAACTTTCAGGACTAAACAAAATATAAGTTGAAAAGCGAATTTTTAAACCTTTTCTAAACCATCGACTATATTTTATTCAAGCGTTGGCAATTCAAGAAAATCCCCTTTTGATCTATAGTCATTTTAATTCAGTTAACATTGTTCACCGGAAACCTACCATCCTCAACTCTATCGTCAAGGAGCACCAAATTGTCAAGAAGCAGCATGTATAGAAAAATTAGAGGTAATCGTTCAAATTGTTTTGCAAACTGTTTTTTAAAGTTTTTGTTTCGCAATCGATTAAAAGAACTCGACAAACCTTTTTTTTAAGTATTCCCCTAATTCAAAGAAGTTGTACCTACTTTCAAAAATTGGACGTAATTTAGTTACAATTTTTTTTTTGAACAATCGTCGGCAGGGGTTAACAACTTTAAAGTCTGTTAGTAAATTGAACTTCATTTTCAAAGAAGAACACATATACGAAATTTGAAGTTAATCTGTTAAATCATTTCTAATATATAGCAAAGCAACGAAAAAACCTATAAAAAGCTGTTGGGCCACGATGGGTTAACGGAACTCCACAAATATTTTTTTGTGGCATTTATAGGCAAAGTAGTATCTCAAATAAGTGGCTGAAACTTGCTTTTTTACCATTTTCAAGCTTCCGGGCAACGCCGGGTAAATCTGCTAGTACAATATAATTTTGAAAATGTGCTTTTTTAAAAACCCTTGGTTTTTTTTCATCACTTGTTAAAAATAGTTTTTATATAAATATAGGTTAGTAATATTAGTCTTCACTAATACAACTATGTTGTTTCACCCATTTACTATGATGGTGGCAGTTGTTGTAAAACAACTTTTATTCATAATTTAATTAAATATAAAAAAGAAAATATACGACAAGAAATTATTAAAATTGTTTGGTGTAATCCAGACAAAAATGCTGTTCCACAATATATGAAAGATGTTGAATATAGTGCAAGTATAGCAGATTTTAATGACAATCAAGAACCTTTGTTGATTGTAATCGATTATACGATGTTAAATTCTCATGATAAGTATGTGTGTGATTTATTTACTAGAGGTTCACATCATAGGAATTTGTCCGTAATATTTGTAACTCAAAATATATTTCATCAAGGTAAATTTTCAAGAGATATTTACACTTAACTGTAAATATCTAGTTCTTTTTAAAAATCCAAGAGATAAATCAAAGATATTACCTTTAGCTTGTCAGATTTATCCAAATCAAATCAAAGCATTTGAAAAAGTATATAATGAAGTGACGTCAGATCCATACGGGTGTATATTAATAGAACTCAAGACATTAATGATATATTTCGATTAAGAAGTGATATATTTAGAAAAAATTTCTGCTTTTGTACAAGAGATCAATTAGAACAATTTGGGAGAGAATATGAAACGTTTGAAAACCAATCGCCACATCTATTAAAAAGTTCTAAACCAAAATTTCAAAAAGTAATCATAAAACATTGTGATGCCGAAGTAATAAAAACTTTTTGTGAAATTGCTTTAAATATTTTAAAAGGCAATTGTAATCTGAGTAAAAAAGCAACAACTCAATAATTACGAAAGTATAAAAAGGAATTGAGATCACTCATTTGCCGTAAAAAATCTTTAATAGCAAAAGAAAAATCATTATTCAACGAGGTGGATTTTTACCTACACTTCTTGGTGCACTACTTTCAGGAATAATAGGAAATTTTATAAAATGAATAATACAACATTTAACAAAATGATTATACTAAAACCAGAAGTTTATGAGAAAATGAAACAAAATGCAGACGTAGAAGTGAATGAATTGGATAAATCTATGAAAAAAATTTTGTTAAATAAACACCTGACAGATACACAAAAATGGTATTTATATCGTCAAAATCTATTTAAAGTCAGAAACAAAAATAGAGTTCTTCCTCCAAATAAAGAGGAGTAAGTAAAAATTTCAGAAACAAAGGGTACTCAAACTCGTGCAAAACCTATGTATGTCAAATGTTTCTGTATGTAAGGATGCTGCAACACAAACTTTTCCTCAAGAAGATGTATATGAAAAAGAAGTTGAGGAAGTATTCGATGACGAAATGGAAAAAGATGTTTTTAAAACAGCATTGTCTAAGAAAAAGAAAATCTATTAGAAATAAAAATGTACAAATTTTTGAAACTGATAAGGGAGACATAATATAAGTTCCTTTAGACAACCCAAGCCCACCAACGAAGAAAGAAAAAACTATAAATAGCAAAGAGTTAAATAGTTCAACAAGACGTGTTTTACGGTCAGCAGCAGGTAATACTCAAACAGAACTTAATTTTCCAATACGAAAAAATAAATCAACAACTTCATGGACAACATACAAGTAAATGATGAATTTTACGTCACTTTACTAAGCGATTCATCCATGGATTATTACCCTGAAAATACATTGTCCTCTTTTACAAATAAAATGGATAAATACATGATTTATTCAAATTGGAAAGTCGGTATTTCTGAAATATATGTTAATAATTTTATACCAAATGTTTCCGGTGAAGACTGGGATAAAAGTATACAAATTTATATCTCAGGTATGAAAAACGATATGCTTGGTGTAGGAACTACATACATACCATACAATTCAAAGCAAATGTTATGCGGCTGGAAGTTATTTTTAATACCAACATTAATTCAAAATGTACAACCATTTCCTGGTTATTCTAGGAAAGAAGTTGTGCGGCAGCTGATTTCGGGAATTTTGAACTTTTTGAATGATAATAAAAACTACACTGAACCAAATAGAAATCAAGATTTTCCTACAGATTTGACCTATACTACTATCTGTTTAAGTAAACCAAAGGTAGATATTAAGATCAGAACAAAATTCGCATATACTTTAGAAGGACTTTTAAAAATATGCTTCCAACAAGTATTACCTAAGGTAAATGAGCTTAAACAACATAAACCTCTAGTACTTGAAGCTTACAAACTTTTAATTAATAGTTTAGGTTTATTTCCTGTAGGAAAACCTGATATGTTTTTTATATATACTGATATTATTAAACCACCGAATGTAGGTGGAAAAGATGTCAGATGTTTCAGAACATAGAGAACACTTTTACAGACATAGTGAAGGAATATAACAATATTCAATATTGCAATTTGGAAAAATCATTTGATATTATTTCGGTATTATTATGTGATAAATATGGTTATAAAATAAATTTTTCCGAAAGTAGTATTCCCACAAAAGTTGTATTGCATTTCAAAAAACTATAAATAAAAAGAATTTAAAAACATTATATATTATTTATTTAAACATTATGGACAGAGCATACTATAAATATTATTTAGTTCAATCAGGAAAAAGTCTTGACGATATTGGCCCCTTGTTGCATTCAGTTGTACCTTACCAAAGAGGGCGAGGATTAGGAAGCTTTTCGGTGGACTTTTCAGATATTTAAAACCAATATTTACGTCTGGAGCTAATATACTTAAAAAGGAGGTTTTTAACTCTGGTACACGGAGAGAAATTAAATAGCACAAATCATTCATTTTTTAGGAATAAAACCAACTATTTTAACTAGAGTTAAATTTATTCTTACTATGAATATTGATTTCTTAATTCTAACATATTATTCCTATTAAGAATAAAAGTACATCTCAAAATATTAAGATCAAAAATTATCAATTATTCTTTTAAAGAATAAACTAAATTATTGTAGCTTTCTTTTTATCAACTAAAACCAAAATGTATAAAGAATAAAATATTCCTTTTAAGAATAACTTCGCCCTGTAAAAATTAAAGTTTGATTTTGTTAACAATACGTTATTCGTATTAGGAATAATTTTTTAACATCAAGTGCGCGGCAAAAAGATGATTTTTTACTGTTAGAAAGTATTCCTATTAAGAATAATTTATGGTCGCTTATGAATGTACTCTTCTCAAGTTAAGAATAAAAAACATTTGCTGTATTGGAATTTTGTATACAATGAATTTTATTTTAGTACAGTTAATAGTCACTTTAAGATTTATTTTTAAACAGTACGGTTATAACTTTTTTTGTGTATATTTAAAATATTTTCTGAATAGTTAAAAAATAAAAAGCCTAAGTTTCTATATAAAAAAATAAAAATATTTTTATATTGCACCAATTGAGACAAAAAAAAAATTAAAAAGTTTAATAAGTAAGTATGATATAATTACTTTTTTTAAAATATTAACATTTTGGTTTACTAGAATTTTTTTGATATTTTAGCAAATCATGATATGGAGAGTTATTTTATATTTCTGACAGGTAAAATATAATAATTTTATAATTGTTATTATTGAAGATGTATGTATCTATTATATTTTTCACAGAGAGTGGAGTAACATTAAATAATATAAAATTTTTATTATTGACAGAAAATGATGACTTGTTCAAACATGATATAGAATGGTTATTACATCATACTAGTCCTTGGAATACAGTCTAATGAAAATGGAAAAATACTTTTACTGCAAGGAAGGCAGAAGTTGATAAAAAGTTCAGATCAGTAGACGAAATTGTGGAAAGATTGATGATTTTTAATTTACAATAATTTATTTATAATAAAAAAATAGATTAAAAAAATATTAAATCTTTTTATTTTATAGAGCCATATGTAAGAATCAAATTTATTATTTGTACCGATAAATTATTCCCAAAAAAGCATAAAAATACTCTTTTCTATGAATAATACATTCATTAATTAAATCATGTACCGTACAAATAATTCCCTTTGAAAGCAGGAAATATTCTTTTAAATGAAAAATTTATTCCTTGTGAAGAGCGCTTTATTCCTTAAAACTGTAAGAATAATTCTCTTATGAGAATAAGAAAGCATGTCCATTTATAAAATATGTTTTTATTATTCTTTTTCAAGAGCGCTTTATTCCATAAAACTGTAGGAATCATTCTTTTATGAGAATATGATATGCATTTCCATGCATAAACTAGGTTTCTATTATTCTTTTGCAAGAATAAAATTAAAGTAACAAAGAAAAAATAAGAAAATGTTATTCCGAAGTAAGAATAATATTCGCAGTTTTCAATCGCGAATATATTATTCTCATCGAAGGCTATATTATTCTTTAGCTAAGTTGGGCACAATTTTGAACTTGATTTTGGAATAATATATTCCTTATGCGAAAAATATATTCTTGAATTTCTCTCCGTGTATTAATGCATTGTCTGATATTGCAACAGGTGCAAATTTAAAAGAAGTTGTACAAGATCGAAGTAAAGAGATAATTAAAAATGTAAGACGGGGTGCAGTTCAAAAACCCTATGAAATGTATGGACAAGGGAAAATTAAAAGAAGAAAACCTATAAAAAGACCACTCATTAATAATTTACATTATTTTACGTCAAAGCGACTCAAAGTGAGTAACAAAAAGAAGCAAAAAGATATTTTTTGTTAATTATGATTGAATGTATGATGTCTGAGTTGGATATTTTTAGAACACAACCTATTCAGTCCAGTATATTACGATCTGAAGAAGTTTCCTACAACCCTATTGCTTCTTTGGATAATCCATCAGTCATAGAATTTGTTTCATTAGGTCATGCGGATACATATAGGGATCTTTCTTCTGCATATCTAAAATTAAAAGTAGAAGTTTTAAAAAAAGATGGAACTAAATGGGATAGTGATAAAAACACTGAGGGAAAATTAATTCAACAACCTCAACTTGTAGTCAATCATATTTTACATTCATTAATAAAACAATGTAACGTTCAACTAAATGGAAAAAATATATCTCCATCCGATGGAAATTATCATTATAGAGCTTATATTGAATCATTATTAAGTTATGGTAATGCCGTTCAAACACATTTAGAATGTGCTGGATGGAAGTTAGACAAGCCAAATATAGCCAAATTTGATAATAATGGTTCAAAAAAACGTCGAAAATTGTACCAAAATATTAATGTAGTAGAACTTTTGGGAAAACTACATTTACACATGTTTAATCAACCAACACTCCTCATAAACAATGTTGATATTCGAATTCTTTTAACACTTGAAAAACCAGACTTTTACTTTTTTGCAGATGATTCTGACGAATCTCAACTAAAAGTTTTAGAAGCTACTTTATTTATGAGACTTGTAACTATTAATCCAGGTGAACTATAAGCACACAATGCCGTATTATAAAAAGTGTAGGGGTAAAAGGTTTTACCATTCCACAGAATAGTTCTTCGATATTACTTGATAATGTTTTCATTGGTCAGTTACCAAATTCAATAATATTTTGTATGACAGAAAATGTAGGTTATTCTGAAAAAAGTTAAAAAAACCCATACAATTTTAAATATTTTGATATTTCACAATTTGTTTTAAACATAAATGGAGTTCAAATACCTAATTCAGCAATTGAAACCAGTTTTTCGGATGAAAATAATTCTACACAAGAGCATACAGTACACTATTTTCTGGTATTTGAATGTACCACAATGATAAAGGTCATCAGATAACAAAGTCTATGTTTAGTAATGGATTTTTCATGTTAGCTTTTGATTTAACTCCAGATGCAGGAAATGATGTGTGTATAGGTTTATTAAATCAGGGTACAGTTAGAATTGAGGCAAGGTTATCAAAACCACTTACATCTACCCTAACTGGTATTGTTTATGGAGAATTTGATGCAAGCTTACAAATTGATAAAAACCGAAATATATTTACAAATCTATAAATACCACACACAAAAATGAATTTAAATAATTGACAAAATGTCGCTGTCTTGTGCAATACTGGATGTAACGTTTTGTTGCGATGATAATAATACCTTATTTGTAAAAGATATTTGTATAGTTGGTATCAAAGAACCTTGTAAAAAAATTGTGAAAGAGCTCAAGTATAAATTTCCAACGAGAGAATTTATAAATGATAATTTTGAAAATTATTCTTTTGGAACTGTGCATAACGATAAAATAAATAAAGAGCTCTGTCAAATACTAGAAAAATTTGATGTTATTATAACAAATAAAAGAGTTTTTATCGAACTACATAAAAGAAGCAACCAAGGTATATGACTTGAGTTAATTTGATTAATGAACACCCTAGAATTAAGCAGTGTATTAAGATGTAACAAACAAAAGAGTAAAATTTTTAAAGGAGTTTTTGCTTTAGATCAATTTCCCAAAAAAATTAAAAAACAAACTTTTTTAATTGTAAACACAGATAAAGCAAAAGATCCAGGAACACATTGGTTGGTTATTTATATTCCGAAACATGGTTGTATCGAATATTTTGATTCTTTTGGCAGAAAACCTGATAAATTAGAAATTTTAAGTTACTTAAAAAATCAATGTGTAGTTTTTAATGAAAAACAATTACACAGCAATTATTCAGATGACTGTGGACAGTATTGTTGTATTTATTCATGGTATAGATGTTGCGGTTATAGTACGAATACCTTTTTAAAAAAATTTAATATAGGTAATCATGTAGAAAACGATAAATTGGTTCTAAATACCTTTCAAAAGCTTTTTGGAAAATACAAGTCGTTACAAACCTGTGTTCCTAAAACGTATAAGTATTAAAACACTATAAATAAATGTTAGTAAAATTAAAGAAATGGAGACATTAGGTCAGAGTTATAATTTATTGCTAAGCTATACATATCTCCGCAATAAAAGTCACACATTAAAAATTTCTGTTGGATTTGACTGTAAGACGTTTCAAGCTTCATACATATTTCATTGTATTGGTAAAAGGGAGATTATCTTAAAATATCACGAATGGACTAAATTTTATTATCAATTTAACGCAAAACTCGATATGCAGATGATAAAAGACATAAAAGAGAGCTTACATCACGAGAAGAAGCAGAACTGTTTTACAATTTAAACGATTTTATTCAAGCAGTGATGACACAGTATAAATCTGCTGAGTTAAATTTAAAAGAATATGTTGCAGAATATCTGAAATTATGTGATGAACAAAAAGTATTAAGGTTACAGAAAGAAATTTATATACCAATGCAGCGTTTTAATGTACAATATAATTATTGAAGACTATTTTTTGAAATCCCTGTAATGTTAAAAGTAACAATTTGTAACAATCTCCATAAATAAATAAAATAAATCACAATGAATAATATAACTAATTTTTATTTTTATTTATATAGTTATTTAAACAGACTAAAAATTATTTCTAAAAATATCTGCAAAGTAGTCAGGATCTCCCTGCTGATTATTTATATCCCAAATTTCATTAAATGGAACTCCTTCTTCATCTTCAACAATTTCTTCTTCCACTTCTTCTTCTTCATCTTCCGATTCAACTATGTGAAAGGGAGGTATAAATTCCTCCGTTTCTGTTAATTCTTCATCGTCTATGGTGGACGTAATTTCATTTTCCTGTATCTGGCATTCTGAATTTACATACTCAGTTTCATGAAACGGATATGTTGTAGAATCAGGTTGCATTTTATTGAGTTGCTACTAATAGTCAAAATGGAAATGAAATAAAATTGAAAATAAAAGCCCAGTTATATACTCATGTAGAGAAGTATAAAAGCAAATTAAACTCAATCAGACGTTTAGTTTAAACCATGCTTTGGTCTATTATTTTATGTATAATAATTATTATATCATTATTCAAGTATGTATACCTTTAACAGTTTTAAAACAAAACTAGTATCGCCCTGTGCTCGAGATTCGAGCTTTTTTTGCTTTTAAATTTACATACAAAATTAGTTTTTTGAAATTTATAATAGACTAATTTAACACGAAAAATTATATTTTTTTTCCTATACGTAATAAAATATATTGCAACAATGTTGTCAACAATTCTTGCGCTTGAAATTTGCTAAAAAAAAATTTATAATTTTTTCAGTTATAAAAACGTTGTTGTATTTTTGAATTTTATTCCTATAGCTAAAGTCGCTTTAAAGAGAGTATAATGTGGCACAGTAATACACAAAACAAAGCGATTTAAATTCTTAATATAAATATTGTTCTAATATACAATGTTCTGAGATGATACCTTCTACCTTCGATGGTTCTGCTTTGATTTAATTTCTAAACATATACATAGGTATATTTACTGAAGTCAAGTAGCCAAAATTCGAGTTAATGGTGTTCGTCATATAGAAAACTAAACATTTTTGTACGATTTGAATTTTTTTGTATCCGTTCCGTATGTATTCTGTTTCCTAATTAAAAATTTATGAATACATGCTTCAGTTCCTTTAAAGGCATTTTTTAAATCTGAGTAGAGCGTGAACTGTCAAAAAAAAAATCGTGTTTTCTTTTAGCTCTGAGCGCTCAGAGCGTGTGATTCATTTTTTTTCTTAAAGACATTTTGACGTTTGTTTAAGATTTTACTTGTAAAATAAAAATCAAAATGTTTTAATTTAATTTAATTTTTCATGTTTTTTTATTAAATCTGAACGCTCTGAGCGTACTCTGTTCATGCTCTGTTCATTAGAACGTGCTTATGTTGTTTAGAGCGTGCTCAGATCTCAGCTGTGATTTAAAAAAAAACGACTTGTATAATATTCGTTCGTTATGTCAAAGTAAAACTAAAAAAAGTTTTTATCATGAAAAAACATTATTCGATGTTTAAAATGTAAAATAAAATTTTTAATTTTCAGGGCTTAACCTTAATCAAAACATACAACGTACAATTTAAAAATATAAGAAAAACCGAAGACAATATTTTTATTTATCAATTTTTAAAATTTAAAAATCCGAGGTACAGTATATCTCGTTACGCGTATTTGGGTTGCTTTCATGTAAATTTATTTACATAATTACTTATTTCAAAATTTTTTGACAGAAATTTTTCGCCGTACGCGTTGATTTAGGTTGGGCCCTAAGTTACAAAACATTTAAATTACAAAATATTTTTTTAGAAAGTTTATTTTTTTTGTTTTTTGCTTCCGTATGTTTCTTTCTGAATTAGTGAAGATTATGAAACATACAGGTATTTTCAATAATTGTGAATATAAGGTATAATTGTGAATATTAGAATTAAACATTGTAGAATATGCTAAATTTTGAGCGGATTCTTCGAACTCATTTGCGAATGTCGTTTCAAAAGAATGCTGTGAATTTTGAAAAATTAGTATAAGACTTGAACATTGTAGAATGTGCTGATTCTAGAATAGACACTTCGAACTCATTTGCTAAAATTTTATTTGATGTGTCAGCCTCAAGCCTATGTATAGTGCTTTTTCTTCTAATGAAATTTTGTATTTTTGATGCGTTATTATGATTTTTTTTATATTCAAAAATAAATAAAAAAATACTAAATTAATCACCAAGCAACATAATTAGATATAATAATTTTAAATAAAAGAAATATCAATGTAATAAAAAACTTTTATTTTTAGGTAAAATTTAATTCTTTGGCAAAAAGTGCAAAGTTTATTATAATTAAAATTGCATCGAGTTCGTTATAAATGAAAACTACTGTATAAACCAAATGTATTGCTATCATTTCGAAAAGAACTCATTTTTTTCGTTCACTTTTTAAGATAAAGAAAAAACAAAAAAAAAATTTTTAAAAAATTTAAATCTCCTTGTTCATTGAATATTTGAACTAAACAAAAAAAAGAAAGATATAAATAAGTCGGCGCCTATAATCTTTTGAATTAGAATTAGCTGCGAGTTACAACCGAAAATGAATTACATTTACACAGAAAGTCGGCGCATAATATTAGAGTCATAAGCCTCAACTTTTAACCGCGTGACCGTTAAATTCAAAATTACGTTGAATTAAAGACAGGTTTTCACCTGAAAAAACGCAATATTCTTAAAAAAGAATATGATTGTCCTATGAAAACAAAAAAAACCTTTCTTTTGGTGGTTGTTTCATTAAAGTTGGTTAAATAGTTTACCCAAAAAAAGGATGTTTATATTTGTATGGAAAAAAATAAGCCGATTAAATATTATGATGTCAAGAGCTGAAATGTATAGTGGCTGAAATTCATAGACAGGCAAGCGTAAATTTCTTAGAAGAAAATTCAAACAAAAGGGTTTAAATGACACGTGGCAAATTGATTTAGTAGAAACGATACCATATGCAAAGTTTAATGAAGATTATAAATATATGTTGACGGTCATTGACACTTGCTGAAAATGCTGAAAATGTTTAAAATGCCTTAAAATCGATAATGAGTAGAGTTAAAGTTATACCAAAAAACATTCACTCTGATTAGGGTAAGGAATTTTTTAATTCACAATTTCAAAATTATATGAAAGAAAAATCAATCGATAATTATCGTACATTTAGTGAATTAAAAGCATCAATTGTTGAACGATTCAACCGCACATTAAAATTTTCGATGTGGAAAGAATTTAGTTTAAACGGGAATTATAATTGGTTACCTATTATACAAACACTATTAAAAGAATATAATTCTGCAAAACATAGTACAACAAAACTTCCTCCTGAAAAAATCACAAAGAAGAACGAAAAAAATATGCTAAGGAATGTGTATACTGAACCTAAAATTATCCAAAAAA
The DNA here is from genome assembly GCA_963082915.1 of Dolichopus griseipennis. NCBI lineage: Eukaryota > Metazoa > Arthropoda > Insecta > Diptera > Dolichopodidae > Dolichopus > Dolichopus griseipennis. Next base: position 140,579,906 of record OY720441.1, read on the forward strand.
ATAAATATAAGGTTGGAAATTTTGTAAGAATAAGTAAATATAAAGGTCATTTCGAAAAAGGTTATCAGCCGAATTGGTCATCCGAAATATTCAAAATCGAAAAGATCAATAATACTTATCCTATTACATATCAATTATCAGACTACACTGACACTCCAATTTCTAGAGGATTCTATCAAGCTGAGCTTACACCTGTAAAATACCAAGATACCTACCTTGTTGAGAAGATTATTAAAAAACAAGGAAATAAAGTATACGTAAAATGGCTTGGATTTGATAACAATCATAATACATGGATAAATAAAAAAGATATTATTTAACTATTGAATATTTTATATTCTTTATTGTTTTAAATAAATGTATATGTAACAAACAAATACAAACACATATATTATTGTATCCTTTGTCTCTTATACCCATAGGGAACTGAACTATATTCATTGAATTTTGGTTTTTCTGATTTTGGTTGATATTTTTTTGTTTCTTGAACAGTTAACCTTTCATGTTCTTTGTTCCTTCTAATTTTTTGTGAAATGACATGAATTTCATTGCAGTTATTTGAATTTAATACTGCTTCTTTTATAGTATCAAAATTAATTTTTTGTAATGTTGTATGATTTAAACAAATTCCTTTAACCTTACATACATTTTCTTCAGTATTATATTTCGTGCTATATATTTTGTAAGCGTAATTCTTAGAACCCCCACTCACAAATTCAGTTATATTCCCAAACCATAACATTCTAGTTCATCTGTCATGTCTCCAATAAATTCTCCTTTTGGAGGATCATATTCTTCTTCCCGGCTTACATACAAAACGGAGTCGGTGTCATAATAAAGAACGCTTTTACCAAGTTTTTCCAAATAACTGTAAAGTTTAAGGCGTGATTGCGCTGTTGTATAAGCTGCTATACATACATTGACAGTTGGCAATGGTTCAGCTGCTTCCTCTTTATGTTGCCAGCTAACTACGATGTTATATTGATTAATTGGAAAAATATGATTGACTTCAATAAATAGCTGGATCTGTCAACATATCATATAATTCAAAGCTTTAATTTATAATTTTAGTTTTTTGTAGATTTTCTTTTTGTCCAAGAATTACCCCAGAATGAATTTAAAATTAATTTAGCTAAAGATCTCTTTCCTGGGTTTTTGTTTATTTTAGTTGATTCCAGTTTGACATCCTCCTTATTTAAGAAATCTTCAATATATTTTATTTTTTCTTCATTGGTCACACATTTGTTTGGCCAACCTGAAGCTTCTTGTTTAACTTTTATAAATTTATTCATCATATCGGTGAATAATCCGCTCGTATTTTTATTTTTATTATACATTACGGTTTCGTATTCTCAAATTTCATAAATTTCTAACAGTTTGTACTTCTTTTCAACAGCTTTTGAAACCTCATCAATTATCCATGTTCCTACAAAGGCCCTTTCTTCGTCTGAATGTAGACAAAATTCCCCCAAATAATTTTTTTCACTGCAAGTTCGACATAAAGAAAACATAAGTTTGTCATTTTGTTTTAGTGGAAGAAGACGATGTAGTAAGTGTGCGGGGGGTAAAATTTTGCATTTAATTAGTCCATCTATGTTATCTATTTTTAATTTAGAACAATCCACTTCTCCGACATAAATTTTAGGGTGACCAATAGGAAATTTTCCCCATTTACACACATACGGATATAAAGAACACACATCTATATATTTAATTTTTTCTCGAGGTTTACATTTATAATGTGAATATATATTTCCTGTTCTACCTCCATAAAATGCATCTCTTCGGATTCAAAGGTACTTTATTGATTGATGAATGATTTCGCAAATAATCCATGTTTTTATTATTTTCATTTGTTCTTGAAATTCACATTCCCACATTTCAATTAAATTGTAACGGAGTGATTTTAAATGTTGAAATTTTGCTAATGTCCTCTCATACCTTTGGTTTAATGTATCATCATTGCTGATGAATAAAGTCTTATCTCGGTTAATTGTTAAACATTTTGGATGTCCGTGGTAATAGCAACCGTGAAATTCATATATTTCGTTGGTTTGCTCACAAAATCCATCTACTTTTACACCTCCAATAATTTTTTCTTTACCATTAAGTGCACACTGAATATCAATTTGTCGCAAGTTTTTTTCCCAAATCAACCACTGGAGAGATATTTCTGAATGGTTATCTACTAATCTATATCCATTTTTAGGAATAAGACCTATTGTGTTAGCTTTCAAAAAATTTCTACGAAATAAAAGGTTACACGCTGAAGCTATTGTAATGGCTTCCAAAAAGGGTTCTACATTGCATTCCTCTAAAAACATCTTTCTGAATTTAAGACATGCTTCTGTTAATATTTCGACACCACTTAAGCAGTAACTCACAAAATTTTTGTGACAGTTGAATTCACTATTTTAATTTTTTCATACCATTTTAATAACTCATCATATTCATCTTTTTTCATGTTATCAGGACTATAGTTTTCCATTGGTGGTAAGCACCCAATATAATTTTCATTTTCTTTCTTGTTGAAAAGATGAGGAAAATAACCTTTTTTGAATTCTTTTGAGAGGTCAAAAGCTTTTGGTAAATTTGCCAAAGACATTGGGAAGTAATTCAAAGAATCTATAAATTTTATATTATCTATTAGCATTAGTATAATTTTACTCCCTCGCATAATTAGTTTTGGCTGAAGATCAGTTTTAGTTAATACATAGTGTAAAACAAACTGATGATCAAATGCTTGGCCATTGTGTGCAATGACAACTATATGTTTAAATGTTTTTCTCAATTTTAAAATATGTTCCATTAATTTATCTATTATCATTTCTTGTTCGAAAATTGTTGTTCTAAATTTACATTTTTGGCAAAAGAATAAAGATTCAATATTGATACAGATATCACATCTTTGTTGAATGACACACAAATTAGGTTCATGCTGTTTCAAATCCTTAGATACAACTTTTTCTTGTCTTGTCTCTAAATCATAAAAAATATATAAAAAGTTTTGGAATTCTCCACATTTTTGTTTTGTTGAATGGAGCACAGGTCTGGAACAAAATTTTGACAATTTTTGCAAAAAATCTCTCCACATGTATGATTTCTATTTGTTTTAAAAACTTTAAAGCAATTTTTACATTTTTTAATTTCTTCACACTTGTTTATTTTGATTGAAATAGAAGCTTTATGATTCTCTAAACATGTAAGACCTCGAAAAGGTCTATTACAGTCTTCGCACAATAAATTTTTTTTATTACCAGAACCTGCGGGGTCTTTTTGACAGCAAGGACAGCTTTTTGAGCATCTATGTGCATTTTGTTCGGAGTATGAAATGTGACATTCTTCACAGTAATAACTTGCAACAAAAGCAGCTGTGAGAGAGCCGATTACATTGTAATGTCGTTTGTAGTGTAACAAATTTAATCTTTTACCATCATTGGTTCCTTTGAATATTAATTCCCTGCCTCTTGTTCCATATTTATAGACAACTATTTTGTATTTTGTTAAATACTCCTAATATTTTTTCAATTCAGGAATACCACAACCATCTGGAGGTATAATTACTTTTTGTTAATTCTGTAGCTAGTGTAGTTTGAAGTTCTCTTGTATTCTTTTAGATACTCCGACAATTAACAGATTTTTCAACTTTGGCTATTGAAACAATAATTGCGCGAGATAGACATAAATTATCTGTGTTTTTGATAGCAATAATTCCTTTTCTTTTCTTGCATTCCTCATTGTAGCTTGAAAATTTGTTTGTCCTTCCTCTTCCAGTAGGTAGATTAATATATGTGATGTCCAAACAAAATTTATCTGTACTTAATCCTGCAAATAAAAGAAATAATAAATAAATAATATTCTTTAAAAACCATCTTAAAGTGTATATACCTTCTGAATTACTCTGAAAAACTTTCAATATTATATCCCAAATATCATTAAACTTCAAGTCGCTTGCAGTTTTAAAGTTGAGAAATGCTGGACGATCTTGAAAACTTTCACCACAAAACGTTATCCCGATCTTATTCATGGGACTTACTTCTGTAGTTACATGTTTGATTATTTTTTCGATGGCGTCTTTAATCCAATCTATTGGATTTCTATTAACCGGTATTGCCCTAATTACAAACTTTGTTTTCCGACCGTATATGTTGAACCGTTTATTGTACGTTACATTTTCACTTTCGATTAAAAATTGTGTTTATTATTATTATATTACTATATTTATAAATGAAATACCTACATTGTATTAACTTTAATATAAAATAGAAAATTTTAACAACATTGTAGTCAAGATATTTTGAAAATGTGATAAATCATAGTTCTATAACAACAATTTATCTTAAATGCAATTATTTTTTGTAATATAATTGATATTACTCGTCAGAACTTGAAAGTATATTTAGTATATATACAGTGAAATTTTCTGTAATAGTTACAGTTTAATTAAATAATTGAACGAAAAAATGGCCCAACAATTTTTAAACTTATATATGCCCAAAAACGATGATGTCGGATCATCTCCTCGTTTACTGGAAAAAAGGAAGAAGAAGAACGAAAGCGAGGAACGACAGCTCCTTGAAGAAAACTACTACTACAACAACAGCAACAGCAACATCTACAGCAACAACAACAGCAACATCCACAACAACAACAACAACAAGTACAGCAGCAACAACCTTATAAAAAAAGTTATTTCATTATATCAATTTCGCGCCCGATCAATACGGGCAAATTTTATCCGAAGAGCCGAATCTCCAAAACTTCAAAAGAGGAGATTTGATGCTAATAAAAAAACCTCTTATAATTCTTTTTATTAATATTTTAACGTTCTTTCAAACAAAAACAAAAACAAAAAGTAGAAAACTGGTTAGTACTTATTTTTGTTTTCTTTATTCCAAAAGATTAGTTGTACCTTTAAGTTTTTTTTTATTTTACTCTTCCAATTTTATAAAAACATATTTTCTTACTACTTTTTCATGTGCACCTATTACTTTAAACCAAGTAAACAAACTTATTTATTAAGAGTTAACCTACTTTCGGGTGCCCTACTTCCGGAGGACCTGACCATTAATCAAAAATGTAGGTCAATATGTCGTGCAATATGGGTAGGCGTTGCGATATGGCAACCCAGGTCAAAGTGCCCCAATACCTACTCACAGGTATTTTGTTATCATAATTCTCTTTCATTTTTGATATTTTCACGATCCTCGATGGTTTCCGTTTCTATTAAAATCATCCCATTACTTTTGTTTCCAATTTGCTTTATTTTCAAATTTTATGGATCCACCTTTGTATTTAAATCAATTTTTGTTTTTTCAGTTATCTGCTTATACTTCGGTTTTATTATTAAAGGTAATTCTTTCTTCATTTTTAAGTTTACATTTAGTATTTTTGATTACATCAGCAAATGACACTGTCTGACCCATATTTGAAATTATATTATTTGTGACATTAATTTTTTTAAGGACCTCATCATTTTTTTTAATTGCACTAACAAATGATTCATTCACTTTTTCTATTTCAATTTTGAAGACTTCAGTAAAGTTTTTCATTTTCTCTATTTCTTTTTGTTGTCTGATTTTATTTTCTTCCAATCTCTTCATGTAACTAGTTTAAATAACCTTAAGTAATTCGACGACATCATTTTTTTTTTATTGCTCGTTCAAATTCTTCGTTATATTCCTTAAGGTACTCATTATTTTTGGAAACCGCACTGTCCATGTTTTGTAAGACCAAATCAACATTTTGTATATAGTGAATACAGTCGTCACAAATAAACTTTATATTGTTGTTGGAGTATAGTAAGTTCACCGTAGATTGATCCAATCCTGAACATGTGAATGCCTCATGATAGAATTTCTTGCACACACCTGGACATTTTATACCCGTTTCTCCTTCAATATTTAATTAGCACTTTTGGTGCAAAACCATTTCGCGTAATTAAAATATATATAAAATTTTGTTTTTATGCTTCATTACTGTTTATTACTTTTTTTTTCTTTTTATCTATTTTTTTTTTTTTTATACCCTACACACTATAGAATAGGTAAAGGGGTATATTAACTTTAGTATGGTGTTTGTAACCACCTAAAGGAAGCGAGCAAGATATGGAAAAGTATATGTATTTGTGATCAGCGTGACCTCCTGAGTCGGTATAGCCATGGCCGTCCGTCCGTAGACATGACACATCAAAACATAATGGAGCTATCTTGATGAAATTTTAACTGTAGGTTTATTAGGACTGAAAGTACGGCGGGGATTGCATATGGGCGAAATCGGTCCATGGGTTCGGGTTCTGACCCTTTTAATCGATCGAAGGGCTAACGAACATATATAAAAAATCACGATAACTCAACAACTAATGACGCTATCTTCATCAAATTTGCGCTGTAGGTTACTGGTAATGAAACTACTTCGGGGATTGCGTAAGTTCGGGATTATACCATGGGTTCGGCACTTAAAACTTTTTGATCGAATTTAGGCCAAACAAGCATAATTCCGAAACCAATGAAGATAGAACCTCCAAATTTGGTATCAGGGTGTACCTTCCTATTTCCTAAGTGTATTGGAAATTTGGGCCCCATTGGAGTACTGGGTCGGGGACCAGCCACACAGTTCCAAAGACCTTAAAGCATATTTTCGAAATTAATAAAGATAGTAACTTGAAACAAATGTAGAAGCTTAAATTTGGCACATGGGTGTTCTTTACTATTTCCTGCGTGTCCCTCTAATTTTGGATCAATTGGAGTGGTGGTTCAGTACCTCTCTTACACCCCCCAATTTGTAAAAGCTTATCATCGACATTAATAAAACTAGTAACTTAAAATTAAGATAGAAAGTTCCAATTGTGTACAAGGGTTAACTAGTATTGAAAGTATGACGGGGACTGCATATGGGCGAAATCGTACCATGGTTTCGGGTTCTGGAACCCTTGAAAAGTTTAAGGTCTAACAAACATATATCTTAAAAACACCATAACTCAAAAAATAATGCCGCTATTTTGATGAAATTTAAACTCTAGGTTACTAGTTATGAAAGTACCATGGGAATTGGTTGTGGTCGAGCTTAATTTCGATGCCAAAGGATATATTTCCTATGGGTCCCCGAAATCTAGACTTAATTGTAGTGGTTCAGGTGTGTTCAAAGGTGCTTGCTGCATTTATGTAAAATATTTTTTATATTTAAATGAATTATATGAAAAGGTCTAAAATTGTAATTGTATTTTAGAAATACATTTATTGCATATTTTGCGTTTATAAGCTCTTCTATTAGGTATATAAACTAACCATTCAAAATAATTGCAATTTTGAAAAAATTTGGATTATTAAATATAATAAAAATTTAATAATTAGAATTTTTTCATTTTGTAATTGAATTGGAATAAATATATTTTCATTTATTTCAAGTTTTTTTGTTTTTTAATATTTTTAAATAGATAAATTAGTAAGAATTTGTAATATTTTTTAATAGATAGTGTAATTAGAAAATGTTTTTAGTATTATAAAGTTAATTTGGTTAACTATGACTTACGATCAAATTAGTAACAGCTTTTATGGTGTTAAAATGACTTACGGATGTGTCCTTAAATTTGAACCAAATAGGTGTAGGTTATTTCCAAGTCGGTTGCACCGACTGACTTTTTCTTTACTTGTTTTTTTTTTGGCTGCACCTCTACGTGCTAACTGTTCACTGTGATAGGCTTAACAGCCTGACTATTAAGTGCATGTCGGAACAGGGTAGATATATTCATATATTAGAACTGATCAAATGAATTCCACATATACATGAGATAGTACTACGCCTTATAACATGTAGAAATGTCTTAGATTTTCAATAAATACAGTTCTATTTGGTTTATATTGTAATATTTTTGTATTTGAGTTATATGGTATTCTATATCAGTGAGTTATATTATTTAATTGAATTATTTGTTTACATTTTGTATTTGTTTATATTGTTATATTTATGTACTTTTTTATTAAAAATATATAATTTTTAATTATAAATTAAGCCATTAATTTGAACCTAAAGGCGAATGGTAGCTGAGTCGAGTTGAAAACCAGATAAAAGTTTTCTTCACTTTCACTGGGATTCCAACCCGGGGCCTCTCGCATGAAAGTTCGGCACTCTGACCACTGTGCCACCCAGCCGTTAAATCTTTTATTAATTAATACAATTATAATCGATAAAATAAAAGTAAACACATCCGCACCGTACAGTTATAAAAGAATTACTCAATAAAAGAAGAAATTTTAAGACAACTACTCGAATTCACTGCAGTAGACCAACCAAATTTTGCACAAATTTTGACTATAAAACAAAACCATTTTTGACAAAATTTCAGAAACCCAGCTTTAATATGTATAGAGTAATGCTCATATAAAGCAAGGAAAGAAACAGTCAGTCGGAGCAACCGACTTAGTACACCTAATCGGTAAAAATTTAATGAGAAGTCCGTAAGTCATTTTAAAATCATATAAGCTTTTATTAGTTTGATCGTAGGACATAGCTAACGAAAATAACTTTATAATACTAAAAACATTTTCTAAATATTTTATCAATTCAAAAATATTAAAAATTCTTCCTAATTTATTATTACATATTTAAAACTCCAATTTAATAAAATACACACATGCAGCAATTACTTTTTTTCAGGATTTTTAGCTGTAGTGCATTTACTGTTGAACGATATAGTACCGTTGATTACATATTTCAATTTTAGATTATTTTTAAATTTATTCTCTTAATTTACTTATTTTTTAATATTATATATTTAAACTAAAAGTTATTCAAAAGAAATATTAATTTGTAATAATATATCTTTTGCTTTTTATCACAAAATTTAATAATCAAAATATGCAATAAATGTATTTCTAAAATACAATGACAAATTTAGAACTTTTCATATAATTCATTTAAACATAAAAATAAATTTTACAACTAAAGTATCATACACAATTTCTTAATTATATATTACCCTAATTATATATTATATAATTGGAACGTTCTATCTTAATTTTAAGCTCCTTTTTAGCACATTTTCAAAAAATTTTGTAAAAATGTGCCTAGATAGTTTCACTCTTTTCGTCCGTCCGTCCGTCCGTATATTTCAAAAACTTTTACACCGTTTGAATAAAGTTATGAAATTTTAACCATAGGTATTGCAAAAAAAGTTATTTTTTAGAACAACTTTTGCTGTAGCCCCACCCGTTACGGAGCTACAGCCCCCAAAAGTTGGAAAAAGTCCTTTTTTTAAATTGTTATAACAAGAGTTCTGTTAGGTGTATTTTCAATTTAGAAACCGCAAAAGATAGCTGGTTTAATAAACTTTATAAATATTTAAAAGGCAAACGTTTAAATGCGATCGTAAAATTTAGCATTATGTAAAACTCACTTTTTGCAAAATTTTTGGCACATATCTTCTAAACGGTTCAAACTAGGATCTTAAAATTTTAGGAGAAGTTAGATTCTCAGAAATTAGTAGGAGTTGGTTAACAAAACTTTTTTTCAAGCCTGTATTTTAACATATGTTAAAGGCTTTTTTTGAAAGCGGTTCTTTAAATTGAAGAAATTGTTTCTTAAATTTAACTATTTTTGCTTAGATAGTAAAATTAGGGATGAAATTCCTAATTTTGTTGGATTTCACAATTGATTTCCTAGAATCTAAAAAAATGGATGGTTGGGGACAGGAGGAGGATAAGAGATCCATCATAAGTTTGCCAAGCAAAAATTTGGGAACCTTCCTTGAATTGAAGGGCTTAAAAATTAAAACTTTTGTGATTTGTAAAAGAGTAGCTTATTCCGCAGTGTATGTTTTCCAAAGTTCAACGTTAACATTGAAGCTTCAACATTATATTTCGCACTTGCCGACAGGGATTATAAGTACTGCTTTCACTATTATTCATAATTAATAAATTGATGAAATAACTAAATTATAATATTATCATTTATTTTCATATATATTTTTATAAAAATAAATGATAAAATACTCAGTAACAAAACCTATATAATTTTGAAAATGGGCTTTTTAAAAACTCTTGGTTTATTTCATCACTTGTTTTTATATGTTCGTTAGCCCTTAGAACGATTAGAAGGTCCTAAATCCGAACCCGTGGGACAAATTCGCCTATTTGCAGTCCCCATCGTACTATATATATGTCCCAGTAACCTACAATTAAAATTTCATCAAGATAGCTCCATTAGTTTTTGAGTTATCATGTCTACGGACGGACGGACATGGCTATATTGGCTCATGAGATCACGCTGGGCACAAATATATATACTTTTTCATATCCAGCTTGCTTTCTTTAGGTGGTTACAAACACCATACCAAAGTTAATATAACCTTTTCTTATTTCATAGGTGTACGCTACAAAATGGAGTTGTATGGCAGGTACTCGAACCACTGGAGCGGACGGACATTGATGGCCAAATCGATTTACTTTTCAATTCTGATCCGATCCATGCATTTGAGTCTAGATCTATCCTCTCTCCTTCTCTGCGTCACAAACGTATTGGCAAATTTCGTACACCCTTTTGACCTATAGTCATACGGGTATAAAAATGTAGGGTGGTGGCTCAGTTCTTTTAGACACAAGTTTTATGGTACTTATTTTGTGGCCTAATCTAATTTAAGCTATTTTTCTTTACAACTTCTGTAGTATAGATAGAAGCATTATTGGCGATTCAATGACTCTTTAAGAAGCTATTAGATAAATTCCACTTTGTTTATCTAATAGTTTCTATAACTTGTTTTGCTTCCTTGATTTTAGAGCTGTATGTAGTATAGGCCAAAGTGAACGACTGTGTTTTCCTTGATCCTTGTGCAAGGGCCATGCTTATCTTCTCTGTATTGTTCCAATTTTAGTATATGTTTTGTCGGAGCAAGAACAGGGAAAATTAAATTTGTTCTGGTTTATAATATAAAAAGATAAGAAAAGAAACCTTTTCCTCCTAGGCAGAGGTCGACATTATTGCTTTAGTAGATCACATATTTTTTTTTGTATTTAGAAATCAAAATTATTATAAACTAGTATCGCCAGTGCTCGAAATTTCAGCTATTGTTACGTTCGAATTACTATATATAATTTTAAATAATTTTTATTTTATGTAAGATACAAAGAACAAAAAATATGGAATTCGTTTTGTGTTATTTATGTTACACGAAAGATTATTTATTATCGTATAGCCAGCGATTTTTATGCTTAAAATTTGTTTGAAAAAAATAATTAAATATATGGCTTTTTCATTTATAAAAATATTGTTAAGTTTTCTAATTTTTCATTATTATTCCCAAAGTTTAAGTCGCTTTAAACGGTAAAATAATTTGGTACAAAAGTACAAAAAATCATAAATTAATTTTAAAATTAAAATCCATATAGAAAATGCATCTATCTTACTTCATGAAACGTCATTTATTTTATGAAACGCAAAACAACTTATTGTAAAGCTTGCAGTAGATGTTCCCAAAACCTGAATTGGAAATATAAAACATCATGCAAAGTGAAAGTTACATGGAATACATTAAAGTTTTAATATATCAATAATTGAATTTTGAATGAAGGTTCTTTTACAATCTGCGTAAGCAATCAAATAAAAAATATTGCTGCCAGTATTATGAAACAAAATTTCTCCTAAGACTTTATCGATAATGTTAAGTTGTTCGTCGTTAAAACAACTATATAATCCTTCCAATAATAGGACTACAATTTTAATATCAAAATTGGGAAGTTATGCTTTGATTATAATTGAAATTCGGATGTCGTAAGCCGATTTCTAGAAATATGAGGAAAAAAAGATGTATTATATGTTATTGATATATTCTCTATTTCAATAAACAGAAATATCCTCATATTGAATATCTTTAAAAAAATTTTCATATAAAGAGTTAATTAAATTTTTCCAAATCAAAGAATTTAAATTCATTCAAACCACATATAAAACCAAATAACTGTCTTAATTAAAATGAAATTTGAACTTCTTTTGTTTTTTGCTTCAATGTTCTTTTTTAAAGATAAAAAGATATGTTCCTATGTTGTGAGTCTTTTTTACAACATAATAAAAATCTTAATTTTTTTCAATAACATCGACTTGAGTTAAAACCCGTTTGAGCTTTGCAGAAACGCACAACCAGCTATTATCTAATTTACATGTATACATTTATTTTTATGATTTTAATACTGGAATTTAGGCTTTTTTTTCGAAAAAATATTTAATAATATCTTAATTTTTTTTTGAAAATTATTATAGTTGGTTTCAATTGTATTGTTTTGAAAAACTGTTTTGAATTTTGTTATAAAAATATAAAAAAAAAATGAATAATTTTTCATACTAGCATATTTACTCGGCGTTGCCCGGAAGCTTGCAAATTGTAAAAAAGCAAGTTTCAGTCAATTTTTTTGAAATACTACTTTGCTTATAAATGAAGCCACAAAAAAATATTTATGGAGTTCCGTTAACCCATTGTGGTCCAACAGCTTTTTATAGGTTTTTTCGTTGCTTTGCTATATATCAGGAATGATTTAACAGATTAACTTCAAATTTTGTATATGTGTTCCTCTTTGAAAATAAGGTTCACTTTACTAACAGACTTGGAATTTGTTAACCCCTGCCGACCCGACGATTGTTCAAAAAAAAATTTGTAAGTAAATTACGTCCAATTTTTGAAAGTAGGTACAACATCTTTTAATTAGGGGAATGCTTAAGAAAATGTTTTGTCGAGTTCTTTTAACCGATTGCGAAACAAATACTTTCAAAAGTTTACAAAACAGTTTGAGCGATTATCTCTAATTTTGCTATAAATGGTGCTTCTTGAAAATTTGGTGCTCCTTGACGATAAAGTTGAGGATGGTAGGTTTCGGGCGAATAATGTTAACTGAATTAAAATGACCATAGGTCAAAAGGGTATACTAAATTTGCCATTATGTCATTATACTATGTCAACAGTAGTTTTCTTGAATTGCCGACTTATATTTTGTTTAGTACTTACATGAAAATTGTACTACGCTCTTCCTCGGTTTTTATGATTTTATGAGAGAAATGTAGACTTCTTTTTTGGAAAAACTGTTTTAAAATACTATGTATTTAAGCATAATATATACGAAATTGAATTTTTTGGTTTTTTAAATTTCATTTAAAGAAAACTGCAATTTCACACTGAAATCTATTTATAAAAAAAAACACCTGCAAAGTAGAAAAAAACAAAAACTTACGAAAAAATGTGGAGAAGGGAAATATTATGTTATTTAATTTTAAAGATATTTTTATTCGGATTCTTTATTAGCTATATTTTTATTATAATTAATATTATCTCATTTAGCTTTTACTATTTGAGACTATTTAAGGAAAGAAATTAGTCTTATTAATTAAGTGTAACCTTGGAATAAAGGTTACCTTGCGTTCATACCAAAAATTTGAAAATTTCATTTAATCTTTGTTCAAAACGCGCAAAAAGGTCAAAACCAAACTAACCCTGTGGGTTTTAATTAAAATGCTGGTACAAAATTTTCAATAAAATTCTTTTAATCGTTTAAGCATTTGTAAAAAACTTCATGGCGTCGTCGTGGAAAACGGGTTAATCGAACTTAACTAAAACTTTTTGCAGCCTCTCTTTTAGAATGCAAAATCAACCTGTAAAATTGGACACAAATTGGAAACACAAAATTTTTTGAAAGCCCGTCAGGCCGAAATGGGTTAATTTATTCCAACCAAATTTATAAAACTTATTCCGGGTGCTAAGAGGAACATTTGGGCAAAATTTCAAGTCAATTGGTCAAACCGTTTTGAGTCGACATCAAAAACATTGAAAAAGCTTCTTGAGTTGTCTGTCAAATTTGCTATAAAATAAAATTTCTTATACAAATAAAATAAATACAAATATATTTAATTAAAAAGAGAATAGTTAAAAAAAGATGAAATTAAAAAAAAAAAAAAAAATTTTGCCCAGCCTGTATTTTTTTTTTTTTGTCTTTATTCAATTCACAATATAATAACAATTCATATTTAATTTAATAATATAAGAATTAATGTATGAGTAATTCATTATATAAAGTAATAGTAATATTTAAATAACATACACTAAAAAAAAATACATTATATTTTTTATAGGTTTAGAGATTAAAATCAAATAATTAAAATTAAAATAATTAAAGTTAAAAAAAAATATATAAATATATTCAATTATCTTTATTTTGAACTAAATTTTATTATTATTCTCACACTCTTGTGATACTAAAATGAAAGTTTTTTTTTTTTTTAAAAATTGTAATATTTTCAATTATTTTTAATTCGTTAGGTAATTCATTAAAAGATTTTAGACAATTGTACAAACAATTACTTTTTTGCTTATTACTTTTGAAAAGTTGTAAATAAAAATTTGCCTTATTTCTAGTGTTGTGACTATGTATATCAATATTCCTATTTAATATAAAATTATGTTTTATTACATTATTAATAATTTTGCACGCCACTATATATAGTTCTTTTTTACAAATATTTGAGAAGCTTAAATATTGCTCTGTATACAATATTCTTGTTGGAAATCTTGTAGGATAAAAGTAAATTATTTTTACAGCTCTTTTATGTAGGATATCTAGCTTATTTAACGCAAATTGAGTGGATCTACTCCAGATTGGATTGAGGTATGTGATGTTGATTTGAACGAAGACGTTTTGAATACAATACGTCGCATGTCCTAACCACCACACCATGAACCGATTAATAATTTAACTAACAAAAAAAAAAACCACCCTAGAAGTTGGTCCGAGTGATGTAGAACTTTCCCAAGTAACTTGCCTATTACTCTACCTGCCCAGTTTTAATTTTAACCTCATAGTTTCATTAGATTCACAGTTAGCAATTTGACAACTTTGTATGACAGCTGCCTGAAAATGGGGCCTTAACATTTTGAAACTTTATATAAGTGCTCGATTCATGATATAACTAACCGTGTGCAATTTTCATCCTTGTAGTATAATTAGTTTTGAAGAAATTCATATTGGTGCAAAGAAATTGTATGGCAGTTTCCGAAAATGGGGAAGTAACATTTTGAAACGTCTTATGAATGATTGATTCATTATATAACTAACCGTGTGTAATTTTCATCCTCGTAGTATAATTAGTTTAGAAAAAATTCATATTGGTGCAAAGAAGTTGTATGGCAGCCGCCGGAAAATGAAGCCGTAATATTTTGAAACTTCATTTGAGTGCTCGATTCATTATATAACTAACCGTCTGTAATTTTCATCCTCGTAGTATAATTAGTTTTGAATAAATTCAGATTGGTGCAACAAAGTTGTATGGCAGCTCTCCGAAGCCTTTTTCTGATTTTAACCATAAACAATAGGGAACCTAGAAATTGTCTAAAAATGGCTTTGTGTGGATTTCAAAACTCTGGCTCTTTTAGTTTTTGAGTTATCGTGCTGACACACGGACAGACAGACACACATAACTAGATCGATTTACTTTTCGATGCTGATCCGATACGTACCCTTGGCACAATATCTAGCTCGTCTAGATCGATGCGTTACAAACGGATGAGTAATTTTAATATATCCGATCTATATATGCATGCACTGGTATAAAAAGTCATTAGGGATCGTGCCATAACGGATTAATATATCCCAAGTATCTAATTTAGCTTTTGCACTATTTGAGGAGACAAAAAACTTTGCCTCATTAATTCAGTGAGCTTTTGTATTAAAGACGGACTTGCTAACACAAAACGGGTAAACCGTCCAAAACCATTTTACTTTTACTTGCTTTCTGTAATTTACCTGTAGCTTCTTCAGTATATGACCCTACTACCCATATTGCAGTATCGTCAGCAAATGTTGCTACAGTTACATTTCTGGTAGATCATTTGTATAAAGAAAGTACAAAATAGGACCTAGAATACCGCCCTGAGGCACACCTGCTTTTATTTCTTTTAATGTAGAGTACTCTTTATCTTGTCTAATTCTAAATAATCTATCAGACGAGTAAGATTCCAGTATCTCTACATATTGTAATGGTATCAATCTCCTTAATTTAAAGAATAATCCTTCATTCCAAACTTTGTCCAACGCTTGTGCTACATGTAGAAATATTGTAGAGCATATTTTTATACGCTGCACCTATGAAATAGGAAAAGTGTATATTAACTTTGGTATGGTGTTTGTAACCACCTAAAGGAAGCTAGCTAGATATCAAAAAGTCTATATATTTGTGATCAGCATGACCTCCTGAGTATATGTAGCCATGTCCATCCGTCCGCCTGTAGGCATGATTTATCAAAACCTAATGGACCTATCTTGATGAAATAGGGTACTAGGTTACGTACTCGGTTACTATGACTTAAAATGTTCGAATTCTGGACCTTTTAATCGTTCTAAGGGCTAACGCACATATGAAAAAATAAGAAAAATCGTAAAGCATATCCTCCTCAAAAATTGGAACCAATTGGAGTAGGGGACAATCCGCATAGTTTCGAAGATCTTAAAGCATATTTTCGAAAATAATAAAGATAGTAACTTAAAACAAATGTAGAAGCTTCAAATTTGCATACGAATGTTCTTTACTATTTTCTACGTGTTCTCTTAATTTATGATCAATTAAAGTGGTGGTTCAGGTAACTCTCTCAGACCTCCCAAGGTTTAAAGGCTTATCACCGAAATTAATAAAAATAGTAACTTAAAATTAAGATAGAACGTTCCAATTGTGTACAAGGGTTAACTAGTGTTGAAAGTATGACGGAGAGTGCATATGAGCGAAATTGTTCCATGGTTTTGGATTCTGGAACCTTTGATAAGTTCAAGGACTAACAAACATATATCATAAAAACACTATAACTCAAAAACTAATTACGCAATTTTGATGAAATTTAAATCCTAGGTTACTAGTAATGAAAGAACCATGAACATTTAAACGAAACGAGTATAATTTCAAAACCAAAGAAGATAGAATTTTATATTTGCGGCACAGGTATTTTTTCTTATTTGTTTTGTGTAAGTGAAATTTTGGATATATTGGAATAGCGGTTTGCGTACCACACCCACTTCTCCCAGGACCTTAAAGCTTATATTCGAAATTAATAAAGATAAAAAATTTAAATTTGATACATTATTTCCTATTTCCATTCATATTTAACACTTTTATATTTTTAGAAGTCTAAGAATTAAAACATATTATGTCTATTTTATAAATTAAAAACAAATTATTTTTTTTTTTTTAATTTTTATTATATCATATTTTATTGAATTATTAGCATAGGTAATATATATTTAAGAAATTTTGTAGGTTACTTGAGTTGTAAAATTTATTTTTAGTTCTAAATTTGTCATTGCATTTTAGATATACATTTAATGCATATTTTGATTAAATTTTGTGATAAAAAGCTAATGAAAATATTAATGTTTGTAACCAACATTAAAAACCATGAAATTATATAAACTTTTATATTTATATTATTACAAATTAATATTTCATTCGAATAACTTTGAGTTTAATTTTATAAAACATTAAAAAATAAGTAAATTAAGAGAATAAATTTAAAAATTATTTAGAATTGAAATAATAAGTCAAGGTTACTAAATCATTCAATAGTAAATGCACTTCAGCTAAAAATCGTGAAAAGAAATTATTGCTGCATGTGTGTAAAATTTTATTGAATAGGATAAAAAAATTTTAAATATGTAATTTTGTAATTGCATTTTACGAACCATTTATTTCAAGTTATTTTTTGTTTACGTAAGAATTTTCAATATTTTTGAATTGATAAAATAATTAGAAAATGTTTTTAGTATAATAAAGTTAATTATGTCAGCTTTGTCTTACGTTGAAACTAATAAAAGTTTTTATGGTTTTAAAATTACTTATGAACTACCCATTAAATTTGAACCAAATAGGTGTAGGGTATTTCTGAGTCGACTGACTGTTTCTTTACTTGTTTAAAATATTATACAAAATATGTTTAACGGTAAAGTTCTTTGCCTTTTAAAAATATAAAAGTGTTAAATAAAAACGGAAATAGGAAAGAACCCTCGTGTATCAAATTTAAAGTTTCAATCTTCATGAATTTCGAAGTTAAGCTTTTTAACTTTTGGATTTCTTAGGAGCCACCTGAACCACCACTACAATTAAGTCTAAATTTCGTGAACACATAGGAAATAGGAAATACATTCTTTGGCTTCGAAACTATACTCGTTTGGACTTAGATCGATCAAAAGCTTCTAGAATCCGAACTCATTATCCGAACTCGAACGGAACCAATTCCCATGGTACTTTAATTACTAGTAACCTAGAGTTTAAATTTCATCAAAATAGCGGCATTATTTTTTGAGTTGAACGGCTTTTACGATATATGTTCGTGAGCCCTTGATTTTTTCAAAGGTTCCAGAAACCGAAACCATGGTACGATTTCGCCCATACGCAGTCCCCGTCATACTTTCAGTACTAATAACCTACAGTTGAAATTTCATCAAGATAGCTCCATTAGTTTTTGAGTTATCGTTCCTACGGAGAAACGGACGTACATGGCCATATCGACCCAGGAGGTCACGCTGATCACAAATATATATACTTTTCGTCCCCTTGTACACAATTGGGACGTTCTATCTTAATTTCAAGTTACTATTTTTATTAATTTCGATGATAAGTTTTTAAACCTTGGAAGGTCTGAGAGAGTTACCTGAACCACCACTCTAATTGATCATAAATTAAGGGAACACGAAGGAAATAGTAAAGAATACCCATGTGCCAAATTTGAAGCTTTTGCATTTGCTTAAAGTTATTATCTTTATTATTTTTGAAAATATGCTTTAAGGTATTCGAAACTATGTGGATGGTCTACGACCCACAACTCCAATTGGTTCCAATTACCGAAAACATTAACGGAATAGGAAGGGACATCCTGATTTCAAATTTGGAGGTTCTAACTTCTTTGGATTCGGAATCATGCTCGTTTGGCCTAAATTCGATGAAAAAGTTCCAGGATCCGAACCCATGGGCCGATTTCGCTCATTTGCAATCCCCGCAGTACTTTAACTCCTAGTAACCTACAGTTAAAATTTCATCAAGATAGCTCCCTTAGTTTTTGAGTTATCGTTCCTACGGAGGGACGGACGTACATGGCTATATCGACCCAGGAGGTCACGCTGATCACAAATATATATACTCTTCCATATCTAGCTCGCTTTCTTTAGGTGGCTACAAACACCATACCAAAGTTAATATACCCTTTTCCTATTTCATAGGTGTAAAGGATAAAAAGCGATTTGAATTCTAAATGTAAATATTGTTCTAATATATAATGTTCTGAAAATTTGATTATATTTCTAAACATATACATATATTTACTGAAGTCCAGTAGTCTAAATTCGAGTTAATGCTGTTGTTCATAGCTGAAGGTGCACTGTTTTTAAACATTTTTGTCATATTTATACTACTTTGTATATATTCTGTATCCTAATTAAAAAGCTCTGTGAAAACATAATGTATACAACAAAATTTAACATATCATAATTCATAAGTTTACTACTTTCTAAATATAATAAAAGAGAATTTGCTGCTGCTGATTAGCGTGCCCTATGTTATGTTAAGTAGTATTTACGCATGTAACAGAAACAGAAAGAAAAAAAAATCAAAACGTATAAGAACTACAATTTTTTTTATAGCCGACAAAAAATCAAAACGTATAAGAAATCTGTTAGAAGGTAGATACAGAAAGTTCTAATAAAAACGTGACGTAAGAATTCGAATAATAATATCCTTAAATTTGAATAACATAGCATTTTCCTTCTCTACATTTTTTTGTAAATCTTTGTTTTTTATCTACTTTGCAGTTGTTGTTCTTTAAAAATAGATTTCAGTGTAAAATTGCATTTTTATAACAGTATGACTATATAGTCAAAGGGTACAATAAATTTGTAATTACGTTTCTGACGCGACGCAGAGAAGGAGGGGGGTAGATATAGACCCAAGTGAATGGATCGGATCAGAATCGAAAAATAAATCGATTTCGCTATGTTTGTTAGTCCGTCCGTCCGCACGATAACTCAAAAACTGAAGCAGCTAGGATCTTGAAATTTTCGCAAATTAGTTTTTTTGTAATAGCCAACGTCGCTATTTAAATGCAGACAATTTTGGTCCATGGGTTCGGGTAGTTGCCATACAACTTCTTATTTTATATAAGCATTACTCTCCAAATAATAAAGCTGGGTGTCTGCAATTTTGCTAAAAACAGTTTGGTGTAATGGCTAAAGTTTCTGCAAAATTTGGTTGGTGTGCTGTAGAGGGTTCAAGTAGCTACCATACAACTCCTTCTTTTATATGGGTATTCCACTACACTTAATAAAGCTGTATGTTTGAAATTTTGCCAAAAGTAATTAACCGGATGATATAATGCATATGTTACGGTCAAACGGGTATCCCAGAGTTGACACAATATACTCTACAACACTCTCCGTCGTTTTTCTAATAAAATTTAAAAAATAAAAAATTTCAATTTCGTATATATTATGCTTAAATACATAGTATTTTAAAACATTTTTTCTAAAAAAGGAGCCTACATTTCTCTCATAAAATCTTAAAGAAACGAGGAAGAACTTTCAGGTTAGTACAAAGGAAAATATAAGTTGAAAAGCAAATTTTTAAACCTTTTCTAAACCATCGACTATGTTTTATTCAAACGCTGGCAATTCAAGTAAACTACTATTGACATAGTATAATGACATAATGGCAAATTTAGTATATCTTTTTGACCTTTAGTCAAATAGGTATAATAATAATTATATGTAAACTAGCTATTACCCGGTGCACGTTGCTCCACCGCTCATTGGATTTTCAATTTAAATATTTTGTTAATAAACGACGACATTTTTATACCCGTGCATTCATATATGACATCGGGTATATTAAAATTGTTCCTCCATTTGTAACGCATCGATCTAGACGAGCTAGATATTGTGTAAAGGGTATGTATCGGATCAGCATCGAAAAGAAAATCGATCTAGCTATGTGTGTCTGTTTGTCCGTCCGTCCGTCCGTCCGTGTGTCAGCACGATAACTCAAAAACCAAAAGGGCTAGAGTTTTTAAATTCACACAAAGTCATTTTTAGGCAATTTCCAGGTTCCCTATTGTTTTTGGTTAAAATCGGACCAAGGCTTCGGGGAGCTGGCATACAACTTTTTTGTACTACGTAATTATACTATGAGGATGAAAATTACACACGGTTAGTTATATAATGAATCGAGCACTTATATGAAGTTTCAAAATTTTAGAGCCCCTTTTTCGGGGGTCTGCCATACAAAGTTTTCAATTCAATAACTGTGAATCTAATAAAGCTACGAGGTTAGAATTAAAATTGGGGAGGTAAAGTAATAGGGCAAGTTACTTGGCAAAGTTGGACATCACTATAGGACCAACTTTTAGGGTGACCTATTTTTGTTTTGTTATTGTTTTTGTTTAAGCAAAAATTATAGGATTAGAATAAAATTTTTTTTTTTTTATTTTTTTTATGGTTTTGTGTTGGTGTTTTTTTTGTGTTTTTTGTTTTTTTTTTTTGTAAGCAAAAATTATGGGATAATGAATTAAAATTTAATGTTTTTTTTTTTTTTTTTGTTTTGTTTTAAGTAAAAATTATGGGATAACGAGTTAAATGTTTTTTAATTATTTTACTTTTTTATATTGTTTATATAATATATATAATAACGGTTCATTTTGTACGGTTATCTGTAATAGTGGGTATAGTGGGTTCATTTTGTAATAGTGGGTATGCACGGTTATCTAAAAGTTGACCAGGGCAACTATAATCCTCCTCGTTTTTTTTTGTTTTTCATTTTTATTATATCATATATCTAACAATTAACAAATTATGTACGATGCGGTTGTAAAATTTATTTTTATATTTAAATGAATTATATGAAAAGTTCTTAATTCGTAATTGTATTTTAGAAATACATTTATTGCATATTTTGATTAGTAAATTTAGTGATAAAAAGCTAACGAGAGCATTATTGGTTTTAATTAACATTAAAAACTATCAAATTATATAAACTTTTATATTTATATTATTACATATGAAGTAATTGCTGCATGTGTGAAATTTTATTGAAGTGGATAAAAAGTTTTGAATGTTATTTTGTAATTGCATTTTACGAATCCGTTTATTTCAAGTTTATTTATTGTTTAATATTTTTACATAGATTAAGTAGTAAGAGTTTTTAATATTTTTGAATTGATAAAATAATTAGAAAATGTTTTTAGTATTATAAAGTTATTTTCGTTAGTTGTGTCTTACGATCTAAAAAAAGCTTTTATGGTTTTGAAATGACTTATGGACTTCCCATTAAATTTGAACCAATGTGTAGGGTATTTCTAAGTCGGTTGCACCGACTGACTATTTCTTTACTTGTTTTGCAGGATTATTCTAGCAATTTTTCAACAAATTTATCAAATTTCACTTAATACTTTTCATAATTATTAAATAATAATAAAAATAAAATTTTTAATTCAGTTAACATTATTCGCCGGAAACCAAACATCGTCAACTATATTGTGAAGGAGCACCAAATTCTCAAGAAGCACCACGTATAGAAAAATTATAGATAATCGTTAAAACTGTTTAGTTAACTGTTTTTTTAAGTTTTTGTTTCACAATCGGTTAAAAGAACTGTGGAATTGCTATCAACTTAAGAGATAACTTTCCTAGTAATATTCTTATTAGTGAGGAATTTGAAAATAGCCAAATATTGGGAACTAAGCTAACGAAGGAAAATTTTAATATTGTTCGGATATACAGATCACACGAAACAAACCCTATGAACTTTATTAATAGATTTTATGAGCTAACTTTACCTATAATAGTAGGTGATTTTAATCTAGATTTATTAAATGTTAACAACTTTGAAATAATATCGTATATTATTATATAGCAACAAAATATGTTGCTAAGTATTGGTTTTCTAATTTGTAATAAGATATCGGAAAATTTTGCCACTAGACTTGGAACACAATCAAAAACAACATTTAACTCAATATTTATTAATTTAACTCAATTAGACCGGATGGCTTCGGCTATGGTCATATTAAACTATATTTTACTTACTAATTGAATTTTAATTATATGCTTACATTTTTATTATAAATTAAATTAATTCAAGAAAACTAGTTTTAAGATAAAATAATTTTCTAAATTTATCATTACAGCATTTGTTTACTTTTTAAGTTAGGGTAAAATATAAATGAAATAATAAAGAAAAAAAGAAAAAAAAAACAAATATTTGATAAATTTTTAACTGATATGGTAGAGAAGGAATATCATATACTCGTACATGTCCTAGACTGTCTGATCATCAAATTATTTTTATCAGTAATGATCGGAAGTGCAAAAAATGTAAAATATAAAACCATTTTAAACTACAGTAACATTGATATTGACGATTTCTGGTTAACCATTGAATCTTACAATGAAGCTGATGAAATCATTGATAATCTTACTTCTTTAATAAATAATAATACTGTACGTATCGAAATAAAAAATATTAAAAAAAAAGAGACATGGATGACTGAGGAGATTCTAAGAGTACTAAAAATCAGAAATTCATTTAACAAATACAGAAAAAAATATGTGGATAATGAATGCATTAGTAACCTATATATTAAATATAGAGATAGGGTTAAAAAATTAATTACTGAGGAAAAAAAAATACTGCTCGGACAGAATATCTTTACACCCCAGTGCTACTAAAAGACTGTGGAATTTATATGAAGGATAATTTTTAATACTGATTTCATCGAGCAAAAAAATCCAATTAAAATAATGTGTCAGAATAATAAAGCTATCGAAAATGAAAAGGAAATCTGAGAATGTTTTAACAACTTTTTTGCAAATTTAACGGAAGAAATTAACGTACATAATACTACCCTTGATCATGTTTATATGAACCAATTCAGGCGTACTATCTTCTCAAACATTTAATTGACTGAAACGAATTCCGAAGAGGTCTGAAATGTGTCAAACGCTTTACGGATTGTTTGGTTTTAACTTTCGTTAAGTTAATTAATAAATCATTTCGTAACGGTATTTTTCCAAATAAACTTATTTATAAAAACAGAAGTAATATAGATTGCTCAAACTATAAGCCCATTTCTTCTTTACGAGCTATTTCTAAGATTTTTGAAATATTTATAAAAAATAGATTGAATTATTTTATTTCTAATATTCAGCCAATGGCGAAGTGGTTGAGGCGCCGCCTTTCACGCGAAAGGTCATGGATTCGATCCCTGGCTGGGTAAACTCAATAATTAGTATAATTAATAACTTATAAATTATAATTAAATAACTCATAGTCTAAATATAAAATAATAATTAATAACAAATAAAACGAGGAAGATTATAGTTGCCCTTGTCAACTTTTAGATACCCGTGCATACCCACTATGGTGTATAAAATAAACCGTAATTTACTTCCCTTATACATTTAACTCATTACCCCATAATTTAGACGTAAAAAAAAAAAAAAAAAATTAACAAAAAAAAAAAAAATCACAAAACAAAAAACAAAATTTTCATTCATTGTCCCATAACTTTAGCTTAAAAAAAAAAAAAAAAAAAATTAACAAAAAAAAAATAATCACAAAAAAAATAAACAAAATTTTCATTCATTGTCCCATAACTTTAGCTTAAAAAAAAAAAAAAAAAAAAAATAAAAAAAAAAAAAACCAAAAAAAAAAAAATTGGCCCACCCTAAAAGTCCGAAGGTCCGAGTGATGTCCAACTTTTCCAAGTAACTTGCCCTATTAATTTATCTGCCCAATTTTAATTTTAACCTTGTAGCTTCATTAGATTCAAAGTTATTGAATCGAAAACTTTGTATGGCAGCCCCCCGAAAATGGGGCCCTAAAATTTTGAAACTTCATATAAGTGCTCGATTCATTATATAACAACCGTGTGTAATTTTCAGCCTCGTAGTATAATTAGTTTTGAAGAAATTCATATTGGTGCAAAGAAGTTGTATGGCAGCCCCCCGAAAATGGGGCCCTAACATTTTGAAACTTCATATAAGTGCTCGATTCATTATATAACTAACCGTGTGTAATTTTCATCCGCGTAGTATAAATAGTTTTGAAGAAATTCATATTGGTGCAAGGAAGTTGTATGGCAGTCCCCCGAAAATGGGGCCCTAACATTTTGAAACTTCATATAAGTGCCGGAGTCATTATAAAACTAACCGTGTGTAATTTTCATCCCCGTAGTATAAATAGTTTTGAAGAAATTCATATTGGTGCAAAAAAGTTGTATGGCAGCTCCCCGAAAATGGGGCCCTAACATTTTGAAACTTCATATAAGTGCTCGATTCATTATATAACTAACCGTGTGTAATTTTCAGCCTCGTAGTATAATTAGTTTTGAAGAAATTCATATTGGTGCAAAGAAGTTGTATGGCAGCCCCCCGAAAATGGGGCCCTAACATTTTGAAACTTCATATAAGTGCCAGAGTCATTATAAAACTAACCGTGTGTAATTTTCATTCTCGTAGTATAATTACTTTTGAAGAAATTCATATTGGTGCAAAAAAGTTGTATGGCAGCTCCCCGAAGACTTGGTCCGATTTTAACCAAAAACAATAGGGAACCTAGAAATTGTCTAAAAATCACTTTGTGTGAATTTCAAGACTCTAGCCCTTTTAGTTTTTGAGTTATCGTGCTGACACACGGACGGACGGACGGACGGACGGACGGACGAACGGACGGACGGACAGACACACATAGCTAGATCGACTCATTTTTCGATTCTGAGCCGATACGTACCCTTGGCACTATATCTAGCTCGTCTAGATCGATGCGTTACAAACGGAGGAGCAAATCTAATATACCCGATGTCATATATGTATGCACGGGTATAAAAAAAATAAAAATTTAATAATCGTGTTCCTGAAATAACCTATAGCTTAATATTAAATATATAATAACATTATCTATATAAACATATGCACATGTCAAAATTACACCATTGGCATTTGCATATGCCTGGAATCTTCAATGTCAGAGATAAGAACAAATGACAAGACAACACGGCAACAAACTTCGGCGCTCGAACAATGACTAGAATTGCACAATGGAATGTCCGAACAATGCGAGAAAGATCAAGGCTGCCCAAATAGAAAAACAAATGGCAGATTGTAGAGTTTAAATTATGGGTTTAAGTGAAATTAGATGGAACGGGAATGGCGAAATCATCACGACTAATGGAAATACTCTGTTGTATAGCAGTAAAGAAATAAGTGGAACAAACGGTGTGGGAATAATAATATCTAGAAAGATGCATAACTCCCTGCATAGCTAGAAGGCCGTATCAGATAGGATTATTACAGCCTGTTTCAGATGTAAAATTAGAAATATCTCCCTAGTACAATATTATGCACCAACAGAAGATGCCGAAGATATAGCGAAAGACGAGTTCTACGAACAGCTCACCCATTCTCTCAACACTATCCGAAAAGGAGATATCTTGATTCAAATTGGCGACTTAAATACGAAAGTGGGAAATCTTATTATTTTCTTTTTGTTTTATAACATTAACTTTTTGCTCCAATGTGTTGATTTTTTTCTTAAGTATAATGTTCTCCTCTCTTACCAATGATAACTCCCTAAAAATCGAGCGTTAATATCTTTTATCTTTACTAATTCTTGATACAGTAACTCCATAGTGACTTCTTTGCTGTTGTTGTTATTCTCTGCAGTTAATGAATTGAGCGATGAAATAGGCAGAGTAGAATTAATCTCTGCTCTTTTTCTGTTTGTGTTTTGTTATTATTCTCTGTAGATTTTAAAATACTACTACCAGATGAATTATGTTGATCGTGAATATTAGATTGACGTCTCACCTTGTCACATTTAACGCAACGAAATTTATTTCCACTTTCCTTAAAATAAGATAAATCCTCTTCACGAAGATTAGCACAGACAGCATGAAAATTGTTATTGCAATTACAGCAAGTAGTATAAACATCAGAGCGCTGCAATTTTTTTGTACATAAAGCAATACATTTTTTTGTGTTTGTTATCTCTTTAGAATATACTCTTTTTTTTTATTTTTTTATTAAATTTAATATGCTTTTTTTTCCACTGTTAGATTTCTCTTTTAAATAATTCCAATAAGTAGACTTTTTTTAATATTTTTTTCCTTTACTTATATTTATTATGTTTTTTTTTTTTTTGCCCTCTTTTTTCTTTTTCTTTTTCTCTAACTATTTTATTTTTTATTTCAGATAATTATTTAAAATCCAAATAACACTAATTTATAAGTTCAAAATTTTATTATTTTAATACAAAAAAATTTTTTTTCTTTTTTTTTTTAACACTTTTTTGATTTTTACATGGTAAAAATGCAATAAATATTCAAAATTATAGTATATTCGATTTGATTAAATCTGTATAATTTTACTCTAAATCCATGTGCACCCCACACAAATTCATTAGAGAGACTTTTCAGAACTCCTGTTATAACAATTTTAAAATAGGCCTTTTTTAAATTTTTGGGGGCTATAGCTCCGTAACGGGTGGGGCTACAGAAAAAAATTCTTCTACGAAATTATTTTGTTGCAATACCTATCCGTGGTTAAAATTTATAATCTCTATTTCAAACAGTGTAAAAGTTTTGTAAACATACAAATGGGCTGACGGACGGACGGACAGAGTGAAGCTATATAGGCACATTTTTACAAAATTTTTTGAAAATATTCTAAGAGACAATATTAAAATGTTAACTTAAATGTTCAGTTATAGAAAAATTTCTTTTTGCTAATTTTTTAATGTTTAAACAAATAGGAAAAAACGAGGAAGAGTGTAGTAGAGTAGAATGTGTCAACTCTGGGATACCCGTATGACCGTTATATAAACATCTTTGATGAATAAAATTGTACCTGGTGGACCACAAAGGTACAATTTTATTTAAACTTGCCCACATTTGGTACGACTTTAGCCTTACACAATAAAAACATATCATCGTATAATTTATTTGTCATTTTATAAAACATCAAATTTTGGAACTGCTCTATATACATAAACTTGACAGTTGCGAATTAAAAATGATTTTTTTTTTTATTTTTTAACTGAAATAAATTCAACAATGATTTTGTTTGAATGTTTTGAAATACAAATATAGCTGTTCCAAATATTGACGTTTTATAAAATTACAAATCAATTCTATGATATGTTTTCGTTGTGTAAAATAAAATATTTTTATATTTTTTTCAATATAATCTATCAATTTCAATATAGGCTATCAATATTTTTTTTTGTGTAGTTTTATAAGACGACAAATCAATTATACCATGATATGTTTTTATTGTGTAAGACTAAAATCGGACCAAATGTGAGTAAATTTAAATCAAATTGAACTTTTGTCTTCTACAGAAAAAAATATCAACCTATAGCTCTAAAAGAATAGTAGCACGATAACATTTTCTATTGAAAGAATTGTATTGTGCAGCAAATTTCAATTGACGTTTAAGTGTTTACATTTTAATGTAAAAAGTGGTTGTTTACAAGATTTTCTGAAAATTTTTGAAAGTAAAGCATTTCTTATAAAATTAAAAAAATATAAATTGAAATATAATATAAAAAAAAACAACATACGCATTTGAATGATTTTAAAAATTTAAATTTTAATAATATTTTAAATAAAAAAATAATAAGTATAGAAATTGAATTTTAGAAATGATTTTGAATACCAAAGAAATTTTCCATTTTGTTCATCTATATATATAAAAATGAAAGTTTGTTTGTTTGTTTGTTTGTTTGTAGCGAATAGACTCCTAAACTGCCCAGCCGATTTTCATGAAAATTTGTGTATAGAGGTTTTTGGGTACGGAAGGAAATCGTGGCCCAAAAATTTTGCTCTAACGGACCGCCAAGTTGGGGCTGTGGTGCAATTATTTAAACTTCTTTGTTCTAAAATGAAAACGGTTTGATCGATTGACTTCAAATTTTGTATACGTGATGGTCTTTGAGAATTGAGTAGACACTATTAACATTTTTGGAATTTGTTAACCCATGTCGGGCCGACGGTTGGTCAAAAAAAATTTTGGGTCCAAATTTTGTCCGATTTTACAAAATTCTGCTTTGGCTTAAAAGAAAGCCCCAAAAAAAATTTTGTTGAGTTCCATTAACCTATTGCGGCTCAACAGCTTTTTATAGGTTTTTTCAATACTTTACTCTAAATTCGAAACTGTTGGACCAATTGACTTCAAATTTTGTATACGTGATGCTCCTTGAGAATTGAGTTGACACTATTAAAATTTTTGGAATTTGTTAACCCATGTCGGGCCGACGGGTGGTCAAAAAAAATTTTGGTCCAAATTTTGTCCGATTTTACGAAATTCTGCTTTGGCTTAAAAGAAAGCCCCAAAAAAAATTTTGGTAAGCTCCATTAACCCATTGCGGCCCAACAGCTTTTTATAGGTTTTTTCAATACTTTACTCTAAGTTCGAAACTGTTTGACCAATTGACTTCAAATTTTGTATACGTGATGGTCTTTGAGAATTGAGTAGACACTATTAACAGTTTTGGAATTTTTTAACCCATGTCGGGCCGACGGTTGGTCAAAAAAAATTTTGGGTCCAAATTTTGTCCGATTTTACGAAATTCTGCTTTGGCTTTCAAGAAAGACCCAAAATAAATTTTGTTAAGTTCCATTAACCCATTGCGGCCCAACAGCTTTTTATAAAGTTTTTAGTTATTTTATTCTAAATTAGAAACGATTTGACCGGTTGACCTCAAATTTTATATGTGTGAAGCAACTTGAAAATGGAGTTAAGTCTGTTAACAGTCAGTCCTACGATTAGTCAAAAAAAATTTTTTGGAAGTAAATTACGTCAAATTTTGGAAAGTAGTTTGTACTGCTTTGAATTACAGAAAGTTTCAAAAATTACTAGAATAATCCTAGAAAAATCTTTTTAAAAAGATTGCTTTCATACACTTTAAAATTTACATGTGTAAACCGTGTGTAATTTTTGTGTTAACTTTTTGCAGTATTATTCAATCATTAAGAGGCGCAGCAACGCGCACCGGGTATTAGCTAGTAGTTTATATAATTTAAATAAAATAAAAATATACCAAAAATCACTCGAAATAAAATTTTATTTAACTTTGCCAGCAAATTTTTCAGTACAACAATTTAGCGCTAGATTCTACAGCGCTGCCGACTGTTGCTTAAATTTTTTCAAATATTTAAGTAACAAAAAAGTGTACAAAACAAATATGATATTATCGGAGTAGGTTACGCGAGTTACATATCCAGCATAACACGTGAGCATTACTCATAATAAGTTTTATTCATATTTTCTATTTATTGTTATTTTAATAATATAGGATGCACCTGAATAAAAAAAATCATAATTCATAATTATTTATCCATAATTATATTTAAATTCAATTAGTCTATACTTTATTGTAACTTATTTCTAAGATTCATCTGATAACAAAGTCATATAAATGTATTGAATATTAAAGAATGTGCAAGCTAAGGCTTTTTATCTAATTTCTTTGTTTAAACTTTTCCTTTGTTTGAAAAAGCATAAATATATGCATTTTTTGTAATTAAGAGTCATTCGTTATTCTTTAATTCATTGTCATTCATTAATTATTATTAAGTCATTCATTATTATTGGATTATTCAGATTAATATTAGATTTAATAAAGCACTATAAACTTAATTCTTATTTGTTTTTATTTTTTTTTTTATTCAAAGGCATACGAAAAATGTAATTGGCGCAGTCGGGTAGGATCTGGTGACGATCCTTTATCAGTGTTTCGCGTAATTAAATAAAAAAAATTCGGCGGTTTATCGGATTAACTTAAATTTTTCTTAAAAGTTAAAATAAATAAAATATTATATAAATTCTTATAAAAAAAAAATTTTAAAAAAGTGATTAATTAAAATTAAATCGACGGTTTATCGATTTAATTATTATACAAAAACTATATAAAAACTATTTAAAAACTATATAAGGAAAATAAATAATAAATAAAATTTAAATAAATTTTTTGTATATAAAAAATATATATAAAAAAAAAAACATTAGCTCTATCTTCATTAAAAATCATAAAATAATTTGTGAAAATATCTATCTGACGGTTTATCAGATAAATAAAATTAATAAAAATATTTAAAAATTAAGGAAAATTTGAAGTGTTTATTTAATTGGTGAAAAGTGGACTATTTGGCAAAAGTTCTGTGCAACATAAATTAACATCAGTCAACCAAGTCAACACACAACACTGGTATTTCTAGGATTGGTGAACTCCTGTTCTTAACACCAGATCGATTTAAAGTATGCAGCTGAAAAAATTATTGATTATACTAATTGCAAAGTAAGTTAAAATTTTATATATAAAAGTCAAAGAATTGAATTTAATAAAAAATTTTTTTATAAAATAAAATCTAATTAAAGTAAAATAAAAAATAAAATATATAAGAAAAATAAATATATAAAAAAAAAAATAAGTATATAAAAAAAAAAAAGAAGAATATATATTGAAAAAATATTAGGGTATGAATTTGTGAGATGGAATATCAGCAAGTTCTACCTATTTATTAAAAAAAAAAATTTAATAAAAAAAAAAAAATATAAAATATATAAGAAAAATAAATATAAAAAAAAAAAAAAAGAAGAATATATTGAAAAAATATTAAGGTATGAATTTGTGAGATGGAATATCAGCAAGTTCTACCTATTTATAAAAAAAAAAAAAAATAATAAGAAAAAAATTAATAAAAAAAAAAAAGATTATATATATATTAAAAAGAAAAATATAAATTAGGTATATGATTTGTGTGAGATAGAATATCAGCAAATCCCACCTATATTTATTAAAGAAAACATAGTTTCCGCTAATAAAATAATAAGTATATATATTAGGTAAATGATTTGTGTGAGATAGAATATCAGCAAGTCTTACCAATCTATTAAATAAAATAGAAATAATATATATATAAAAAAGGAGCTATTTTTCTTATATATAGATACGATCTGTGAGAAGGAATATCCACAAGATCTGTCTATTAAATTGAATTCTGAATGCAATTCAATTCAATTAATATATAATTAAATATCCTTAAATTCATTGGATATTAAATATCATGCTTTTATATGAAAACTGACCAAAACTGACAAAACAACTGAAAATATTTTAAAAAAGAAAAATATTTTTTTTTTAGAATTTTAAAATTTTGCAGAAATTTTAATGAATTTTGAAAGAGTGAATTAATGAATAAATTTTTTTGTTAAATTATAAATTGAATTTATTAAGAAATTTTTATTGGAACTTCTACTCGTATACCAAAATCAAATAAATAAATTTTATTTTTGTACTTATTTGTTTAAATTTACTTTAAGTTTTATTGAAATATAAATTTTGTAGTTATTAATTATTATATTATATTATATTATATTATATTAAATTTAAAATTTAAAATTATTAAAATATTATTCTTAATTAAAATTTTACTATATTTAATTTTTATTATACTATATTAAATTAATTATTACTTTACTATAATTATAAAATTTTTTAAGAAAAACTTAAATACCTATTGAATTATTTTTATTATAAATAAATTTTTTTGTGTAAATTTTATATTTTGTTTTATAAATTCAAAAGAAAAGAATTAAAGTTAAAATTCTTGTAAGGAGAGAATTCAATTTGAAACGGTTTTCTATTAAAATTTTTTTGTTAAATAATTTATTTTTTTTTACAACAATTTTTATAATGGAAGAAAATAACTTACCTCAACCTCACGTAATACCCAACGTAGTACCTAACGATGTTATTCATCCAGCTAATCCAGTAATGACTTCAACAGATATTGTAAATTCTCTAAAAGTACCGGACGCAATTAAAGACTTACCAAAATTTGACGGTAACCCCAGACTTTTATATGACTTCATAAATAATGTAGAGGAAATATTAGGAGAATTATATAAAATTGACGGATTTACTAGATCCGCATACCACAATATTTTGTTAAGGGCCATTAGAAATAAAATTGAAGGACCAGCGAACGAAGTGTTGAACATATATGGTACAACTTTATGTTGGGCTGATATAAAGAATAATTTAGTTTTACATTATTCTGATAAAAGGAATGAAACGTCATTAATAAAAGACCTTCATGCAATGAAACAAAATAATAAAACTATAGAACAATTTTATGGTGAAATTATTGAAATATTTTCCACAAGCAACAATAATTTACAGATTCATGAATCCAATCCATTAATAATAAAATCCAAAAGAATACTTTATTCGGAAATGTGCTTGAACGTTTTCTTAACGGGACTAAGAGAGCCTTTAGGATCTACAATTCGTGCTATGAAACCTCTCACTCTATCAGAAGCTTTCGCATATTGTGTAAAGGAACAAAATATATTTTATATGAAATCTACTACTCCATCGATACTACAGACAAAACCCTCTTATAATAAGAATATCCAATTCAATAACAAACCTAAATTTCATAACAGGTTTTCTTATAATCAAAATAAAGGATATCAATATAGACAAAATTACATAAATCATAATCCAATTCGGAATACATATACTCCGAATAAATATAATTTCAATTCTAATAATTTACATAAACCACATAAAAATTTTTCTCGTCATGAACCAAATAATTTTTACAGACAACCGAATTTCACTCGTCATGAACCAAATAATTTTCATAGACAACCGAACTTTCAACCAACTAACGTGTATAGACAACACATAAATAATACTAATCGTCCTGAGCCTATGGAAGTGGACGTCAATTCTGGAAATGCTCAATTAAGAACGAATAAACCTTTTCAAAGAACAAATACAAATAAATTTAGTAAAATCAATCGTTTGAACTCTCATTCACCAATGAATTTTGGTAATATTAACGAACAATTAAGAGACTCTTCTTCAGATTATAACAATCTCTTACCTAATGCGAATTATCAAAGGACGCTTGATCAATATTATGAATCTCAGAACGGACCAAATTTTGATGGAATTAATGAAATAGAGGACGTAAATTTTCGACAGAACGCCTCGACCCATCGCCAAACTACTTAGAGTTAAATACAAACGGTAGTATCTTACCATACATTAATATTGCAACAATATCAGGGAAACAGTTAAAATTTTTAATCGATACGGGTGCTTCATCTTCATTTATTAATCCTGAATGTGTGAATCCTGACAAAATTTTTAAATCAAAACCAATAAAAATTACAACGATACTAAAATCTTACGAAATAGAGACACAAATAAACTTACCTAACTTTACCGAACTTAATAATCCGAAACAATCTTTACGTTTTGTAGTATTTAAATTTCACAACTATTTCAATGGATTAATCGGGTTTGATATTCTAACAACCTTGAAGGCAACAGTGGACTTACAAAATAAAAGATTAATCACTGAAAACTCCATACTACCAATTGAGTTGAAAAATGTTCAGTCTTTAAGACATGGGATTGTGAGGATTGTGAGAAAACCAAGAAAATTGTTAGACTACCAGTCTCTATAAATGGAAATCATGATTATAATGGTGATGTAATCCTTAAACCCACTCTAATAGGAACATTCTCTTTAAATTCTGGAATTTATAAAGTAAACAATAATCATATATACATAGAATTAAGTAATACTTCGGAAAAAGATCAAACTTTAATTTTGGATCAACCATTAGAAGTAGAACCACTTGGAGAGACTTATTACGAATTAAATAACTTCAATATCTCATATAATAATAATTTTGAAAATATTCCGATTCCTAAATATGATTTAAAAAATTATTTGCGTCTTTCTCATCTAAATAAGGAGGAACAGAGATTAATTATAAAAGTTTGTACAGCTTTTCAAGACATATTTTATAATGAAGAACAACAATTGACCTTTAGTAACCAAATAAAACATAGTATTAGAACAACAGATGATATTCCAATTTTTACAAAATCCTACAGATACCCTTTTATTCATAAAGAAGAAGTTAAAAAACAAATTAATGAAATGTTAAATCAAGGCGTTATACGACCAAGTTACTCACCTTGGAGTGCACCAATTTGGATAGTTCTTAAAAAACTTGACTCAGATGGTAAACAAAAATGGCGCTTGGTGATAGATTACAGGAAATTAAATGAAAAAACAATTACAGATAAATATCCTATTCCCAATATTACTGATATTTTAGATAAATTAGGCAGATGTATGTATTTTTCAACACTAGATCTTGCTAGTGGATTTTACCAAATTGAAATGAACCCAAAAGATGTAGAAAAAACAGCTTTCACTGTAGAAGGAGGACATTATGAATATTTAAGAATGCCATTTGGTTTAAAAAATGCCCCTTCAACGTTCCAACGAGTAATGGATAATGTGCTAGGTGAACTACAAGGAAAAACATGTTTAGTATACTTAGATGATATAATTGTATTTTCATCATCATTAGAGGAACATCTTAATAGTCTAAAGAACATATTCCAAAAATTAAGAAAAGCTAATCTTAAAGTTCAATTAACTAAATCAGAATTTTTGCGAAAAGAAATTTCATTTTTAGGTCATCTCGTTACCACAAATGGTATTAAACCAAATCCTGATAAAATAATTGCTATTAAAAACTTTCCAATACCTAAAACACAGAAGGAAATTAAATCTTTTTTAGGATTACTTGGATATTACAGGAAATTTATAAATGATTTCGCTAAGTTAACAAAACCTCTCACATCTTGTTTGAAAAAAGGAAAAACCGTGGAATTAACAGAAAAGTACATAGAATGTTTTAGAACATGTAGAGATCTTTTTTTTTTTTTTTTTTTTCTTTATTTTAATTCATTTTAAAAAGGTATAAATTATATAATTCAAATTTGTTTGTGTTGGATGATCGTAGCTAAAGCAGCTATATGATCTTATAAAAAAAAAAAAGTATATTAATATAAGTTTTAATAAATGATCCTATTTTACAATACCCAGACTTTACAAAACCATTCGTTCTAACAACCGATGCAAGTAATTTTGCCATTGGAGCAATTTTATCACAAGGTCCAATCGGTAGTGATAAACCCATTAGTTATGCAAGTAGAACTTTATCACAATCAGAAATTAATTATTCTGTAATAGAAAAAGAATTATTGGCAATTGTGTGGGCTACAAAATATTTCCGTCCATATTTATTCGGACACAAATTTAAAATAGTAACTGATCACAAACCTCTATCCTGGTTAATGAGTTTAAAAGATCCCAATTCTAGATTAGTTCGATGGCGATTGAAATTGGAAGAATTCGATTACGAGATTCAATATAAAAAAGGTACACAAAATGTAAACGCTGATGCTTTAAGTCGAATTAAATTAAATAAAGATAACACTGATTATTTAATGGAAGAATTAAATATGAACGAAATAGATGACGTAAGTAGCATTAATAGACCTAGAACTATAAATGTATCTTCAACTGGAATAAATCGCAAGGGAACTTCAAATTGTGATACTATACATTCTGCTACAGAAAATTTAAACGACGATATATATATTTCAGAACGTCCATTAAATGAATTTAATTTACAAATAATTTTTGAAAAAACATCCAACGAAACTGAAATTCAAACGAAGATATTATTTAGAAATAAACAAAGACGAATTTTTCGATTACCTAATTATACGGAAGAAGGTGTTACTAGAATTTTAAAAGAATATTTACCACCTAATAAATTATCTGCTATTTATACTAATGATGAAATTTTTAAAATTATCCAAACCGTTTATAAAAAATATTTCTCTGCTAGTAAAATTTTTAAAATAATTCGATGTACAGAAATTTTGACGGACATTACAGAAAATGACGAACAAGATGCAATTATTTTAGAATACCATGAGAAGAATAATCATCGAGGAATTAATGAAACTCTCTTACATCTTAAACGAACATATTATTTCCCATATATGAATCAAAAAATCACACAAACTATAAATAACTGTGAGACTTGTCAAACTTTAAAATATGACCGAAATCCCAATAGAACCGAATTTCAAAAAACAGAAATTCCTGAAAAGCCTTTAGATATTTTACATACTGATATTTATACAATTAATAACCAGATTGTTTTAACAATTATTGACAAATTTTCAAAATTTGCTTCTGCATATACCTTGGTAGCTAGGAATAGTCTTAATATTATTTCTTCAATTAAACATTATATAAGTCTTCACGGTATACCGAAGAAAATTATATCGGATCAAGGAACTGAATTTACCTCAAACATATTTAAAGATTTTTGTAAACAGTATAACATTAATTTGCATATAACCTCATTTCAACAAACTTCGAGTAACTCTCCTGTAGAAAGAATGCATTCTACTTTCACTGAAATATACAGAATTATCTTTAATAAAAATAAAGAAAAAACCCATGCAAATATATTAAATGAAACTATAATTACATACAATAATGCAATTCATTCCGCGACTAAGTACACTCCTTATGAATTATTTTACGGAAGACCATCCAAATTTTTTGACCATTTTGATTTTAATAACGAACATGAATATTTAGAAGGACTTAATAAATTTCAATTAGAATTTTATCCTGCGATTAAACAAAGAATACAGGAAGTAATTAATAAAAATATAGATAAATTAAACAAAGATCAGGAACCACCTGTTCAATATAGGGAAAATGAAAATATTTTTAGGAAAGAATGTAGAAGGAATAAATTAACCGCTAGATTTAGTAAACATAAAGTAAAGAAAAACAAGTAAAGCAACAGTCAGTCGGTGCAACCGACTTAGAAATACCCTACACCTATTTGGTTCAAATTTAAGGACATATCCATAAGTCATTTTAACACAATAAAAGCTGTTATTAATTTGATCGTAAGA
This sequence comes from Dolichopus griseipennis, assembly GCA_963082915.1. Classification (NCBI taxonomy): domain Eukaryota; kingdom Metazoa; phylum Arthropoda; class Insecta; order Diptera; family Dolichopodidae; genus Dolichopus; species Dolichopus griseipennis. The sequence continues at coordinate 140,617,790 of OY720441.1, forward strand.
CATAGCTAACCAAATTAACTTTATAATACTACAAACATTTTCTAATTACACTATCTATTAAAAAATATTACAAATTCTTGCTAATTTATCTATTTAAAAATATTAAAAAACAAACTAACTTGAAATAAATGAAAATATATTTATTCCAATTAAATTACAAAATGAAAAAATTCTAATTGTTAAATTTTGTGATAAAAAGATAATCAAAGCATAATATATATAATAATCCAAATTTTTAAAAATTGCAATTATTTTAAATGGTTAGTTTATATACCTAATAGAAAAGCTTATAAACGCCAAATATGCATTAAATGTATTTCTAAAATACAATTACAAATTTACACCTTTTCATATAATTCATTTAAATATAAAAATAAATTTTACATAAATGCAGCAAGTACCTTTGAAAATAACTGAACCACTAAAATTAAGTCTAAATTTCGGGGACACAGGAAATAGGAAATATATTCTTTGGCTTCGAAATTAAACTCGACCAGAACCAATTCCCATGGTACTTTCATTACTAGTAACCTAGTGTTAAATTTCATTAAAATACCGGCATTATTTTTTGAGTTATGGTGTTTTTAAGATATATGTTTGCTAGTCCTTGAACTTTTCAAGGGTTCCAGAACCCGAAACCATGGTATGATTTCGCCCATATGCAGTCCCGTCATACTTTCAATACTAGTTAACCCTCGTACACAATTGGAACGTTCTAGCTTAATTTTAAGTTAATAGTTTTAATAATTCCGATGATAAGCTTTTACACATTGGGGAGGGGGGTCTAAGAGAGGTTCTGAACCACCACTCCAATTGATCCCAAATTAGGGGGGCACGCAAGAAATAGTAAAGAACACCCTGGGCCAAATTTGAAGCTTCTACATTTGTTTCAAGTTACTATCTTTATTAATTTCGAAAATATGCTTTAAGGTCCTCGGAACTGAGTGGCTGGTCCCCGACCCACTACTCCAATGGGGCCCAAATTTCAAAGACACTTACGAAATAGGAAGGGACACCCTGATACCAAATTTGGAGGTTCTATCTTTATTGGTTTCGGAATTATGGCCGTTTGGCCTAAATTCGATCAAAAAGTTCTAGGTTCCGAACCCATTGTCCAATCCTCTCCGTACGTAATCACCGCCGTAGTTTCATTACCAGTACCCTACAGCACAAATTTCATGAAGATTGCCTCATTAGTTGTTGAGTTATCGTGATTTTTTATATATGTTCGTTAGCCCGGACACCGACTAAAAGGTCCGGAATCCGAACCGTTGGGCTGATTTCGCCCTTATAAAGTCCGCGCTGTACTTATAGTACTAGTTAACCCTCGTACACAATTTGAACGATCTATCTTAATTTTAAGTAACTAGTTTTAGTAATTTCGATTATATGCCTTTAAAACTTGGGTGGTCTGAGATGGGTACAGAGCCACCACTCCAATTGATCCAAAATTAGGAGAACACGCAAGAGATAGTAAAGAAAACCCTTGTGGCAAATTGGAAGCTTCTACATTTTTTCAAGTTTTTATCTATATTAATTTTAAAAATATGCTTTAAGGTCTTCGGAAATGTGTGGCTGGTCCCTGACCCACTACTCCAATGGGGCCCAAATTCACAAGACACTTAGGAAATAGGAAGAGACACCCTGATACCAAATTTGAAGGTTCTATCTTTATTGGTTTCGAAAATATGCTCGTTTGGCCTAAATTCGATCAAAAAGTTCTAGGTTCCGAACCCATGGTCCAATCCCGACCATACGCAATTCTCGAGGTAGTTTCATTACTAGTAACCTACAGCACAAATTTGATGAAGATAGCGTCATTGGTTGTTGAGTAATCGTGATTTTTTATATTTGTTCGTTAGCCCTGAAACCGATTAAAAGGTCCAGAATCCGAACCCATGGGCCGATTTCGCCCATATGCAATCCCCGTACGTATTAGCCGTACTTTCAGTCCTAGTAACCTACAGTTAAAATTTCATCAAGATAGCTCCATTATTTTTTGAGTTATCGTGCCTGCGGACGGACGGACGGACGGACGGACATGGCTATATCGACTCAGGCGGTCACGCTGATCACAAATATATATACTTTTCCATATCTAGCTCGCTTCCTTTAGGTGGTTACAAACACCATACCAAAGTTAATATACCCCTTTACCTATTCTATAGGTGTAGGGTATAATAACCATATTACTCTTAAAACACAAACTAATAAAAAATTACATAAAATACGTATTAAGAGAAAACGTAAATTTCAGAATAATGGCAATGGCACAGAAAATCGAAATACAAGACTTGAACAACAATCCAGGAATGCTGATAATGAAACTGGGACCAACTAGACAGATTATGACTTACCAACATATTGTACACATTATAAAATTAGATGACTATGAAAAAAATATTAAAATAATAGAAAAATCTATTGCTTCAATAAGGAAAAATTGTACAGAATTTACTGAAACTTTAAAAATATTAGATTTAAAATTTAATGAACTAAAATTTAAATTAGATACTTTATACCCATATTATAGAAAGAAACGTGGCCTCATTAATCGTTTAGGTTCTTTAATCAAAATTATAACAGGTAATATGGATGCAAATGACGCTTTTATTATAAATAAACAAATTGAAACTCTCCAATCAAATGAAAAAACAATAAAAAAAGAAATAGATACACAAATTGTAATTAATAATGAAATGATTGTAAGATTTGAAAATATAACTAAACATATAAATGTAAAACAAAATAACATTGTAAAATTTTTAAATCAAAGTGACTCTAAATTAAATCAAATAGCTAAAAAAGAACAAACTTATTTTTTGTATTCACAATTTTTAAATCACATAAATTATAATATTGACTTGTTATCAGACCATTTACAGAGTATATCAGAATCAATAAATTTAGCAAAACTAAATGTAATATCAAAGAATATTTTAAATCCTGTTGAATTAAATTTTATTTTTAATTTATTAAAAGAACAAAATGTTAATTTAATTTCTAAACAACATGTATATGAAATGTTGCAATTTAAAGCATATTATAATGATACAAATATTATTTTTAATATAGAAGTTCCAATATTAGAAAATGAAATGTATTCAATGTTTCATTTAATTCCAATACCAATTAATAAAACATTATATATAAAAATTAATCCTTATGCAATTATAAACCAAAAAGGAAAAATAAAAGTTTTTAAAGAATTATGTCTTAAAGTAGAAAATATATTTTATTGTAAAGACAATAATGTTAAAATTTCAGAAGAAGATCAAAGGTGCGTAGGTAATATAATTAATAATGAATTTAGTACATGTGTAATGCTCAACCAAACAGAAACAACAGAAATTCATCAACCAGAGACAAATTATCTACTTTTTATCAATGTTCCAAAAATTAAAATTGAATCAACATGTGAAAATTTTGGCAATATAATCATCCAAGGTACAGCTTTAATATACTTCGAAAATTGTTCAATTCAAGTCAATGGTATAAACTATAACAGTAAACCGCAAATTTTTGAAGAAACTATTTTTATACACCCAACAACATTTAACAGTATCAACTCATCAAAAGTTATCGATTATTTAAGTTTGGAAAAATTGCAAGATTATCATTTTGAAACACAAAAATCTGTTAATATAATTCATCATCAAGTTAAGCATAATAATTGGTTACTATATTCAGTTACTATAGTACTCATATTTGTAATTTTGTATTTTGTTGTCGTTACCTTAATCAAAATTTATCATGGTAAATATGCAGTACAAAATAAGCAGTTAAGCCTACAAGAAATGTCAAATTTTAATACTGAAGAATTAAATTATCCAAATGTTCCGGAAAATAGTCCAGCGATCGTTCCTGCCAAAGAAACTCCGATTGCTAAGTTCTTCTGGCCGTCACGTCAACTAAGAGGGGAGGAGTTACATATCCAGCATAACACATGAGCATTACTCATAATAAGTTTTATTCATATTTTCTATTTATTGTTATTTTAATAATATAGGATGCACCTGAATAAACAAAATCATAATTCATAATTATTTATCCATAATTATATTTAAATTCAATATGTCTATACTTTATTGTAACTTATTTCTAAGATTCATCTGATAACAAAGTCATATAAATGTATTAAATATTAAAGAATGTGCAAGCTAAGGCTTTTTATCTAATTTCTTTGTTTAAACTTTTCCTTTGTTTGAAAAAGCATAAATAGATGCATTTTTTGTAATTAAGAGTCATTCGTTATTCTTTAATTCATTGTCATTCATTAATTATTATTAAGTCATTCATTATTATTGGATTATTCAGATTAATATTAGATTTAATAAAGCACTATAAACTTAATTCTTTTTTGTTTTTATTTTTTTTTTATTCAAACGCATACGAAAAATGTAATTCGCGCAAACAAAAAATAGAACTTAAACAAGTGATGAAAAAAACCGAGGGTTTTTAAAATGCAGATTTTCAAAATTATATTAGGTTTCTAACTGACTATTTTATCATTTATTTTTATAAAAATATTTTTTTTTGGAAGTAAATTATATTATAATTTAGTTATTTCATCAATTTCATAATTATGAATAAAAGTGAAATCAACAGATACTTAGAATATAATCCCAATGCTCACAAAGAAAACCTGTTCACAAGTGCGAAATATAATGTTGGAGCTTCAATGTTAACGTTTAATTTTGGAAAAACATACAATGGTAAATAAGTTATTGTTTTATAAAAACATAAAAGTTTTAATTCTTAAGATCTAGTAGCCCTTCAATGGGGAAGGTTCCCAAATTTTTGCTTAGCAAACTTTTGATGGATCTGCCTACCCCACTCTTTTCCTCACCTTTCCATTTTGTTAGGTTATAGGAAATCAAATGTGAAGTCCACCAAAATTTGTAATTTTACCTAAAATTTTATTATCTAAGCAAAAATGGTTAAAACTAAGACACAATTTCTTCAATTTAAAGAACCCCTTTTAAATTTAAGAACACATTTAACATTATGCTGAAATATAATACTGCAGCTTTATATTTTGTATATTTGTAAAAAAGAAATTTGAACAGGTATTCAAGTTACAGGTGTTTAAAAATAGCACAATTTTCTTAGCAAAAAAAGTTCAAAATTTTCGAGCCCTTATAGCTCCTAAACACGGGACATGAAACTTCTCCCAAAATTTCAAGACCCTAGCTTGAACCGTTTAGAAGATATATGGGCGCAAAAATTTTGCAAAAATTGAGTTTTAGGGCTGTAGCTTCGTCACCCTTCAAAATTAAAAAAAACCTTTGAGACATGTTGAAATATAACTTTAGAGCTTTGAATTTAGTATATCACTAATTTCAATTTTCGAGACCTAATAGCTCCTTAATAGGGCGCTTGACAAAAAAATTTTGTTAACCCACTCCTACTAATTTCTGAGGATCTAACTTCTCCCAAAATTCAAGAAAATAGCTTGAACCGTTCAGAAGATATGAGTGGCCAAAAATTTGGCAAAGCTTGAGCTTTGCTTAATGTTAAATTTTAGTATCGTATGGCAACCCTAAATATTTGCCTTTCAAAAATTTATAAAGTTTTGCCGTGTTTAGATTGAAAATAGGGCTTTAAACTTAAATATAGGGCTTTTTGCAACTCTGGGGGCTGTAGCCCCGTAACTGGTGGGGCTACAGAAAAAGGTGCTTCAACGAAATTATTTATTTTACAGTACCTACCTATGGTTAAAATTTTTTTACTCTATTTCAAACGGTGTAAAAGTTTTTGTAAACATACGGACGGACGGCTAAAAAGACATTTTATCAGTGGTGTAATGTTTTTCGTTGTTAATTTCAAATATTACAAAAATATGAGTCATAAATTGAATGCTTTCTTTAACAGAATTGCAAACTCTAGAAAATAATTTTAATTTTAAATATATCAATTGGTCAATTTTTATACCCTACACCTATAGAATAGGTAAAGGGGTATATTAACTTTGGTATGGTTTTTGTAACCACCTAAAGGAAGCGAGCTAGATATGGAAAAGTATATATATTTGTGATCAGCGTGACCGCCTGAGTCGATATAGCCATGTCCGTCCGTCCGTAGGCACGATAACTCAAAAAATAATGGAGCTATCTTGATGAAATTTTAACTGTAGATTACTAGGACTGAAAGTACGGCGGAGATTGCATATGGGCGAAATCGGCCTATGGGTTCGGATTCTGGACCTTTTAATCGATCGAAGGGCTAACGAACATATATAAAAAATTACGATAACTCAACAACTAAGGACGCTATCTCCATCAAATTTGTGCTGTAGTTTGCTAGTAATGAAACTACTTCGGGGATTGCGTAAGGTCGGGATTGGACCATGGGTTCGGAACCTAGAACTTTTTGATCGAATTTAGGCCAAACGAGCATAATTCCGAAACCAATGAAGACAGAACCTCCAAATTTGGTATCAGGGTGTCCCTTCCTATTTCCTAAGTGTCTTGGAAATTTGGGTCTCATTGGAGTACTGGGTCGGGGACCAGCCACACATTTCCGAAGACCTTAAAGCATATATTTAAAATTTATAGAGATAACAACTTGAAAAAATGTAGAAGCTTCCAATTTGCCACAAGGGTGTTCTTTACTATCTCTTGCGTGTTCCCTTGATTTGGGATCAATTGGAGAGGTGGTTCAGTACCCCTCTCAGACCTCCCAAGTTTTAAAAGCTTATAATCGAAATTACTAAAAATAGTTACTTAAAATTAAGATAGACCGTTCAAATTATGTACAAGGGTTAACTAGTACTATAAGTAAAGCGCGGGCTGTATAAGGGCGAAATCAGCCCATGGGTTCGGATTCTGGACCTTTTAGTCGGTGTCAGGGATAACGAACATATATTAAAAATCACGATAACTCAACAACTAATGAGGCTATCTTCATGAAATTTGTGCTGTAGGTTATTGGTAATGAAACTACGGCGGTGATCACGTACGGTGAGGATTGGACAATGGATTCGGAACTGAGAACTTTTTGATCGAATTTAAGCCAAACTAGCGTAATTCCAAAACCAATGAAGATATAACCTCCAAATTTGGTATCAGGGTGTCCCTTCCTATTGCGTAAGTGTCTTTGAAATTTGGGACCCATTGGACTAGTGGGTCGGGGACCAGCCACTCAGTTCCGAGAACCTTAAAGCATATTTTCGAAATTAATAAAAATAGTAACTTGAAACAAATGTAGAAGCTTCAAATTTGGTCCAGGGTGTTTTTTACTATTTCTTCCGTGCCCCCCTAATTTGGAATCATTTGGACTGGTGGTTCAGGACCTCTCTTAGACCCCCCAAATGTGTAAAAGCTTATTATCGAAATTAATAAAACTAGTAACTAAAAATTAAGATAGAACGTTCCAATTGTATACAAGGGTTAACTAGTATTGAAAGTATGACGGAACTGCATATGGGCGAAATCGTACCATGGTTTCGGGTTCTGGAACCCTTGACAAGTTCAAGGACTAAAAAACATAACTCAAAAAATAATGCCGGTATTTTGATGAAATTTAAACTCTAGGTTACTAGTAAGGAAAGTACCATGGGAATTGGTTCTGGTCGAGTTTAATTTCAAAGCCAAAGAATATATTTTCTATGTCCTATGTGACTCCGAAATCTAGACTTAATTGTAGTGGTTCAGCTATGTTCAAAGGTATTTGCTGCATTTATGTAAAATTTATTTGAATATTTAAATGAATTATATGAAAAGTTCTAAATTTGTAATTCTATTTTAGAAATACATTTATTGCATATTTTGCGTTTATAAGCTTTTCTATTAGGTATATAAACTAACCATTTAAAATAATTGCAATTTTGAAAAATTTGGATTATTAAATATATTATGCTTTGATTATCTTTTTATCACAAAATTGAATAATTAGAATTTTTTCATTTTGTAATTGAATTGGAATAAATATATTTTCATTTATTTCAAGTTTGTTTGTTTTTTAATATTTTTAAATAGATAAATTAGTAAGAATTTGCAATATTTTTTAATAGATAGTGTAATTAGAAAATGTTTTTAGTATTATAATAAAGTTAATTTGGTTAGCTATGTCTTACGATCAAATTAATAACAGCTTTTATGGTGTTAAAATGACTAATGGATATGTCCTTAAATTTGAACCAAATAGGTGTAGGGTATTTCAAAGTCGGTTGCACCGACTGACTGTTTCTTTACTTGTTCAAACTAAATTGGATCAATATTTTTATAAGGAATATAAGACAAACAATAATAATAATAACGACAATAATAATATTATGAAAAATAATAACAATAACAACAATGACAACAACAAAAATATTTATAATTATATTCCAGAGGATTCTACCGCAAGCAAAGCTTCAAACCAGAATTTCGAAAATAGCGAATTCACAAATAAAGAACATCTTGAATCAAAATTTAAAAGCTTAAAAATTAAAGTTTCTTAGGGTATTGATGAAATTCCAAACATTGTTTTAAGAAATTTAAGTTCTTTAATAATTTCTAAATATGTTATTATTTTGAATAATGCAATTATTCACTCGTATTTTCCCAAAGGGATGGAAAATGTTGAAAATTATTTTGCTAAAAAAACCTGGCAAAGACCCAACTAATCCAAGTAACTACAGACCGATTACTTTAATGCTAAACATAAGTACGGTTTTCGAAACACAGATTAATGACAAATTAACAGCGTTTTCTATTACCAAGGAAATTATACCAGATAGTCAATTCGGATTTAGACTTAAACATGGCACAGTACATGCCATTACAAAATTAAACTCAGATATTTGTTGGTTCACACAAAAAATTTTTGGGGTAGGTGCATGCTTAATAGACATGGAAAACGCTTTTTACACGGTTTGGTTAGATGGTATTATTTTCAAACTCTTAAAACTAAAATAAGTAGCTAATAATTTAGTAGCCTTAATAATGAATATGATTTATAATAATAAGTTTTATTTTCAAAATAAGAGTTCAACCAATGATAAAACTTTTAATATTGACAATGGTTTACTCCAAGGTACGGTGAATGCACCTATACTTTTTTCAATATATTTAGCCGAATTATTATATTTGTTAGATCGAGTAAAGGGTAATAACTATGCATTAGCTTTTGCTGATGATGTTATCATATATTATGCCGATAACGATGTAGACTCCATCAAGCACTCAATGCAAAAACTTTTTAACATAGTTAGAGATAATTGTCAAGTATGGCTTATGAAAATAAATTATAATTAGTGTGAGACTATTTTATTTCGTAATACAGTCAATAAAACATGTTTCGACATAAAAAAAAATTGGAAAGATTTTGTGATAAAATCGCCAGATAATATCGATTTATCCAATAAAAAAGTAGTTAAATACCTAGTTGGGTGTACAATTACATATAAACCTAAATTATATTGAACAAGTTAAATACAGCACATCAAAAGGTAACAAAATATTTATGGCAGCTAAAAAACTATTTTACAATAAAAACATTAGTAAAAGAGTTAAAATAATTTGTTACCAAACATTAATTAGGCCAACACTTGTATATGGTGCACCAATATGGTACAACATTAGTGCAAGCTTAAAAGAAACATTACGGAAATTCGAAAGAAAGTGTATAAGAGTTTTTTTTTTTTTTTTTTTTTTTTCAAAAAAAATTCTTAAAGCTAAAACTTAAAATTAACATGAAATTTGATTACAAAACATAAATTTAAATACATAAAAATCAAAAGTTTATTTATTTTTTTTTTTTTTGTAGATTGTAAAAAAATGCATACATAGCGAAAACACAGTTAAAATGCAATTTGTAAAGTAAAAAAAAAAAAACAAAAATAACTAAATTATAGAATTATAAAATTATGTGAACTTGAAGTGTAATATGAGTATAATATTGAAGGTTAAAATTATTGTCGTAGTTCATTAAGAAATTTTAATTTTAATGTACGTTTAAAAGTGTATCTAGAAATTTGTGTTGAAAAAAGATGACTGTGTTTATTGAATGTAATGCAACATCTGTTTATTGGTTCATTTTTTCCATATTCAGTTCTATGATATAGATATTCCATATTCAGTTTGTATCAATATAAACAGAGAGCCCGATTCCGACAACAATAATTTTTACTCCAACTAAAAAAATTACACACGGTTATCTACATAATGTATCGAGCATTCATATGAAGTTTCAAAATGTTGCGGCCCCATTTGTGGGGCGCTGCCATACAACTTCTTTGCACCAATGAATTTCTTCAAAACTAATTATGCTACGAGGACGAAAATTACACACGGTAAGTTTTATAATGAACCACGCACTTGAAATTTGAAAATGTTACGTCCCAACTTTCGGGGGGCTGCCATACAACTTTTTTGCACCAATATGAATTCCTTCAAAACTAATTATACTACGAGGCTGAAACTTACACACGGTTAGTTATATAATGAATCGAGCACTCATATGAAGTTTCAAAATGTGACGACCCCATTTTCGGGGGGCTGCCATACAACTTATTGCACCAATATGAATTTCTTCAAAACTAATTATACTACAAGGTTGAAAAATATATAAAGCACTTATATAAAGTTTCAAAATGTTACTTGACAAAATTATGGGATTATGAGTTAAATATTTTTAACTATTTTAATTTTCATATGTTTTTTGTATAAAAAAAAATTGAAAAATCTTGGGGAATCTGTTACTGTTTTAATTTAAAAGTAAAAAAACTGTTTCTTATAGTTTTTTTTTTTTTTTTCTTTATTTATTTACAAAACTTCAGTGTTAAACTTTCTTATATACTTATATTATAAATTCTTGTTTTTTTATTGATCTTAGCTTAAGCTGATTGATCTTATAGTTTATCAAAAGACAAAGTGTTGTATTAGATAGAATAATATTACTTACAAATAATATATACAAATAATAAAAAAAAAAAAAAAAAAAAATATAAAGATGGAAAATAATAATTCATTTATTTAAAAAGTTTTATTCTTTTTTTTAGTACATTTTCAAAAAATTTTGTAAAAATGTACCTATATAGTTTCACTCTGTCCGTCCGTCCGTCCCTTTTTCACGTAGGATTGACAAAAAAATATCAGCAACGGGTAGGTATTGCAATAAAAATAATTTAATGTTAAAACTTTTTTCTACTACCCCTCCCGTTACGGAGCTACAGCCCCTCAAAGTCGGAAAAAGCCCTATATTTAAATAGTTATTTAAGGAGTTCTATAAGGTATATTTTCAACCTGAAAACGGTAAAAGACAGCTGCTTTTATAAACTTTACGAATTTTTAAAAGCCAAATGTATAGGGTTACCATTCGGTATTAAAATTTACCGTTATCTAATACTAAGTTTTGCAAAATTTTTGGCTCTTCATAACTTCTGAACGGCTCCATCTAGAAATTTGAAATTTTAGAAAAAGCTAGATCCTTAGAAATAAGTAGGAGTTAGTTAAGAATTTTTTTTTGTTACGCCCCCTGTTTAGGAGTTGTAAGGGGTCCAAAACCTTAAATTTTACTATAAATTTAGCTTTTAAACACCTATAGCTTGAACACCTGTCAATATTTTTTTTTATTTATATACAAAATTGAAAGCTACAAAACGGAAGTTTCAACCAGTGTCAAAGGTTTTTCTTAATTTTAACTTTGTCCGTCCGTCCGTCTGTCTGTCCGTCTGTCCGTATGTTTACACAAACTTTTACACCGTTTGAAATAGAGAGAAGAAATTTTTACTACGAGTAGGTATTGCAAAAAAAATAATTTCATGGAAGAACTTTTTTCTATAGCCCCACCCGTTACGAAGCTACAGCCCCTCAAATTTGGAAGAAACCCTTTATTTAAAACGTTATAACAAAAGTTCTATGAGGTATTTTTTCAATCTGGAAACGTCGGAAGATAGCTGCTTTTATAAAGTTTACAAACTGTTAAAAAACTTATTCATTGGGTTGCCATCGGTACTAAAACTTACCGTTATCCAATACTCAGTTTTTGCCAAATTTTCGGCCCCACATAACTTCTAAACGACTCAAGCTAGAAATTTGAAATTTTGGGAGATGTTAGATCCTCAAAAATTAGTAGGAGTCGGTTAAGAAAATTTTTTTGTTGCGCCCCCCTTTTAAGAGCTGTAAGGGGTCCAAAATTTAAATTTGGCTTTTTTTAAGCACCTGTAACTTGAATACCTGTCCAAATTTTTTTCTATTAATACACAAAATTTAAAGGTCCAACATTATATTTTAACATATGTTAGGTGTTTTTCTTAAATTCAAAAGCGGTTCTTTAAATTGAAGAAAGTGTCTCTCAGTTTTATCCATTTTTGCTTAGATAGTAAAATTCTAAGTAAAATTCCAAATTTTGGTTTAATTTCTAGAACCTAAAAAAATGGAGGGAGGAAGGGGTGGTGAGTGAGACTAGATCCTTGAGAAATTTGGTAACCTTCCCCATTGAAGAGCTATTAGGACTTAGAAATTAAAAAATTACTATTTTTACAAGTAAGCAGTGACTTATTCCCCCATAGTATATATTTTCAAAATTAAACTGAGTTTTTAACACAATATAATTTTGAAAATGTACTTTTTTAAAAACCCTTGGTTTTTTTCATCACTTGTTTTTTTTTCTCTTCTATTCTGTTTTTAACATACCTTTGTTTTTTTTTTTTTTTTGCTTTATTTTGTTTTTGCTGCATAAAAGATATTGGTAATGATAATGCGGTAATAATTGTTCGTTATTTAAAATATATTCGATTATTTTGTCCTTAAAAGAGGAAATACTTGTTATTTCTTTTAAATCGGTTGGTAATTGATTAAATATTTTCAAACAAGTATAAAGGCAATTGTTTTTCTGATTATTTGTCCTGAACAAGGTCAAATAAAAATTCGATCTATTTCTAGTATTGTGACCGTGAATATGTATCATTCTGTTAAGAATGAAGTTATGTTTTATTAAATTGTTTACAATTTTGAAGGCTGTTAAGTATAATTCCTTTCTAGTTATATTTTTTATGCTTATATACTTTCCTGTGTATAGTAAATTTGTTGGGTGAGTAGGCGGGTAGAAATTTAACAGTTTAATGACTTTTTTATGTACCTTATCTAACTTGTCCATAATGGATTGGTTAGCATTGCCCCATATTGGAATTAGGTAAACTATGTTTGATTGAATATATGAAGTATAAATCTGATTAAGAGCTTCTTTCGGTAGAAATTTACGTAGTCTGCGTATCAGAAACAAGTATGGGGTGGTTTTTTTAATTAGACGTTCAACATGGTCGTTCCATTTCAGCTTTCTATCGATTATTAGACCCAGGTAATTAAAATTTTCTACTGTTTCTAATACCATTCCATTAAAAGTGACGGAAAAGTTGGTGTACTTTCTATTCCCCAGTAGCAGTAATTTTGTTTTTTTAGTGTTCAATAACAATCGGTGGTTTCTCAACCACTCCTCCAATATTCGCAGATCATTTTGAATTTCATCCTGAAGTTGGTCATTGCTGTTTGCGGCATATTTCAGGACAGCATCATCTGCATATAATTGTATTGAACCCGTTAAGTTTAAACTGCAGATGTCATTCAAATAGAGTTTGAAAAGGTCCGGCCCTAAGATAGAATCTTGTGGAACACCTTTTTTAATTAAACCTTCAGAGCTAAGAACATTACCGATCCTAACCATCTGGTTGCGACCAGTCAGATATGACTTTAAGAACGAGATTTGGGTCGTATTGAACCCCAAGTTAGACACCTTTCTTAACAGTATGTCGTGGTCAACACAATCGAACGCTTTCTGCAAATCTAAGAAGATACATGACACATATTTACCGTTATCTAAGTTCTTTGTTATGAAATCTATTAAGCTCAAACATGCCGATGTTGTGTTAGAGAATTTTTCAAACCCGTACTACTCCTGATGTAATATATTATTGGTATGAATAAAATTTGATAACCTAATTTTAATAATTGTTTCAAAAACCTTTGATATTGAATTAAGGACCGATATAGGACGGTAATTTGACTGATATATTGAGTTACCACTCTTAAAGACGGGATTTACTATTGCTACCTTAAGTGAATCCGGGAACATTCCTGATTGAAACGATAAATTAATGAGTTTTGCTATCACTGGAGATAATTTAAGACAGAATATCTTTATAAATTTCGTGGAAACTTTATCGAATCCTGTAGCAGCTGAGGGTTTTAGTTTACTAATGACCGCAGTAACTTCTTCGGTATTGGTGGGTTTTAACTGCTGTTACATTAGTAAAGTACGTATTCATTGTTTCCGAAATGAGATTTTCATCCATAATAGGTCCATTTTCTGTTGTTTAAGACCTTAATACTACACCTCGAAGCATTCGAGTCCCTATTAAAGATAACTTTATGGTACAGAGCCCATAGTTTTCTTCTATTACCAGGATTTTGTAAAATAGTATCGGAACAGAATTTTTTTTTTGCTTCACGAATAAGAGTGATAACTTCCTTTCTATACTTCATGTATAACTCATAAATTCTTTGATTACCCTTATATTTTTTTGAGTATTTATAATATGAGTCTCTTATTCTCATTTTGGTCATTATCTCATCCGTCATCCATTCATGCTTTTTCTTATTATTTCTTACTGTAATAATCTTAGTATTATGTGTAATAATTTGCCTCAAGTCATTTAATAATTCGTCAAAGTTCATGTACGAATCTAACCTACTCCAAATATCCGCAGTTTCTAAGTTATTATAATCTACTACAGTCTTATACGTCGGTTTACGTTCTACGATAGGTTCCCAGCACATACTTATAAAAAACATTCTATGATCGGAGAGTGTGGTGTCCATTAGATAAAAGTAATATTTGTATCGAAGAAGATCGGTAATAAAGTGGTCAATTATGGATACACTGGTGCTTCCTAGCCTAGTAGCGAAATTTGGGCAAATTTTGTTATAGATTATGTAGCCATTACTCTGCAACGTATTGATATAATTATTAATTTCCCGACTCTGAGTGTGTAAAAGATTTAGATTAAAGTCACCAAGTATTAAGGAGTTATTGTATTGTGAGGTTATTTCATCCAACCTATGTATAAATTCGTTTACCCGTGTATCATGAGATCTATATACCGATATTATGTTAAAATTATTCTTTAACATTTTTATCACCAGGAAACTCGATTTATTAAACTCTTCTTCTAAAATTAAAGAACAGCTTATAGTATTCTTAACATATATAGCCGTTCCACCGTATAAGGTTTTCCTATTCGAGAAGAAGGGAGTATAGCCAGGTATATTAAAGAATTGATTTTCTTGTTCACCTATCCAGATTTCAGTTAATACAATGATATGTACATCCCGATTATAAGATTCTATCAATAGTTCTAAGTTGTCTTATTGTTGTTGTATATATTATGTTGAAGTTATTTTTAATTTTAGAGTGGAAATTTGCATTATTTACTAGATCTGAAAAACATTCAACCTTTACACTTTTCTCAATATTTTCAACGTCATTTAACTCCATTAATTGTAAAATATATTATAATACTATAATAATAAATAAAATGAAAAAACAATGAATATAATGAGATTGAATGATTTCTCATTAATAAAAAAAAAAATAAAAAAGTAAAAAATAAAAAAAGCAATTTATCTGCTTAATTAGAGAAAATAAGAATAATGTTTATATTGATATTGATGTTGATTATTTTGATTATTATAATAATTGATTACGTACCCGCATATTGACGCGTGTAACATATAACAAAGACAAAACTTGTGTGAATATAAATAAGTTGGAGTTTTTTTGAATTATGATATTGATCTTCTCACCTATGATAACTACATAATTTAAAAAAAGATATAAAAACAAATTTAGTAAAAACAAATATTGACTAAATTAAAAAATAATTATAATTAAGAAAAAGAATAAGAGAAAAATTAATTTGTAAATTATCCGGTTTAAAAAAGATTCAATTTGACAGAAGTGAGAGTTGAATGAAAGCACTCTATGACGTACAATGTTGAGACAAAAAAAATTCCAGTTGTCAGAAATCAAAATAGAAATATTAGATATAATAATTATTATAAAATTTAATAACATTTTAAATATTGCATTTTTATAACTTAAATTTTGTAAATTAAAATGTTTGTTGTTTTTATTATTTATATAGTATTTAATTGTGTTTATATAATATAGAATTTGTGTTAATAAGAAAATATTTTTTTTTTTATTTAATTTAATTAACCTCACTTGTTGAAAATTAAATATATTAGTGGAATAAAAATAAAATGTATATAATAAAAGAAAAAATGAATTAGAATTAATAATTTTTAAGAACTTGACAAATATTTTTACTTTTGTAATAATTTAGAATTTATTGTTAATATCAAATTTTTTTATATGTTTGTTATCTTTAGAATTTATAGTTAAAATCAAAATAATGTTTATAATAATATTCATTAATAAAAATAAAATTGTTTCAATATTTGTGTTTTTATCTGATTTAGTTAACCTTAAATGTTCTAGCTTGGAATAATTGCATTCATAAGTTTTACCATATCTAATGCAGGTGCTTAAAATTTGTTTGGATAAAACAGAGTAAGATATTAATAAATACTTTAAAAGTGATTTTAATTTTGTAAATGTTTGGAAATTATTCTTATTGTTAATGCGTAATATTTTGGTGTGATATTTAATATAGGTTAAACAATGCAAAAAACAGAATAGAATTATTAACATATTAGAAAAAATATTTACATATGCAAAAGAAAAAGAAAAGTGGTTAATTATTGAAAATTTGATTGATTTTGCAAATGTCATTGAAATTAATGATGCTATAAATTTTACTTCTGCTATCTTTACGTAAAAATATTTTATTTTGTTTGACCCATAAATACTGCATTTTATTAGTGATCTTAATTTTTTTCGCTTCAAAGTAAAGTTTGCTTTGAAGTGGAGAAAGGTGGTGTCGAAAAAAAATTTCAATATTTTTACCTTCTAAGTTGAACTCTTCTGTGAATAGTCCTCCAATACGTTTTTTTTTAACATGATATCCATTTTTTTCTCCTCAGAGCCTAGTTTAACCACATATGACCAGCTTTCAGATTTCCCTTCTTGTTTTTTTATCAATGGTGTGATTGTTTTTATATCTGCCCCCTGAACATCCAGTTTATTAAAAATATCACCAAAATGTGTTGTTGATAATTTCGGTGGCAGGCCAACAATAACAATATCGTTCCTACGCTCATTCTGGAGTGGTTCGTCCAGGGTCATCTCCATTTTATTAATTTTTTCTTCCGACATTTTTGAATGGTTTTCTATTTTTGTCTGTTTTCTTATTTTATCTGATAAAAACATTTGTGAGGAACTTATTTCCTTATGTACATCTAATATAGCTGTAGTAACTGCTTTTAAGTACTCAGACATATTTTCCATAGTGCAATTTGAGAAATTATAAGACGATAACTCAGCTCTTAATTCATCCAAATGTGTTGTTTCTTTATCTGATTGTATTGAATTTACTGCATCATCATCAGTAGCCTCCTGATGAATAATGGATTCATTGAGCTGCGTGGGACATTTTTGGCACTTCCATTCTGCACTTCCAGCTTTCACCAATTTGTAAAAATCATCCGATACCAAAGCACAATTTGTATGAAAACATCTCGTACATAATTTGCACTTAATTGCTTGGATTTAGCATTTACTAACTTTTTACACCCTTCACATGAAACAATTTTTTTTTTTTTTTTTTTTTATTGTTTTATTATATATTTTTATATTATTTTGAATTTAAATTTATTGTTAATAAAGTTATTAGTTAATAGTTAGTTTTTTTTAATGTTTAAAAACTTTTAAGCTTAAAATAATGAAAATTTTCACTAACCAAAAATTGATGGTAGATCTTTTGCATTTAAAAGTAGTTTAAAATAAAAAAGAAAATTGCTGGATTAAGACTAACTGAAAGAAGACCTGTCTCCCATTTCAGCAATTTACTTTTATACAAAAGCATTTTTAAATCTGACTATATACTCCTCATCTATACTTTTTGCTAAAAGGAACGCATGTATTATATAAAATTCGTTCGTTATAACAAAGTAAAACCAAAAATACTTTTTTATTTTTAAAAAATAATTCGATGTTTAAAATGTAAAATAAACGTTTCAATTATTAGGGCTTAACCTAAATCAAAACATGCGACGTGCAATTTTTATACGAAAAATATTTATTTGAATGTTTTAATTTAATATAAAACGACGAAGAGTGTAGTAGAGTAGACTGTGTCAACTCTGGGATACCCGTATGACCGTAACATATACATTTTATCATCTGGTTAATTACTTTTGGAAAAATTTCAAACATACAGCTTTATTAAGTTTAGTGGAGTTGTGTGGCAGCTACTCGAACCTTCAGCAATAGACCAAATAAATTTTGCTGTAACTTTGGCCATTACACTTAACTATTTTTGGCAAAATTTCAAAAACGCAGGTGTAATATGTACAGAGTAATACTCTTATAAAAAAAGAAGTTGTATGACAGCTACTCGAACTAACTGCATCAGACCAACCAAATTTTGCAAAAACTTTGGCCATTACACTAAACAATTGTTGGCAAAAATTCAGACACTCAGCTTCATTAGGTGGAGAGTAATGCTCATATAAAATAAGAAGTTGCATGGCAGCTACTCGAACCCACTGCAGTAGACCAACCAAATTTTGGCCATAAAACTAAACTACTTTTGGCAAAATTTCAGACACGCAGGTACAGTGAAATACCTGTTACACTGTAATAGGTACAATGAAATACTCATATAAAAAAAAGAAGTTGTATGGCAGCTACCCGAACCCATGGACCAAAATTGCTGGATTTAAATAGCGATGACGACTATTTCAAAAAAATTAATTTTCGAAAATTTCAAAATTCTAGCTTCTTTCGTAGGTATTTTGAATTATTTTGAATATAAGATATTTTTAAACAAAAAATTATTTTAAAACAGTATTATTTTTAGCATATTTTCAAAAAATTTTGTAGAAATATGCCTATATAGTTTCACTCTGTTCGTCCGTCCGTCCATCTGTCTGTCCGTCTGTCCGTATGTTTACAAAAACTTTTACACCGTTTGAAATAGAGTTAAGAAATTTCAACCATGGGTATATATTACGAAAAAAATTATTTCGTAGAGAATTTTTTTCTGTAGCCCCACCCGTTACGTAGCTACAGCCCCCCAAAGTTGGAAAAAGCCCTATTCAAAGTTCTGTTGGGTATATTTTCAATCTGAAAATGGAAATAGATAGCTGGTTTTATAAGCTTTATAAATAATTAAGAGCAAATGTTTAGGGTTGCCATACGGTACTAAAATTTACAGTTATGCAAAACTCAATTTTATGCAAAATTTTTGGCCCCACATATCTTCTAAACGGTTCATGCTAGGGTCTTGAATTTTTGGGAGAAGTTAGACCATTAGAAATTAATAGGATTCAGTTCTCAACATTTTTTTGTCACGCCCCTTGTTTAGGAGCTATAAGGGCTCGAAAATTGAAATTTTGCTATTTTTAAACACCTGTAACTTGAAAACCTGTTCAAATTTTTTTTTACAAATATACAAATTTTACAGCTGCAGCATTATTATGTTTCAACATATGTTAAAAGTTTTTCTTAAATTTGAAATGGTTTCTTTAAATTGAAGAAATTGTCTCTTAGTTTTAACTATTTTTGCTAAGATAATAAAATTTTAGGTAAAATTCCAAATTTTTGTGGAGTTCACAATTGATTTCCCCGAAAAAAAATGAAGGGTGAGAATGGGAGGGGGGGGGGGTGGGCAGATCCATCATAAGTTTGCCAAGCAAAAATTTGGGAATCTTCCCCATTGAAGGGCTACTTGGTCTTAAAAATTAAAACTTTTATGTTTATATAAAACAGTAACTTTTTCACCAGTGTAAGTTTTTTCCAAAATTAAACGTTAACATTGAAGCTGCAACATTATTTTTCGCACTTATTAACAGGTTTCCTTGATTGCATTGGGGTTATATTTTAAGAATTTCTCTATTAGCCATATAATTAATAAATTAATGAAATAACTAAATTAATATTATCATTTATTTTTATATATATTTTTATAAAAATCTATATATATAAAAGCGAAAGTTTGTTTATTTGTTTGTTTGTATGTAGCGAGTTGGCTCCTAAACTACCCAGCCGATTTTCATGAAAATTTGTATATAGAGGTTTTTGGGTACGGAAAGACATCGTGGTCCAAAAATTTTGCTCTAACGGACCGCCAAGTTGGGGCTGTGGTGCAAGTATATAAACTTCTTTGTTCTAAAATGAAAACGATTTGACCGATTGACTTCAAATTTTGTATATGTGATGCTCTTTGAGAATTGAGTAGTCACTATTAACAGTTTTGGAATTTGTTAACCCATGTCGCGCCGACGGATGGTCAAAAAAAATTTTGGGTCCAAATTTTGTCCAATTTTACGAAATTCTGCTTTGATTTAAAAGAAGCCCCAAAAAAATGTTTGTTGAGTTCCATTAACCCATTGCGGCCCTACAGCTTTTTATAGGTTTTTTCAATACTTTACTCTAAATTCGAAACGGTTTGACCAATTGACTTCAAATTTTGTATACGTGATACTCCATGAGAATTGAGTTGACACTATTAACAGTTTTGGAATTTGTTAAACCATGTCGGGCCGATGGTTGGTCAAAAAAAATTTTGGGTGCAAATTTTGTCCGAATTAATGAAATTCTGCTTTGGCTAAAAAGAAAGCCCACAAAAAAAATTTATTGAGTTGCATTAACCCATAGGGGCCCAACAGCTTTTTATAGGTTTTTTCAATACCTAACTCTAAATTAAAAACGGTTTGACCGATTTTCTTCAAATTTTGTATACGTGCTCCCCTGTGAGAATTGAGTAGACACTATTAACAGATTTGGAATTTGTTAACCCACGTCGGCCCGACGATTGGTCAAAATAATTTTGGAAACTAATATTGTCAAAATTTGCGAAGTACTACTTTGGCTAAAAAGAAAGCCTCACAAAAATTTTGTTGAGTTCCATTAACCCATTGCGGCCCTACAGCTTTTTATAGGTTTTTTCAATAAAGGTTTTTTGTGGTTACTTTACTCTAAATTAGAAACGGTTTAACCGATTTTCTTCAAATTTTGTATATGTGTTCCGTTTTGAGAATGAAATTAACACTTTTAACGGACTTACAATAGGTTAACCCATGCCGGCCCGACGATTGACAAAAAAAAAGATTCGGAAGCAAATTACGTCCAATTTTGCGCAATACTGCCTTGCAAAAAGAAAAAGTGTAGTTCCGTTAACCCAATGAGGCACAGTGGCTTTTAATAGATTTTTGCGTTACTTAACTCTAAATAAGAAACGATTTGACCGCTTGACCTCAAATTTTATATGTGTGAAGCAACTTGAAAATAGAGTTGAGTCTGTTAAAAGTCGGTCCTACGATTGGTCAAAAAAGTTTTTTTGAAAGTAAATTACGTCAAATTTTGGAAAGTAGTTTGTACTGATTTGAATTACAAAAAGTTTCAAAAATAACTAGAATAATCCTAGAAAAATCGTTTTAAAAAGATTGCTTTCATACATTTTAAAATTTACATGTGTAAACCGTGAGTAAATCTACTTCAATTAAACCTCTATTGAGAGGCTCAGCAACGCGCACCGGGTATTAGCTAGTAAATGATAAAATATTCAGTAAGAAACTGTATATAATTTTGAAAATGTGCTTTTTAAAAACCCTTGGTTTTTTTCCTTACTTGTTTAAAAAATAACCTAAGAAATATAAAAAAAATCAATAACGATATTATTATACATTTTGTCAATTTGTCAATTTTAAAAATTCGAGGTACAGAAAATTAATTATGCATAGTTTGGTTGCTCTCATGTAAATTCATGTACCTTCTTATTTCTAAATTTTTGGCAGAAATTATACGCCGTACGCTTTTATTTAGGTTGCATCCTAAGGAACAAATAATTTTTTTAGGAAGTTATCTTTTAAGCTATTTTTTAATAAACAAATATTTTACAAAAATATTATTTCAAATTTTCTATTTTTATTTTTCGCTGTATCAATTTTTAAATTCGAGGTACCAGTACGTCGCGCATTTCGGTTGCTTACATGTAAACTCATGTACATCACTACTTATTTCAAAATTTTTTCTAGAAATTATACACCGTACGCGTTAATTTTGGTTAGGCCCTAACGAACAAATCATTTGAAATACAAATTATTTTTTTAAGAAATATTATTTTAATTTTTATTTTTTCCATTTGTTTGTCTCTCAAACGTAATAGCAACTACATAATATATTTCAAAAGCAAGTTTTTTATTTTTGAATTAACAATAACATAATATGCCATGTGATACGCCCTATGCTCGAAATTCGCGCTATTTTGAATATAATTTAAATCAAAAATATCATTTTGTGTAATTTATATTTGACTAATATTACAGGAAAAATTATTTTATTTTGCCTAGACGTAATAAAAACTATGCCAACAATGTTTTCAACAATTATTGCGCTTGAAATTCGCTTAAAAAACAAATGTATAATTTTTTCAATTATTAAAACTTAGTTAAGAGAGTATAATTTGGTACAGTTATAACACAAAAAAAAAATGGATTTAAATTCTAAATATAAATATTGTTCTAATTAATATACAATGTTCTTAAAATTTGTTTATATTTCTAAACATATACATATATTTACTTAAGTCAAGTAGCCAAAGCTCGAGTTAATGCTGTCGTTCATAATATATAAAGCTACACTTTTTTAAAAAGCTCTATAAAAGCATAATATGTACAACAAAATTTAACATATCACAATTTATAAGTTTAGTACTTTATATTATACTAGCAGATTTACCCGACGTTGCCCGGGAGCGTGCAAATTGTAAAAGAGTAATTTTTGGTAAATTTTTCATAGTACTGCTTTGATTAAAAAGAAAGCCACAAAAAAGTATTTGTGGAGTTTCATTAACACATTGCCGCCCAACAGCTTTTTATAGGTGTTTTCGTTATTTTGCTATAAATTAGAAATGGTTTAAGCGATTGCCTTCAAATTTTGTATATGTGTTCCTCTTTGAGAATGGAGTTCACTCTATTAATACATTTGGAATTTGTTAATCCATGCTGCCTCGAAGATTGTCCAAAAAATTATTTTGGAAAGATATTACATCCAATTTTGCGAAATATTACCTGGTGAAAGTCTCAAAAAAAGGTTTGTTGAGTTCTGTTAATGCCGCAATGGGGCATAGCAGATTTTTACAGATTTTTTGTTACTTTGCTCCTAAGCAGAAACAGTTTGACCAATTGACTTTAAATTTTGTATGCGTACATGTATATACTTGTTATTTCTACGATTCGTCAAAAAAAAATTTGTAAGTAAATTACGTCCAATTTTTGTAAGTAAGTAAAACTTCTTCTAAATTATCTAAAATTTTCCTATACGTGGTGCTTCTGACAATTTGTTGCTTTTTGACAATTTGGTGCTTCTTGACAATGTGGTGCTCCTTGACGATAGAGTTGAGGATGATTGCGAACAATGTTAATTGAATTAAAATTTTAATTTTTATTATTATTTAATAATTATCAAAAATTTCAAGTGAAATTTGATAAATTTGTTGAAAAATTGCTAGAATAATCCTAAAAAAAATCGTTTTAAAAAGATTTCTTTATTACATTTTAAAATTAACATCACTATGTGTAATGTTTGTGTTAACTTTTTCAATAACATCAACATAAATTAAAACTCCATTAAGAGACGGGGCAATGGGCAATGGGCACCGGGTAATGGTAATAGCTAGTTTACATATAAGTTTATTATACCCGTTTGACTATAGGTTAGAAGGGTATACTAAATTTGGCATTATGTCATTGTGCTTTGTCAATAATAGTTTACTTGAATTACCAACGTTTGAATATAATATATTCGATGGTTTAGAAAAAAATTAAAAATCTGCTTTTCAACTTCTACTACCTTGCTCCTCGTTTTTTTATGATTTTATGAGAGAAATCAAGGCATCTTTTTTGGAAAAAATGTTTTATAATACTATGTATTTAAGCATAATATAAATACGAAATTGAATTTTTTGATTTTTTGATTTTATTAGAAAAAAAACTGCAATTTTAATTTATTTATTTATTTATTTGAACCACAACAAGGTTTTTACAAAAAATTCTTATAACCAAAACTTAAAATTAACATGAAATATAATTACAAAGCATAAATTTAAATACATTAAAATCAAGAGTTTATTTATTTTTTCATAGATTTTAAAAAATGCAAATATAGCAAAAGTATCGAGCACAGTTAGAATGTAATTTATAAAGTAAAAAAAAAAAAAAAAAAAAATTATAGATTTATAAAATAATGTGAACTTGAACTGTAATACGAGTATAATATATTGAAGATTAAAATTATTGTCATAGGTCATTAAGAAATTTTAATTTTTATGTACGTTTAAAAGTGTATCTAGAAATTTGTATTGAAAAAAGATGACTGTGTTTATTGCATGTAATGCAACATCTGTTTATTGGTTCATTTTTCCATATTCAGTTCTATGAGTATTTTCAACTAAATATTTAGTGCTTCTCATATTTCTGCCCCCATTATTTATTTTAAAATTATCTGGTAAAAACTGAACGTCAATGTTTTTTCTTAAGACGTCAAAAGTAAAGCAAGAAGAAAGAATTTGCCTACGTGAGGATAAAGATAAGATATTTAATGAATTAAGTCTTACGAGATAGCTAGGCAGAATTGAATAATCTCTAGGATTATATTGATTTCTCAAAGCAAATAAAAGAAGTTGCTTTTGCACGGATTCTATTCTATCAGAATGTATTTGAAATGCGGAATCCCACACAATGTTACCATATTCAAGAATAGATCGTACTAAGGAACAATAAAGAGCTGAATTCTTTAGCTCTTCTTTTTATAAACCCGAGCATTTTGTTTGCCCAAGAAATTGTAAACTCATAGTGAAGATGGAAGTTCAGTTTATCATCCAACAGAATTTCAAAATCGGTAATATTTTTAACTCTTTCAAGGTTTACATTATTTATATTATAACCGAAAGTAATGGTAGATCTCATACGTGTAAAATTTATAACCTTGTATTTTTCAATGTTCAGTTCTAACTTATTAGAAAAGCACCATTCTTGCAGACTATTTAGTTTGTTTGCAAGAATGGTACTCCTGAAAAATTTTTTTTAAAGAACAACAACTGCAAAGTAAATAAAAACCAAAGACTTACGAAAAAATTTAGAGAAGGAATATGTTATGTTATTTAAATTTAAGAATATTATTATTTGGAATCTTTATTAGCTTTATTTTTCTCATTCCGCTAGTGCATAATATTTAAGGAGAGCAAAAAAAAAAATTGTTTTATTAATTAAGATTAAAATTCAGTTAATCGTTTAACTAAATTGAATTTAAAAAGAACTTCATGGCGTCATCGTGGAAAACGGGTTAATCGAACTTAATTAAAATTTTTCCCAACCTCTCTTTTGGACTGCAAAATCAACGTGTAAAATTGGATATTTCGGCTCGACATCAAAAACATTGAAAAAGCTTCATTGCGCCCTCGTGCCCAAGCGGGTTAATTGAACTCAACAAAAATTTGTGTCAGCCTCTTTTTTCGACAGCAAAACTACCCTGTAAAATTGAATACAAACCGGAAACAAAAAATGCAAAAAAATTTTCTGAGTTCTTTAGTTTACTTTGTACCTATTTACCTCGTTTATTTTATTTTTCTTAAGTTTTTTATTGACAAAAAAAACAAACAATTGTGATTGCTTGCGTTATTTTATGAGGAGTAAACTCTTCTCTACTCTCAAATACCCCCAGCTACACCAGCTCTTGTATAAAGGTAGATGAGTGGAGTAGATAATTAAATAATTTCCGGCAGATAACTTTAATTAAAATTTTTCATAATAGATGGATTTTGACTTGAAAGGTTATAATAAATCATATTTTTATACCCGTATGACTATTAGTCAAAAGGGTATATTAAATTTTCCATTACGTTTGTGTCGCAGAGAAGGAGGGGGAGGTTAGATGTAGCCTTGAGTGTGTGGATCGGATCAGAATCAAAAAATAAATTGATTTAGCTATGGGTGTTACACCGTCCGTCCGTCAAAAAATAAACTCAAACACACAATAACTCAAAAAATAAAGGAACCAGGATTTTTAAATTTCGCAAATTCTTTTTTATGCAATAGCCGTAATCGCCTTTTTAAATCCAGCCATTTTGGTCCACGGGTTTGCGTATTTGCCATACAACTTCTTTTTTTATATGAGCATTACTCTATACCTATTGAAGTTGGGTGCCTGAAATTTTGCCAAAAATAGTTTAGTGTAATGGCCAAAGTTATTCCAAAATTTGGTTGGTCTACTGCACAGGGTTCGCATTGCATTACACTTAATGAAGCTGGGTGTCTTAAATTTTGCCAAAAGTACTTTAGTTTTATAGCCAAAGTTTCTGCAAAATTTGGTTGGTCTACTGTAGAATGTTTGAGTACCTGCCATACAACTTCTTATTTTACATGAGCATTACTCTATACCTATTGAAGTTGGGTGTCGGAAATTTTGCCAAAAATAGTTTAGTGTAATGGCCAAAGTATCCCCAAAATTTGGTTGATCGAGTAGCTGACATACAACTCCTTCCTTTATGTTCGCATTACACTACACCTAATAAAACTATATCTTTGGAATTTTGCCAAAGTCCGGTTAATTACTTAATTAATGGTATAATGTTTATAAAACATACTGGTATCCCAGAGTTGGCAAAATCTTCTCTACTACACACTTCCTCGTTTATTTTATAAACAATAAGCATTTACCTCTTCCATTTTAAAAAATATTCTATCTATATTAATATCAGCAATAAACCTTAATTTTTTCACTTTATTTTCAATATCTAAATATATTAAATATAATTCAAATAAAGATAGTTTTAAAATTTCAAAAATGTGTATGACAATTAATCTGACAAACTTTTCAATCTACTCTTCATCTACACTTTTTGCTGAAAGCAACTCATGTATTATATAAAATTTGTTCGTTATGTCAAAGTAAAACTAAAAATATTTTTTATTATCAAAAAATATTATTCGATGTTTAATATGTAAAATAAACATTTTAATTATTAGGGCTTAACCTAAATTAAAACATACGACGTACAATTTTTATACGGCAGTACGACAATACGTCTATATATCCATAAATCGATACGTGCGACTTATTTTTCGTTTACATTTGATAAAAAAACAAATTATATTTTTTAAATACTCTTTAATTTGTACTTTATTTTTTACAGGTATAATGTTAATTGCATTCAAAATAAAATATTACAGGTATTTAAAATAAAAAGATGCATTGTCAGCGAAACATATTTTATATTAAAGAGATTTGAATAATGGGAAAATTATAATTTAGAGTTTCCCAATTGTTACTAAGTAATTTAATTCTGCTGACATTGCGATTATTTGGTTTATATAAAAAATATATAATATTATTTTATATAATAAGTTTATATAAAATTCTGACAATTTGGTTTATATAAAAAATAAGTTAATTATACAATAATATATTAAGTTAAATTATGGTTATTGGATGATCATATAACTCCTCCCCCCTTTGTGTGAAGTGTGGGCCATCGAAGAGTTGATGCTGGTTTTTCTGGAATGTCATTTTGTATGATATTATTTGTGACTGGAATACTAAATTGCTTTTCTGAAATTTTCTTGTAAAAGAGGTATATTAGTATAATTATAGTAAAAAATAGAGTTACTAAAATTATAATAAAATTAATGATTTGGTTTTCTGATGGTGCAACTTCTAATAGTTTTACTGTTTTTTGGGTTTCTATATGAAATGATTCTAGTTTCTGTAGGTTTAGATCTTTGATGTTGTTTGAGTAGTTGATTCGTAGTGGTATTGAAGGTAATAAATGAATTTCATCCCAATGTTTTGTATTGAAGCTTTGATAGTTAAAATTGTTTATTTCAATTGGGCAATTATTATAATGTATTAACTTGGTTCCTTTAACTTTGATTTGGTGAGGTTCACAGGATGATTTTAATGTTATTACTGAACTGTTCATGATAAGAATGTAATTTGGTTCTGGTTGGATGATCTTTGGTACAAATAGTTGTTCTCTTAATGTGCAATTGGCTTTAAGGTTTTGGATTATTTTGCCAATACAGCTGAATTTTTCTGTTATTTCTTGATTCGTAGATTCAGTACAATAAAATATATTTTCTACACTTGGACATGCTTCGTCAAAATATTGAATGTTATTAAGGTTATATGTTAAAAAAAGGTTTTGTATGAATGGTTTTTGTATTATTAATAAGAAGTGGGATTACATGAATCATTGAGAATGACTCAGGGGATAAAATCGGAATTTTAATGTTAAAAATAATATTAGTATTATTATAATAGGCTCGTAAACCTAGTAATTGGTAGATATTCTCATCTGAATTGAATTGAATTGAATTGAAGTATTATTAAATTTTTCTCGAATATCGCTTATTTCATTTATACTAAGAATTTGTTTTGTTATAATGTTTAACCGAACTAGTACGATTGCTTCCACTAAACTTGTTAACCCTTTGACGGAAATGACGGTATATACCGTCGCAAAACATTGAGTCTGGTGGTAATAAGACGGTAAATACCGTCGTAACTGAATTTTATGTTATTTTGTTCATAACCACTACATGTTAATAAATCGTCAAGCATTTAATTTTGTTTTTAGTTTTTCAAATGCATAAAACGTAATATATATTCATATAATGTTTTTTTAGACGTATTTAATGCGCACTTAAATTATCTCTTAAAAAATCGGACATGTATGTACAAAAATGCGTATGACGGTAAATGACGTCTTTGTTTACATGTAAATTAGATTAGTAGTGTGAAAAGCGTCCAACACTAAACATCGTTGGCGGTAATTTTTTTTTTATTTTTTGTAATTATATTTTGTATGTAAATGTCCAATTGTAAACATCGTTAGCGGTAAGTTTTTTTTTTGTTTTGTGTAATTATATTATGTATGAAAATTATTTGTTATATATAAAATATAATAAAAATAAATATATTTTTTTTTCTTATATATTATATATATATATATGTCTTTGTGTATATAAACACATAGATAATATAGTCAGCTGTATGATATTCTAAGTATTTATTTTCTAAATACATATACCTATTTCAGTAAAATGGACTCATATGAACAAGAACGAAAAAAAATATTAGATCTATTTGACGAAGAAGAAAGTGATAATGATTCTGTTAGAACGATTCCTCATTATCTTTCTGAATCTCAATCAGAAAATGATTTTTCAAGCGATGAGGATGAATTTGATGATCCCACTTATGGGGTTAATTCTGATTTTGAAGTAGAAAGTGATTCCGATGAAGAAGAAATTTGTGAGGGTAATAATGAAAATATCAGTGCAAATAACACAAGTTATGAAGATGAAAGTTATGAAGATGATGATAACTGGAATAGTTTTATTAGACCTATTCCACTTTTCGAATTGAATGAAGAAGCTTGTGGTATAAAAATAAATATAAACATAAACTCTAGCCCACGAGAAATTTTCGATCACATTTTTACAACAGAAATAATTAATACAATAGTTGAAAGTACAAACATATATGGAAGAAAACTTTGCCAGGACAATAGGCCTAAAACTAGAAACTCCAGATCAGTTACATTTAATGACACAAATCAGCAAGAAATATTAAAATTTTTTGGTATTTGTTTACTGCAGGGACAAGTTAAGTTCCCATCTATTCGTAAAATGTTTGCTCACCATCCATTGTACTACCACCCCGTTTTTGCTCACGTTATGACGGGTAGAAGATTTGAGCAGATTTTACGATGCATAAATTCATATTCGAATTCTTTAGCAGAAGATCAAACAAATAAAATAAAGTTATACAAAGTTCGTCCAATTGTAAAAGCTGTCGTTGATAACATACAAAAAGCTTTTGTACCTTTGAAATATTTGTCCTTAGATGAGTCGTTATTGTTATATAAAGGACGATTAAGTTTTAAACAATACATAAAAGGAAAAAGAGCCCGATTTGGAATTAAATTGTATGAACTAGGAAGTAGCGATGGATATCTGTTAAATTTGGAAATTTATGAAGGAAAAGGAGATGATACCGAAAAAACCGGAAAAACTGATAGAATTGTCATGAGATTAATGGAACCATACCTTAATCAAGGAAGACATTTATACATGGATAATTTCTACAATAGCGTGACATTGTCCGAAAAACTTTTATTCAATAAGACTCATACAACTGGTACTCTAAGATCTAATAGAAAAGGAAATCCTCAAGAAGTAACGAATGCTAAGTTAAAAAAAGGAGAATTTATTTGGAGAAAAAAAGTAAATGTATACGTCTCAAAATTTAAAGATAAGAGAGACATTCTTACAATATCTACAGCTCATCATCCCGAACTAGTAGAAATCACAAATAGATACGGAAAGGTTATTACGAAGCCTAATATGGTCGCTGATTACAATACGCACATGGCTGGTATAGACCGTTCGGATCAAATGATTTCTTACTACTCCTCTCCACGAAAAACACTTCGTTGGCACAAAAAAATTCTTTTCCATATGTTAGACATATGTGTATGGAACTCCTTTTATTTGTACAAAAAATTTCACCCAAAAAAGAAATTTTTAGAATTCAGAGAAGAATTGACGATGTCTTTGATGGAAGTTCCTGTCACAATGGTAAATGGAAAAGATCTAGTAAATAACGCACCAGTAAAAGGACGTCCTCGAATATCAGGATTAGCAGCGTCATCAAGTACAACTTGCACTACACAACATTTTTTGGAAAAAATTCCAGCGCCACCTAATTATAAAAGAAAAACTTATTACAGGAGATGTCGAGTATGTTCTGCTAATGGAATCAGGCGTGAAACGTCATTCCGTTGCAAAACTTGTGAAAACAAAATTCCAATGTGCCAAAACTGCTTTGAACCTTTTCACAAAGCAAATATGAATTAATTTAGAAATACGTAATTAATACAAAGAAATTAAGTTAAAATATTGTTATTTATTTTAAATTACATTGGAAGACTGATTTTATTTTATATAAGAATGAATTATTTTTTTTATTATCTTTGTTATAGAAATTGAAACAAAAGTGATTTATAATATTTTTATTTATTTTATATTGCATTGGAAGACTATGAATTTTTTTTTATTAAGAATGAATTGATTTTTTTTATTATCTATGTTATAAAAATTATGAATTTTGAAATATATTAATTTAGATTTTTTTATTTATTACACTGATTTGTCTTTAAATTTTTACAATTTTTAAAACAAAACATATGGAGGTACAATTTTTATCCAACTCCGTTCGGACTGTAAACCCCGTCATACATTTATAGAGCAATTTTTTTTTTGCAATAATAAAATGACGGTAAATACCGTCAAGACGGGAAACACCGTCTTTTGTTTTTTTAGAACAATAATTTTTGTTATAACATAATGACGGGAATCGCCGTTATTTTTTTTTCCCCCAAAAAACTGCTAAAACATCCAAAGAGTAATAACTATTCAACCAGACACTAGTTATATGGTCCTAGGAACCCTCCTTCATAACAATACAATATGTACGTTTCTGAGTGACATTTTAAAATTTTAAATGTCCGTCAAAGGGTTAAGTGATTATTTAAAAGATCTATATTGTAGTTAATTTGATTAATATATTGAGATTGAATTACTAATTTTTCATTGTAACCTGATTTTTATCATTATTTCTCGCTATTTCTGAGTTCATCTTGATAATTTCTTAAATACAGCGAAATGGTTTCTTGTTGGTCATTTATATGTCGGGTAATATTGTCAAATCTTTCTTGCATTAAATAATTTATACCTATTTGGTTGTCAATTTTTTTATTTAGATTTTGTTTGTTTGTATTAAGAGTTTGAATTGCTTCGTTAATATTATGTGCATCTTTTGCATCCATGTTACCTGTTATAGTTTTTATCATGGTGCCAAGGCCATTTATAAGACCTCTTTTAATTCTTAATTTTGGATATAGAGTATTAAATTTTTGATTTAAATTTTGTAATTTTGATTTAGTTATATTTATTAAGCCTTGTAATAAAGAGTTATTGTTTAAAGAATTTATAGTATCCTATATAGTCTTACTATATCTAACAGATTGTTCTAACCTTTTATTGTTCTAGCTGTGCCTAATTTTAACGTGAGTATTTTATTCTCCGTCAGGTCTTGTATTTCCAGTCTATGTCCGTTGACTGTTATTATTCTGAAATTTAAGTTTTCTTTTAATTTTAGCTTTATGAATTTTTTTATTTTTAAGGTTTTTAATTGTTATTTTCCTTATATTCCTTATATATTGTTTTCTTATACCCTATGTTTTGAAAATCCTGGTGTCATTTTATTTCTTTTACATTCTTTTCTAAATATTTGATCGTTTTCTTGATAGTTTTCTGGTTCTTGTCTATTTTTATTTAATTTTTCGATTAAGGTTTTTGTTCTATTTTCTTATATTAAAATTCGTTCAGTTTTTCTAGGTAGTCAAGTTCGTTATTCGGTGAAATTTGTTTTAGAAAGGTGTATGGTCTTCCGTAAAATAATTCGTACGGTGTCAGTTTTGTTGTGGAATGTACTGCATTGTTATAAGTTATTAAACATTCATTCATTCATTCATATCGTCATGATCTTTGTCTCTTGATTTTTCATGTACTATTCTATATATTTCAGTTAAAGTAGAGTGCATTCTTTCTACAATGCCATTACTACTAGTTTGTTGAAATAATGTAATGTGGTGATTGATATTATATTGTCCACAAAAAAATCTTGAAATATTGTTGATGTGAATTCAGCGCCTTGGTCCGACACAATGCCGTGAAGGCTAAAGAAATTTCTTAGAGATTTGATCATATTTAAACTATTTCTGTTAGTTACCGTGTAGGCTGCCGCAAATCGAGAAAATTTGTCAACTATTGTTAAGATTTGATTATTATTTATTGAATATATGTCTATGTGCAAAATTTGCATAGGCTTTTTAGCTATTACAGGTATTTCGTACTTTGGTTTAGGTGGGTGACGGTCATATTCTAATATATTGCAAGTATCACAATTATTTATTATTTTACTAATTTTTTCTTTCATTAATGGAAAATAAAATTCTCTTTTGAGATGAAGTATTGTTTCAGTGATACCTCTATGATTATTTTTTAAATGATAGTCCATAATTGTTTTATCCTGCTCGTCTTCATTGATTATGTCTTTTAGTATTTCGGTACAACGAATAAGTTTTAATAATCCACATCTAGCGAAATGTTTTGAAAAAGAACTTTGAATGAGTTTAAAGGTAGAATCGTCTGTATATATAGCGGTAAGTTTGTTATGTGGTACAAATTTCTTTAAAATGTCAGTTATGGTTTCTTCTGTAAAATTAGGTAACCTTATAGTTCGTTTTTGTTTGTTCCGAAAAGGTACTTCAAGTTGAATTAGAGGTTTTCTATCTGAAATTGACAAAATTAACTGATGGTTAAATTCTTTTAGCGGTCGTATTGCAATGGGAATTCATTCCGTCATTCATATATTCTGAAGCTGAATGAACAGTTGATCCAAATGTTCCCTGTACAGTAGAATTTGCATCAAGATCGTGTGCATGCATTTCATCTATTTTAATGCGACTTAAAGTATCGGCATTTAAATTTATTACGCCTTTTTTATACACAATTTCATAATCAAACTCCTCGAGTTTTAGAGGCCATCGAACAAGTCTTGAGTTGGGTTCTTTAAGATTCATCAACCAAACTAAAGGTTTGTGGTCGGTTACTATCTTGAATTTGTTTCCAAAGATGTAGGGCCGAAAGTATTTGGTTGCCCAAACTATGGCCAACAGTTCCTTTTCTATGGTTGAATAGATAATTTCAGAGCTTGTTAACGTTCTACTTGCATAGCAGATTGGTTTATCTTGCCAATTGTTCTTTGTGAAAGGATGGCACCAAATTGCTTGCATCAGTAGTGACTATAAAAGGTTTAGGGAAATCCGGGTATTGAAGGATTATATCATTCATTAGAATATCCTTACAAGTTTCGAATGTTTTAATATAACGTTCGTCTAGTATAATTTTCTTACCTTTTTTCAAACATTCAGATAAAGGTTCGGTAAGTTTTGCGAAGGCCTTGATAAACTTCCTATAATATCCTAGAAGACCAAGAAATGATTTTATCTCTTTTGGGGTCTTGGGTAAAGGAAATTTCTTTATAGCATGAATTTTATCAGGACTCGGTTTAACTCCATCAGTTGTTACAAGCTGTCCAAGAAATGCAATTTTTTGTTTTAGAAATTCTGATTTATCGAGTTGGACTTTAAGATTTGCTTCTTGCAATTTTTTCAATACCTTCCGAAGGTTCTTGCAATGTTCCTGGAGAAATGTTGAAAAGACTTTAATGTCATCGAGATAAACGAGACATATTCGTCCAACCAGATCTTTGAGCACATTATCCATCACACTTTGGAATGTGGATGTTGCGTTCTTTAGACCAAAAGGCATACGGATATATTTATAATTACCTCCGTCTACCGAAAATGCGGTCTTTTGTATATCTGCAGGATTCATCTCGATTTGATGAAATCCGCTTGCAAAATCTAAGGTTGAAAAATAAATACATTTACCTAATTTATCCATTACTTCATTTATGTTAGGCAAGGGGTATTTATCGCTTACGGTCTTTTCATTTAATTTGCGATAGTCAATTACTAATCGCCATTTTTGCTTACCGCTTGCATCGCGTTTTTTCGGAACAATCCAAACAGGTGAACTCCAAGGGGAGTAACTGTTTCGAATTATACCTTGATTTAACATATCCTTTATTTGGGTTTGGATTTCATTCTTATGAATGTATGGGTAACGGTTAGATTTGGCATAAATAGGAGAATCATCTGTAAGTTTAATATTACGTTTGCTAATAAATTTCGTTTTTCTTCGTTATTTAAATGTGAGGTTCTTATTAAATCTACTATATCTTGACGAGAAATATTTGAATTACAATTGTAATTAATTTTGAAATTATTTATCTTCTTTTAAAAATGGGTGAACTTTAATAGGTTGGTCAACATAAAGAACTTCTTCTTTATTTGAAATATTGGTAACTTCTATCAAACTATACCAATCTTTTGCTAAATAGATTCCTTCTGAAACTAATATTTTTGGACAAATTTCAATGTTATTTATATGAATGCTACCATTTTTATAATCTACTAGTAGTTTTACAATTAATTTTGATTTAGGTGGTATTTGAATTTGTTCAGAGGTTAAGTTAGGTTTAAAATGAAGATCTATTTCTGTATTTGCGGTTAATAATTTTTTATTTGCAATATCTACTTTGGCTCTTAAAAGCGTAAGAATGTCTAATCCGATGAGACCATAGAAATAGCCGTGAAATTTAAAAAGTAAAAGTTCCATTTAATCTATTTGTTGAAATTCCTTAAATATTGGTAAAGTAATGTTTTTGTTTAATTTATGTTTATTTAAAGCTGTAACTATTGTAACTGGCTCAATTTGGGTTATGTTATTTGGGACTACTAAGACAGGGTTCATAAAAGAAGAGGAAGCTCCTGTGTCAATTTAATGGCTTATTATTATATAAGATTTGTATATATGGTAGTATATTTCCATGTTTATTAACATCTATGTATCCGGTGGGTTTGAATCGGCAGGCAAGCAAAAATTTGAATCATCTACTTCTATAGCAGGTTTTTCGGAAATGTCTTCTTCTATATTATAGTTGTAATACTTGTCCAAGTTTGTATAAAAATGATCATTAGAATAAAGGTTGTCATCTTTTGGATTTTGTTCTTCTACGTTAAAAAGTTTTTAAAAAATTTTTTGGAATTTGTATTATTGCTTGTCCTCCACTTGGTCTGTATGGTGTTATAAAATTACTGAAATTATTGTTATTTTGAACGGATTTTATTTTAGAAGTTTGTTGATTAAAAACTCTTGTATAGAAAATATTTTGTTCCTTGATACAATAAGAAAATGCAACTGCCAAAGATTGTGGTCGCATAGCGCGGATGGTTGACCCTAATGGTTCTTTAAGTTATGATAAGAAAACGTTAAGACACATTTCATTATAAAGATCATTCTTTGCAGCTATAACATTTTGAGCTTTCTCATGTATGTTTATATGATTGAGCTTGAATTTGAATTTCTATAACGTCAGAATAAAAATTTTATACTGTTTTGTTATTCTGTTTTAACGTATGTAAATCTTTTATAAGAAATGTCTCGTTTCTTTTGTCAGAGTAATGAAGAATCAGGTTTTCTTTTATTTTTTCCCATTCCAATGGAGTTCCATACATATTTAGAACTTCATTAGCCTGTCCTTCAATTTTGTTTCTAATTGCCCTAAGAAAAATTTTGTCATGCAAAGTTCCGTCAATTTCAGTTATTAATGTTAGGATTCCTTCGACATTGTCGATGGCTTGATCACAGTAAAAATATTAAAAGTTTTATACTTTTTCTTTTATAAATTTTTAGCACATTTTCAAAAAATTTTGTAAAAATGTCCCTATATAGTTTCACTATTTCCATCCGTCCGTCTGTCCGTCTGTCCGTCCCTCCGTCTGTCCGTATGTTTACCAAAACTTTTACATCGTTTGAAATAGAGAAAAGAAATTTTAACCACGAGTAGGTATTACAAAATAAATAATTTCGTAGAAGAATTTTTTACTGTAGCCCCACCCGTTACGGAACTGCAGCCCCCCAAAGTTGGAAAAATCGCTATATTCAAATTGTTTTAGCAAGAGTTCTATTAGGTGTATTTTCAATTTGAAAACGGCAAAAGATAGCTGGTTTAATAAACTTCATAAATTTTTAAAAGACAAATGTTTAGGGTTGCCATACGCTACTAAATTTTACCATTATGCAAAACTCAATTTTTGGCTAGACATATCTTCTAAACGGTTTAAGCTAGGCTTTTGAAAGTTTAGTTAGATCCTTAGAATATAGTAGGAGTCGGTTAACAAAATTTTTTTGTCAAGCCCCCTGTTTAGCAGCTATAAGGACTCGAAAATTGAAATTTTGCTATTTTTAAACACCTGTAACTAGGTATTCAAGTTCAAATTTTTTTTCGTTAATATACAAAATTTTAAGGTCCAACATTGTACTTTAACATATGTTAAAAGATGTTCTTAAATTTAAAAGCGGTTCTTTATATTTAAGAAAGTGTCTCTCAGTTTTAACCATTTTTGCTTAAATAGTAAAATTCTAAGTAAAATTCCAAATTTTGGTATAATTCACAATTCAATTCCTTGAACCTAGTGAGGATTAGACCCTTGAGAAATTGGGCATCCTCCCCATAGAGGGGCTATTAGGACTTAAAAATTAAAAAATTTACTGTTTCTATAAGTATAAGTAGTAACTTAGTCACCAACGTATATATTTGCTTAATTAAACGTTAATATTGAAGCTTCAACATTATTTATTCCGATAAAATACTTAAAATGTGCTTTTTTTTAAGAACCCCTGGTTTTTTTTCATCATTTGTTTTTTTTCTTATTACCTTATATATTTATAATAAGGTAACCAGTGGGTATCAGTAATCACCCCACTGATACAAATATGAGTCTCATATTTGTATCAGTTGGGTGAACAAGTGCTGAAGACTTTTAAAATTTAAAAAATTGATATAAATTTATTTAAGTTCAAATATTTTATACGGTTGGCTTTAACTTATAAAGCATAAAATTTTCTAAAAATGAATGGCAAATGCAATATTTGTATGAAAAAAGTAGAACGAAATGATTTAAAAATTAAATGTTTAATTTGTGCAAATTTTAACCATGCAATTTGCGCCAAATTAGAAAAGAAAGAGTTCGAGATATTGGAGAGAAGTAAAAGTGGTTTTAAATGCAATGTATGCATAATTTAGCAGCATCTCCTTCATCATTTTCAACCAATACAACTAATGATAAGAATTCGAAAATATTTTCTAATACATCTAGTGTATCTAATATTTCAAAAACATCATCTTCATCACCAGCGATTACTCCTACTACACATAAATCATCTTTAACACACACAGATACATCTAATTCTACTGATTCTGCGGAGAATAATCGAACTCAAACAGCTAACTTTGATATAAAGAATCAACTAGGAACCTTCGAAAAAGAGAGTTTCACAAATACCAGTGACACAAATCCCACTATTGTTTTTAAAAATTCAAATACACATTCACACACACAATTGACAGGTCAAATAATTAATTTCGAAAATGAGAGCTTCCCACAATAACAAAATACCAACTTCGAAAAAGAGAGTCTCTCAAACTCAAAACAAATTTCTCTAGAAGTTTTATATGATGAAATTGTAAGTTTGAAAAAAACGAGGAAGAGTGTAGTAGAGTAGACTGTGTCAACTCTGGGATACCCGTATGACCGTAACATATACATTATATCATCCGGTTAACTACTTTTGGCTTTATTAAGTATAGTGGGATACTCATATAAAATAAAGAGTTGTATGGCAGCTACTCGAACCCTCTGTCGTAGACCAACCAAATTTTGCAGAAACTTTGGCCATTACACTAAACAATTTTTGGCAAAAATTCAGACACCCAGCTTCATTAGGTGGAGAGTAATGCTTATATAAAATAAGGAGTTGTATGGCAGCTACTCGAACCCTCTGCAGCAGACCAACCAAATTTTGCAGAAACTTTGGCCATTACAATAAACAATTGTTGGCAAAAATTCAGACACCCAGCTTCATTAAGTGGAGAGTAATGCTCATATAAAATAAGAAGTTGTATGGCAGCTACTCGAACCCACTCCACTAGACCAACCAAATTTTGCAGAAACTTTGGCCATAAAACTAAACTACTTTTGGCAAAATTTCAGACACGCAGCTGTATTAGGTACAGAGTAATGCTCATACAAAAAAAGAAGTTGTATGGCAGCTACCCGAACCCATGGACCAAAATGGCTGGATTTAAATAGCGATGACGGCTATTGCAAATAAACGAATTTGCGAAAATTTCAAGATCCTAGCTCCTTTAGTTTTTGAGTTATCGTGCGGACGGACAGACGGACGGACGGACGGACATACATAGCTAAATCGATTTATTTTTGGATTCTGATCCGATCCATACACTTGAGTCTATATCTACCCCCCCTCCTTCTCTGCGTCACAAACGTAATGGCAAATTTATTATACCCTTTGACTATATAGTCATACGGGTATAATAAATTTCGAGTGCCTTGCTGCTTTTTCTATATTAAAAGAAGAATATACAGCGTTAAATACTAAAGTATCGTATTTAGAAAACAAAATCAGTTGGCTTGAGCAGAAAGATAAGATGAATGAGATAGAAATATTTGGAGTACAAGATGTAAACAAAGTTTTAATAATCCGAACCGACTAGACACATTTCGGGAACTTGTTCGTCTGGCTACTATTCCTTTAAATTTTTGTGAGAAAGGTTTATTCAATTTTAATATTACAGATCATTCTGTGACAGGATTGCTAATAAAAAATTTTAATGTAGAGAAAAATAGAAAGACCAATGAATTTCAGTTACAAAGGTACTTAATTATAATAAATTGAATAACTTACTAAGACTTGAATTTTGGGATGATGTATATAATGAGGTAGATGTTTGCTCTGCTTATAGTAGTTTTATCAGAAAATTAAATAAATATATTGAACTAAGTACTTCTGATATTAGGAATAGAAAGAAAAATACAAAACTTAAACCGTGGATGAATGATGTTCTTCTAAGGAAAATCCGGTTAAAAAATAAATTGAGAATTATGTGGTATAAACATAGAAATAACTATAGGTTGAAAATACGTTATAATAAGCTTTGTAAATCCGTAAAAAATGAAATATCGAAATGTCGAGATGAATTTTATCGTTCAGAATTTGTTAAATGTAAGGGTGATTTAAAAAGCGACTGGCAACTGTTAAATAGTTTGTTAAATATACCTCAAAATAGTTTTAACGAAATTCGACTTAATAAAAATGATGAACTTATTTCTGATGAAACTTTAATTGCATGTGAATTATTTCTGATAATAACTTATTTCCGATGAAACTTTAATTGATAGTTTCTTTTATGACAGTATTACTGGGCATGAACTTTTGAATATTATTAAGTCATTGGATAATTCAAATTCTGTTGGTTTTGACGAAATTTCTAATAAACTCATTAAAGGTATTGCTTTCAATGTTATCGATGTTTTAACTTATATTTTCAATTTCAGTGTAATGTCTGGTGTTTTTCCTAGTTTACTAAAATCTGCTGTCATAATTCCACTTTTCAAAAAGGGTATTCAAACAGACGTTAACAATTATAGACCTATTTCATTGTTATCAACATTATCAAAAATCTTTGAAAAAGCTATTAAACATAGAGTTCTAATTTACTTAAATATGTTGGTTGGATTATATTAACCCATTCTGACCCGGTGGGCTTCCCGGTGGGCTTTTTGTTTGCGATTTGTGCAGAGGAATGCTATATTAAAAAATTTTAATAAAGGGAGCAGTTCCACCAACGTTGTTTCCAAGTATGGACCTTTCGAACAAGTTATTTAAAATTAAATTAATATTGTGTTTAATAAATTGAAATTCTTACATAATATAAACATCTTAAACTATGTGTGTAATGTAGGTATATTGTCAAATAACTAATTTCTTTTATAACTATACCTATATAATAATATTTAGTTATGCATGTACTTCTCTAATTCTAATATTATTTTGTGATGAAATGATTTTGCTATTAAAGCAAAAACTATATTTGAAATTTTGAAATCTATATTTTGAAATTTCAAAAAACCAATTTGTTTATATTTATTTAATAGTCAGTTTGGTTTTCTATGTATTATAATATGTATATCGTCGCCTGAATCTATTTTGCTCCATACGGCACTTTTTGACTTAGGAGTGGTTCTATAGGTTTTAAAACAATCTCTTTCTAATGCTGTCATCAGAATTTTCCTATCTGCTTTAGTTTCCGAGATATACAGTGTGCATTTTGCTCCATAAGACACATTATTTTGATTTTGTAGTGCTTATTTGCTCATTTAGCAAATTTTTGGTTTATGGAGCAACTTTTGTATGAAAAAAAAGGTATTAACATTGTTAACTTTCATTTGCTCTATGCACATTACCATGCCCTATGAGGCTTATATAATTACCATTATATTGAGTACTTCTTTGCTCCATAGGTATTTAAAATTATCATTATTACTATTATATTTTCAATACCTATGAAGCAAACATGGAAAACAATTTTTTAAAGCTTGTTTCCCCTGTTTTTGTACTGTTACAAATAGGGGAAAAATATTCACATACAGATTGTGATTTGTGAATATTAATTTTATTATTTAAAAACAGAAAAATGTTAACTGTTCCAAAAAATTTTAATGAAGAATTTAATTTGTCATTTTGGTTACCAAAAAAAGATTTATGTAATAAATGCGTTTTGTTCAAAATAAATTCAAACCCTACGGCTGATGAGATTCAATCTAATGATTTACGTAAGGCAGAAAAAAACATGGCCAAGGTCGAAAGAGATTTGGATCGTACAAATTTGGATCCTAATCACTGTATCATTTGTTTCGATTTGCAAAATGTTATTACTGTTCCAAAAGGTAATTCTTCCATATTTTTCTACAAGCGCAAACTAAATGTGTATAATTATTGGAAATGGGTTTAAGAGTGCCTGTTCTGCCGAGGATGCCCTTCCGGCCTTTAGCTCTAATATTAATAAAGGTTTAGATAATAAAAAATTTTGCGCTGGGAATTTTATCGACGTTACTAAGGATATGGTAGATCACTCTATTATTTTGCAGAAATTGTTTGTTGTAGGGTTTCGAGGCTTTATGTTTAATTAGTTTGAGTTCTATTTAAGAGACAGATCACAGCGTGTCAAAATAGGCAATAGTTATAGTAGTTCAAAAAATTTAAATTTGGGGGTACCACAAGGATCAGTTTTGGGCCCAATTCTACTCTTAATTTATATGAATTAAATTTTTTATCAAAAGTTTAAGGGAAATTTAACAGCCTTTGCTGATGATGTTGGTGTGTCATATTGTTGTGATAGTGGATTAAATTTAGTCTGTGATATAAATAATGACTTAAATGTTTTTAGGTTTTGGTTCTCTGAACATAGGTTAGTTGCTAGCTGCACGCTAAGGAATTTTTATTACCTAAAAAAATTATGTTCGCTAAATGTACTTAAAATGTTTTACTATGGTATTTTTCATTCTAAGTTACAGTACGGCATGAGCTGTTGGGGTGGTACCTACAGAAATAAAATCAATCCGCTACTAATTTTGCAAAAATGCATTATTAGAAACATGTGTAACCGCAATAGATTTTCTAATAGTATGGAATCATTTAGGTATTTGAAAATTCTTCCTGCTAGACAGCTGTATTACTTTTTTACTAGAGGTGGATATCTAAACAGCAGATCCTCTAATGCTTGTTCCTTGCGTTCTAATCAGAGATTTTTTGTTAACGTTCCAACTTTTCATACTACAAGCTATCGTAACTTTTTTGACATTGTGGCTGTTCGTTTGTTTAATAGGCTTCCTGAATCAATACGATTACTTAGAAATATAAATGTGTTTGGTAAGAAAGTAAAAATTTGGCTTCTAAGTTTTGGGCAAAACGAAATCGAGAGTTTGCTATCACCATTAACTTAAAAAATTATTTTTGTACATATTTAAATACTTAAACTGTTTTTTTTTTATATTAGTTATATTTTACATTTTATAGAGGATTTTTCATTTTTGCTTATTACTTTATATATATAATTTACTTTTTTTTTTTATTTTTTTTAACTTTTTCGCACTTTTTTTCCTCACCCCACAACAGGAAAAAAAAGTTTTACAAATTGTTGTGGCATTAAACACTACTTTTATTTTGAAGCATATAATGTCATTTTCTTATTCACTAGTTTTAAGTAATTTTGAATTAGTATGTTATTGAATTAATTTAATTTTAAATAATGAATATATAAAAATAATCAATTAAAAAATTAGAAAATAAGTATAAAAAATTAAAAATTTTCATTTATTTATTATTTTTAAGTTAATGGATTATTACTATAATTTAATACAACTAGTATGAATAAAGTTTAATTTAAATCTAAAAAAAAAAAATCTAAAAAAATTTTTTTTTTTTTTTATTTTAATTTAATAGGAATTGAATTGGAAGGAAGTATAGGATAGTAATAAAAATTTTGACTTACGTGAGCATGAGAAGAAAAATACTCATTGTATCTGTAGGCTCGTTGTTATTCTAGGATCCAAATTAAAGAACTGAAGTTCACCAGTTGTTCTTCTTGATAATTTTCCAATTTGCACTTTATATAATATATACAGCTTAATTTTGTTGTTTCCAAATTATTCACGTTCACAAAACGTTTCTGGATTTCTAATTTTTCACAATATTCCTTTGTGGTATTAAATTCCAGTTTTAATGAATTATTTAATAACAATATTCCTTTGTTATAAAAATTTTTCACAATTTTATTTTAATTTTATTAAAATGTTTTTATTTAAATTGACAATAGTCTAATGTTTTTATTTTAATAAAGTATTTATTAAAATTAGTTCTTATTTTATTTTTTTTATTAGTTATTTAATTTTAAGCGATATACATATTAACCGGAACACACTTTAATTAGAAAGATCACTGTTTTTAGATCCTACCGACTGCGCCACTTATAAGTTTCGTTTTTACATTTGATAAAAAAACAAATTATATTTTTTAAATACTCTTTAATTTGTACTTTACTTTTTAAAGGTATAATGTTAATTGCATTCTAAATAAAATATTACAGATATTTATAATAAAAAGATGCATTGTCTGCGAAACATATTTTATATTAAAGAAATTTGAATAATGGGAAAATTATAATTTAGAGTTTCCCAATTGTTACTAACTAATTTAATTCTGCTGTTTTAATTTAAAAAAAAAAATTTTTTAGTTTCATGTAATAGGTATTTTGAATGTTTTCCAATATAAGATATATTTTAATAAATATTATTTTAAAACAGTTATATATTTTAAAACATAATCTTAGAAATATAAGAAAAACCAATAACAATATTATTATACATTTTGTCAATTTGTAAATTTTAAAAATTCGAGGGTACAGTACATTTCGTTATGCATATTTTGGTTGCTCTCGTGTAAATTCATGTACCTTATTATTTCTAAATTTTTTGACAGAAATTATACGGCGTACGCATTTATTTAAGTTGGGTCAAAACTTAATCGTAACATAAGAAAAAACAATTATTTTCCGTTTACAATTAAAACAATTAAAAATCCGAGGTACAGTACGTACCGTATGCTTTTATGTTAATTTATTTACATCTTAAGATATACTAATTTTTAGCACATTTTCAAAAAATTTTGTAAGAGTGTGCCTATATAGTTTCACTCTGTTCGTCCGTCTGTCTGTCCGTCTGTCCGTATGTTTACAAAAACGTTTACACCGTTTGAAATAGAGTTAAGAAATTTTAACCACGGGTAAATATTACGAAAAAAATAATTTCGTAGAAGAATTTTTTTCTGTAGCTCCACCCGTTACGGAGCTACAGCCCCCCAAAGTTTGAAAAAGCTCTATTTTTAAATTGTTATAACAAGAGTTCTGTATGGTATATTTTCAATCTGAAAAAGATAGCTGGTTTTATAAGGTTTATAAATCATTAAGAGCATGTATGTTTAGGGTTGCCATACGGTAATGAAATTTACAATTATGCAAAACTCAATTTTTGCAAAATTTTTGGCCCCACATATCT
Organism: Dolichopus griseipennis; assembly: GCA_963082915.1. Lineage (NCBI taxonomy): Eukaryota > Metazoa > Arthropoda > Insecta > Diptera > Dolichopodidae > Dolichopus > Dolichopus griseipennis. The sequence goes on from OY720441.1 coordinate 140,662,629, forward strand.
TCTAAACGGTTCAAGCTAGGGTCTTGAAATTGGGAGAAGTTACGCTTTAGAAATTAGTAGGAGTCAGTTATCAAAATTTTTTTGTCACGTCCCCTGTTTAGGAGCTATAAGGGCTCGAAAATTTAAATTTTGCTATTTTCAAACACCTGCAACTTGAAAACTTGTTCAAATTTTTTTTTACAAATATACAAAATTTACAGCTGCAGCATTATTATGTTTCAACATATGTTAAAGGTTTTTCTTAAATTTGAAAGGGGTTCTTTACATTGAAGAAATTGTCTCTTAGTTTTAACTATTTTTGCTTAGATAATAAAATTTTAGGTAAAATTTAAAATTTTGGTGGAGTTCATAATTGATTTCCCCGAAAAAAATTGAAGGGTGAGGACAGTAGGGGGGTGGGCAGATCCATCATAAGTTTGCTAAGCAAAAATTTGGGAACCTTCCCCATTGAAGGGCTACTTGGTCTTAAAAATTAAAACTTTTATGTTTATATAAAACAGTAACTTTTTCACCAGTGTAAGTTTTTTCCAAAATTAAACGTTAACATTGAAGCTGCAACATTATTTTCCGGACTTATTAATAAGTTTCCTTGAGTGCATTTGGGTTATATTCTAAGAATTTCCCTATTAGCCATATAATTAATAAATTAATGAAATAACTAAATTAATATTATCATTTATTTTTATATATATTTTTATAAAAATAAATGATAACATATTCAGTAAGAAACCGTATATAATTTTGAAAAAGTGCTTTTTAAAAATCCTTGGTTTTTTTCCATACTTGTTTTTTTAAGTTATAAGTATTTTTAAACATATTAAACATATTACAATTATTTCAAAATTGGTTCTAGAAATTAAATACCGTACGCGTTGTTTTTGGTTAGGCCGTAAGTAACAAATTATTTAAATTACAAATTTGTTTATTTTTTAATATTTTGCAAATATATTGTTAAATATTATTCTCTCAAACTTTATGGCAACTACAGAATATATTTTAAAAGTCGGTTTTTTTGTTTTACAAAAAACTTAACATAAACCAACAACAATGGTTTACGATTAACAGAATATTTTTTTTTAGCAAAACAAAAACAAAATACAGTACTTTTCGCTTATTAAGGGACAGAAATTATTCGTCGTAATAAACGAATGTCTTTTTAAAAGAATGCTGTGAATTTTGAAAAATTAATATAAGACTTGATCATTTTAAGATGTGCTAATTCTATAATGAACACTTCAAACTCATTTGTTAAAATTTTATTTGGTGTGTCAGGCTACATAATATTATATTTTCTATTTGGTCGGTATATCAGAATAATTTAAATCGATTTCGTTTAAAAACATGTCAGTATAACCGAAGTATTGATATATATGAAATTCTAATAAACTAAAGTAGATGCAATTTTTTATTTTTTAAATTTCAGAAAATCTTTTAACATATGTTAAAGTATAATGTTGAACCTTCAAGTTTTGTATATTAACAAAAACAAATTTGTATATTAACAATTTTCGAGCCCTTATAGCTCCTTAACATGAGGCTTGACACAAAAATTTTGTTGATCCACTTCTACTTATTTCTGAGGATCTAACTTCTCCAAAAATTTCAAGCCCCTAGCTTAAACCGTTTAGAAGGTATGTAAGGTACAAAATACAATAGTTTTTGTTCATAACGACCATGAAGGAACGCAATATATTCGTCGTAATAAAAGAATGTCGTTTTAAAAGATGGCTGTGAATTTTAAAAAATTAGTATAAGATTTGAACATTGTAGAATGTGCTAAATCTAGAATGGACACTTCGACCTCATTTGCTAGAATTTTATTTGATCTGCCAGCCTACATCTAAATATAATAAAAAACAAGTAAAGAAACAGTCAGTCGGTGCAACCGACTTAGAAATACCCTACACCTATTTGGTTCAAATTTAAGGACATATCCATAAGTCATTTTAACACCATAAAAGCTGTTATTAATTTGATCGTAAGACATAGCTAACCAAATTAACTTTATAATACTAAAAACATTTTCTAATTATATTATCTATTAAAAAATATTACAAATTCTTACTAATTTGTCTATTTAAAAATATTCAAAAACAAGCAAACTTGAAATAAATGAAAATATATTTATTCCAACTCAATTACAAAATGAAAAAATTCTAATTATTAAATTTTGTGATAAAAAGATAATCAAAGCATAATATATTTAATAATCCAAATTTTTAAAAATTGCAATTATTTTAAGTGGTTAGTTTATATACCTAATAGAAAAGCTTACAAACGCAAAATATGCAATAAATGTATTTCTAAAATACAATTACAAATTTAGACCTTTTCATATAATTCATTTAAATATTCAAATAAATTTTACATAAATGCAGCAAGTACCTTTGAATATAGCTGAACCACTACAATTAAGTCTAGATTTCGGAGACACATAGGACATAGGAAATATATTCTTTGGCTTTGAAATTAAACTCAACCAGAACCAATTCCCATGGTACTTTCATTACTAGTAACCTAGAGTTTAAATTTCATCAAAATACCGGCATTATTTTTTGAGTTATGGTGTTTTAAGATATATGTTTGTTAGTCCTTGAACTTTTCAAGGGTTCCAGAACCCCAAACCATGGTACGATTTCGCCCATATGCAGTCCCGTCATACTTTCAATACTAGTTAACCCTTGTATACAATTGGAACGTTCTATCTTAATTTTAAGTTACTAGTTTTATTAATTTCGATGATAAGCTTTTACACATTTGGGGGTCTAAGAGAGGTCCTGAACCACCACTCCAAATGATCCCAAATTAGGGGGGCATGGAAGAAATAGTAAAGAACACCCTGGGCCAAATTTGAAGCTTCTACATTTGTTTCAAGTTACTATTTTTATTAATTTCGAAAATATGCTTTAAGGTCCTCGGAACTGAGTGCCTGGTCCCCGACCCACTAGTCCAATGGGGTCCAAATTTCAAAGACACTTACGCAATAGGAAGGGACACCCTGATACCAAATTTGGAGGTTATATCTTCATTGGTTTCGGAATTACGCTGGTTTGGCCTAAATTCGATCAAAAAGTTCTCAGTTCCGAACCCATTGTCCAATCCTCACCGTACGTAATCACCGCCGTAGTTTCATTACCAATAACCTACAGCACAAATTTCATGAAGATAGCCTCATTAGTTGTTGAGTTATCGTGATTTTTAATATATGTTCGTTATCCCTGACACCGACTAAAAGGTCCAGAATCTGAACCCATGGGCTGATTTCGCCCTTATACAGCCCGCGCTTTACTTATAGTACTAGTTAACCCTTGTACACAATTTAAACGATCTATCTTAATTTTAAGTAACTATTTTTAGTAATTTCGATTATAAGCTTTTAAAACTTGGGAGGTCTGAGAGGGGTACTGAACCACCACTCCAATTGATCCCAAATTAAGGGAACACGCAAGAGATAGTAAAGAACACCCTTGTGGCAAATTGGAAGCTTCTACATTTTTTCAAGTTGTTATCTTTATTAATTTTAAAGATATGTTTTAAGGTCTTCGGAAATGTGTGGCTGGTCCCCGACCCAGTAGTCCAATGGGACCCAAATTCTCAAGACACTTAGGAGATAAGAGGGGACACCCTGATACCAAATTTGGAGGTTCTATCTTCATTGGTTTCGGAATTATGCTCGTTTGGCCTAAATTCGATCAAAAAGTTCTAGGTTCCGAACGCATGGTCCAATCCCGACCTTACGGAATCCCCGAAGTAGTTTCATTACTAGTTACCTACAGCACAAATTTGATGAAGAAAGCGTCATTAGTTGTTGAGTTATCGTGATTTCTTATATATGTTCGTTAGCCCTTCGATCGATTAAAAGGTCCAGAATCCGAACCCATGGGCCGATTTCGCCCATATGCAATCCCCGCCGTACTTTCAGTCCTAGTAACCTACAGTTAAAATTTCATCAAGATAGCTCCATTATTTTTTGAGTTATCGTGCCTACGGACGGACGGACGGAAGGACGGACGGACGGACGGACGGACGGACGGACGGACGGACGGACGGACGGACATGGCTATATCGACTAAGGCGGTCACGCTGATCACAAATATATATACTTTTCCATATCTAGCTCGCTTCCTTTAGGTGGTTACAAACACCATACCAAAGTTAATATACCCCTTTACCTATTCTATAGGTGTAGGGTATAACAAGCTGCTGCTACTGATTAGTGTCCCCTATGTTATGTTTAATGTTATTTTCGCATGGAAAATATTTCTAATTACAAATACTTACATACATAGGAGAAAGAAAAAATTAAACTGATAAAATGTAAATTATGAACAGAAAGAAAAAAAAAATCAAAACGTATAATAACTTAAATTTATTTAAAAAAATATAAAAAAAAGGGGAAGAAAAAATTAAAACGCATAAAAAATCTGTTAGAGGTAGATACAGAAAATTATAATAAAAACGTTTAAGACTATTTCTTACATATTTTTTGTATATGGTAAATCTTACATCAATCAAACTTGACGAGATTTAATTATAAATTTAGATTTTTTTGGCAACACTACTTGAACTTTATCACGTTAACCTTAAATTACTTAAACTTTGTCACGTTAAAATTTTGAAGAGGATGAAAATTCCTCTACCTCACTTCCTTCTCCTTCCACCGCAAGTCAATCATCAAGTTTCTTATATCCAAGCAGGGAAAATTTTACCGAATTTATTGAAAAACGTTGCCGCACACACGAAACTTTAGAAGCTATTTCTACAGGGCAGTTTTCAAAAAATTCTACGAAACAAAAACAATCTTTTACTACCACAACAAAGGGGTCAACTGGCTATTGCTGCTTTTGCCATCAATCGCAACATCCCTTATACCGCTGTTCTTCCTTTAAGGGTTTAACTCCTACAAATCGCTTCAATGAAACAAAAAAATTAAATTTATGTATCCTGTGTCTTAAACCAGGTCACACAGTAAAAAAATGTAAAGGAAGAAAATGCTTTATTTGTAACGATAATCACCACACTCTTCTTTGTAGAAAGGAAAAGAATGTTAAATCTAGTTCTACTCAGCCATCATTTTCGATCGTCGAACAATCATCACTCTCAAATCATCAACAGTCAGATTTCAAATCAAACATCTAACCATCAAAATCCTGATTTATTTTGCAATGTTTCAAAAAATAGTACTCAATTAAATTCTTGTGATCAAAATCGTTATGTAATTCTTCCAACAGCTTTGACACAAATAATGGATTCATTAGGACGCTATGTACCTTGTCGCGCGTTGTTGGATTCTGCCTCGGAATCGAACTTCGTAACGGAGGATTTCACCTCCAAGCTTTCACTCATAACATCTCGGGCTAGCATTTCAATTTCGGGTATAGGAAATGTTGGCACCAAGGCAGAAAATGAAATAAAACTCAAAGTTAAATCTCGTATTAATCAATTCTCTACCGAAATCAAAGCACTTGTCATAAAAACTATTACAGACTATCAGCCTAATCTTCACTTTGAAATCAGTAGGATTCAAATTCCACCAAATATTCTTTTAGCCGATAAATTCTTCAATCAACCCAACAAGATTGACTTACCAATCGGAGCAGACCTTTTTTGGAGGTTACTTTCCGTTGGACAAATAAGAAATGGAAGTGATTCACCACTATTTCAAAAGACGATCTTTGGCTGGATTGTTTCAGGCAATATTTATGATATTCCGAATTCTTCATTTTGTGTGCTTTCTGATGAAGATGCAGATGTCCCCAGAGAAAAATTGGATAAAATTTTAAAGAAGTTTTGGGAAATAGAAAATTCGTTTGAAGTAGTAAAGAAGCATTCACTTGAAGTTACCCCTTGTGAAGAGCATTTTACAAATAATTTTAGTCGCTCGGAATCTGGAAGATACATTGTCAAGTTACCTTTTCGTCATGGACCAAGTACACTTGGAGATTCCTTCCAAGTTGCGCTTAAACGTTTCTCAAATCTAGAGAAAAAATTAAGCAGAAATAATAACTTAAAATCAGAATATTCAAAATTTATGAAAGAACATGTAGAACTGGGACTTATGGAGGAGACTTCCAAAGATCAACTAAGTTCATCACCACATTATTTTCTTCCTCATCATTGTGTTACAAAATTCGAATCATTGTCTACTAAATACAGAGTCGTATTTGACGGTTCTAGTAAATCTTCATCTTCCAAATCGTTAAATGACATATTTATGATTGGACTGTACAAGATGATCTATTCCGTATAATCTTGCGTTTTCGTTTACATCTATATGTTATTATGTCGGACATAGTAAAAAATATATCGACAAGTAATGATGCACAGCTCAGATCGAAACTTCCAATGCATACTGTGGCGAGATGATCCAAATTTAAATGAGATAAAGATTTTTCGGCTTTGTACTGTAACGTACCTTACAGCACCTGCGGCATTTCTTGCCATTCGCAGTTTGAATCAACTTGCTATGGATGAAGGCAAAAACTTCCCTATTGGTTCGCAAATTGTTTTATGCGATTTTTATGTCGACAACACTTATGAGTTGTGCAGACACTCTGGATGAAATAAAACTAATAAAAGATGAAATTACTTCTCTTTTAAAACTAGGTCAATTTCCTCTGAGAAAATGGTCATCCAAGTGTGAAGACGTTGTATCAGCCTTTTCGAATGTAGATCGTGAAACATCTATTAAGATCGAAAATGACGATATAATAAAGGTACTAGGTTTAAATTGGAGTCAAACATCCGACGAATTTTTATTTTACTATAAGCAAAATTTAAAGAAGGACACCTTCATAAACAAACATGTCATCCTATCTGAAATTGCACGATTCTTCGATCCTCTTGGTCTTATCAATCCGATCTTGGTAGCGGCAAAAATTTTTAAACAACATCTATGGAAAATTAAGATTGCTTGAGATGAGAGTTTGCCGATGGATTTACACTCAAAATGGTTGAAATTTCGTGAAGAGTTAAAATTCGTCAATCAACTAATAATACCTAGATACGTAAATAAGCCGGATTCCGTCAAAGAGCTACACTGTTTTTCTGATGCTAGTCAAAAGGCCTACGGCGCTTGCATTTACCTTCGATGAATTGATACACAAAAAAAAATTTCAACCAGATTACTATGTGCTAAATCTAGAGTAGCACCTTTAAAACAAACATCCTTGCCTAGACTAGAATTATGCCTTGCTCTATTACTATCCGAGTTGTTCGCAGCTCAACAAACATTAAAATTGAGAAAACTTTTTGCTGGTCGGACTCAACAATAGTTATCTGCTGGATTAATTCAGAGTCTTACCAGTGGTCAACCTTCGTTAGCAACCGAATATCAAAAATTCAATCGTTAACCTAAAATTGTATATGGTTGCACGTCGCAAGCGAAGAAAATCCCGCTGACTTAATATCGAAAGGTTGCACAACAAAACAGCTGTTCCAGAATGAATCGTGGTTCAACGGCCCAACATTTCTGTTCCATATCAACTCATTTTGGCCAGCTCAACCGGACTTTGGAAAAAAAGAAGTGCCAAAAAAGAAAATCTTCAAATTCTCATTTATTTCTACAAAACCTAATGATTTAATTTCCCATAATAAATTTATTAATAACTATTTTCGTCTACTTTTAGTCTTTGCATAGTTCCATCGATTCATTTCAAATTGCAGAATAAAGGAAAAGAGAGCTCGGCTTTCTGGTCTCATAAGTTCAACAGAAATTCAACAATCTCTAAATTATATCGTTCGTAACATTCAATCAGTTTATTTTTTTGATGAATTGAAGGCTCTAAAAAACCAACAGTTATTGAAGCCAGATAGTCGTATTAAAAATCTTCACCCTTTTATTGACGACAATCATATTTTAAGAGTAGGTGGCAGAATTACAAATGCAGACCTTGGATTTAACGCATTTGAGCATTACTTTATGTCAATAGTGGTTAACTTGAATGCTACATGATTATAACGAATTACTTCGTCAGTGAATACGTGTGATTTTGGAAGAAGCATTTGATGCTTGGCGTTAAATCCAAGGTAGTCGTATTAAAAATCTTCACCCTTTTATTGACGACAATCATATTTTAAGAGTAGGTGGCAGAATTACAAATGCAGACCTTGGATTTAACGCCAAGCATCAAATGCTTCTTCCAAAATCACACGTATTCACTGACGAAGTAATTCGTTATAATCATGTAGCATTCAAGTTAACCACTATTGACATAAAGTAATGCTCAAACAAAACAAGAAGTTGTATGGCAGCAAATCGAACGCACTGCTCTACCAGCGCCTCTCAAAGGGTTTTTGATAGAAAGAAAAACTACATTTTTTAAACTGTGCCATAATAAATTAATGGAAATCGACAAAAGTGTTTTAAAAATTTGTTGAATTTCTAACATTTTTTATATTCATCATCATCCTAATATCGGTTAACAAATATCAAGTCTATTAAAATAGTTAATTGAATTGCCTAACAGAAACACGTATATGAAATTTGCAGGCAAGTTTACTTTACAAAGAAGTTTGAAAACTGCTCCAACTCCTACTCTCCGAACTCAAACATTCTTATATACAAATTTGCATGATAATTTGCTAAGCAAGTTTGGAGTCTATACGCTATACAAAAAAAAAAAGCTTTTGCCTTATACATATTTAGATTATCAAATATAAATTTACACTTTGAAAAATTCCAGGTGCTAGTATTATTAAGAATAATATTAGTAAAAGTATTGATTCCAAAAAAGGGTGCCCAGAGCAATCCTGAAAATTATAACCCAATTGCTCTAACATCAGTACTATCAAAGGTTATGGAATTAATAATAAATTTCCATTTAAAAAGATATCTGGAGAGTAATGAACTCATAAGTGACCAACAATATGGTTTTCGGTCAAATATATCAACAGGTGACCTGTTGACATTTTTGACTGAAAAATGGGGTCGTTGCTTGGAAAAATATGGCAAGACGAACATAATCGCTCTAGATATATCCAAAGCCTTTGATTGCGTTGGGCATGCCGCGCTACTAAAAAAGCTAGAAGCATTCGGTCTAGGAAAAACCTTTAATTCATGGATAGAATCTTTCCTTTCACACCGTTCAATACAAGTTGTATTCGATGGTTTTACTTCCAAAAATGCTGGTGTCCCTCAAGACACGGTCCTATCACCAACCTTATTTCTAATATTTATCAATTATCTTCTATCCATTAAATCAAATAAAATTCATAGCTTTTCTGATGACAGCACTCTTGATTGCCCTTACCTTTTTGAGAGAGCAGCTGATGCTACCTCAACATCGGTACACAATGAACGAACCAAAGTTTCAAGTTCCTCAAATTATGATCTCCAAATAATTGACGATTAGGGAAGCGTGAACAGGGTAAGTTTTAATGCTTCAAAAACCCAAAGCTGTTTCTTATCAACCAAGCGAGCGATTCTTTACTAAACGTTTCTTTTGGCAATGTAGGTACTCAAAACTCCGAATCATTGAGAATTCTAGGCATGGAAATAAATGCAAAACTTTCGTGGAACGACTACATTTTTTCGGTCGCAAAAGATGCTGCGAAATGCCTGGGATTCTTAAGTAGGAGTAGGAAATACTTTACACCTACAAATCTATTACAGATTTCGGCCGAGACTTGAGTATAACTCTCACATATTTGCTGGAGCTCCCAGCACCGCTCTTCAATATCTGGATAAGTTACAAAAGAGAACTGTTCGTATTATCAATGATAATAACGTCACAAAAGACTTAACGTTTTTAAGTCACCGCCGTAATGTAGGAGCTGCTTGTCTTTTTTATAAATATCTTCTAGGCAATACTTCAAAAGAAATCAAAAACATGATACCTAAAATCAAACCCTACCGCCGTAATACACGGTTAGCAGTTCAATCACATCCATATAAAGTTGAGCTTTTCAGGACAAGAACTCTGAAATTTAGGAACTCTTTTCTGAGTCGCACCTCCAAATTGTGGAACACATTACCCCCATATGTGTTCCCAATTCATTTGAACCGCAAAAATTCAAGAAGGAAGTCAACTTATACCTCCTGGGTTGCCCATTCAACCCTAAAAAGTCATTTATATTTATGCCTATTAGTAACTTTTCAGCCATAATACTGCGCAAGCAGCTAGGGTACTTATCCCATTATTTTGGCTACGGGGGAAGGTTGTTTTAGTGTAGTAAAAATCTCACACTACCTCGGGGATTAGGTTTCCAGGTGCCTTTTGAAGGTAATTTCCTCCCTTAGGAAAAAAAAAAAAATTCAATGAAATATATACTATAATAAAAACAAGTAAAGAAACAGTCGGTCGGTGCAACCAACTTAGAAATACCCTACACCTATTTGGTTCAAATTTAAGGACATATCCATAAGTCATTTTAACACCATAAAAGCTGTTATTAATTTGAGCGTAAGACATAGTTAACCAAATTAACTTTATAATACTAAAAATATTTTCTAATTACACTATCTATTAAAAAATATAATAAATTATTACAAATTTATCTATTTAAAAATATTAAACAACAAAAAAACTTGAAATAAATGAAAATGTATTTATTCCAATTCAATTACAAAATGAAAAATTTCAAATTATTAAATTTTGTGATAAAAAGATAATCAAAGCATAATATATTTAATAATCCAAATTTTTAAAAATTGAAATTATTTTAAATGGTTAGTTTATATACCTAATAGAAAAGCTTATAAACGCAAAATATGCAATAAATGTATTTCTAAAATACAATTACAAATTTAGACCTTTTCATATAACTCATTTAAATATAAAAATAAATTTTACATAAATGCAGCAAGTACCTTTGAACATAGCTGAACCACTACAATTAAGTCTAGATTTCGGAGACACATAGGACATAGGACATTATTCTTTGGCTTCAAAATTAAACTCGACCACAACCAATTCGCATGGTACTTTCATTACTAGTAACCTAGAGTTTAAATTTCATAAAAATACCGGCATTATTTTTTGAGTTATGGAGTTTTTAAGATATATGTTTGTTAGTCCTTGAACTTTTCAAGGGTTCCAGAACCCGAAACCATGGTACGATTTCGCCAACATTTAGTCCCGTCATACTTTCAATACTAGTTAACCCTTGTACACAATTGGAACGTTCTATCTTAATTTTAAGTTACTAGTTTTATTAATTTCGATGATAAGCTTTTACACATTAGGGGTCTAAGAGAGGTACTGCACCACCACTCCGCTTGATCGCAAATTAGGGGGGCACGCTAGAAATAGTAAAGAACACCCTGGGCCAAATTTGAAGCTTCTACATTTGTTTCAAGTTACTATCTTCATTAATTTCGAAAATATGTTTTAAGGTCCTCGGAACTGAGTGGCTGGTCCCCGATCCACTACTCCAATTGGGCCAAAATTTCCAAGACACTTACGAAATAGGAAGGGACACCCTGATACCAAATTTGGAGGTTCTATCTTCATTGGTTTCGAAATTATGCTCGTTTGGCCCAAATTCGATCAAAAACTTCTAAGTTTCGAACCCACTGTACATTACCCACCGTACGCAATCACCGCCGAAATTTCATTACCAATAACCGACAGCACAAATTTCATGAAGATAGCCTCATTAGTTGTTGAGTTATCGTGATTTTTTATATATGTTCGTTAGTCCTTCGATCGATTAAAAGGTCCAGAATCCGAACCCTTGGGATGATTTCGCCCTGATACAGTCCGCGCTGTACTTATAGTACCAGTTAACCCTTGTACACAATTTGAACGGTTTATCTTAATTTTAAGTAACTATTTTTAGTGATTTCGATTATAAGCCTTTAAAACTTGGGAGGTCTGAGAGGGGTACTGAACCAAAACTCCAATTGATCCCAAATTAGGGGAACACAGAAGAAATAGTAAAGAACACCCTTGTGGCAAATTGGAAACTTCTACATTTTTTCAAGTTGTTATCTTTATTAATTTTAAAGATATGCTTTAAGGTCTTCGGAAATGTGTGGCTGGTCCCCGACCCAGTACTCCAATGGGACCCAAATTCCCAAGACACTTAGGAAATAGAAAGGGCCACCCTGATACCAAATTTGAAGGTTCTATCTTCATTGGTTTCGGAATTATGCTCGTTTGGCCTAAATTCGATCAAAAAGTTCTAGGTTCCGAACGCATGGTCCAATCCCGACCTTAGGAATCCCCGAAGTAGTTTCATTACTAGTAACCTACAGCACAAATTTGATGAAGAAAGCGTCATTAGTTGTTGAGTTATCGTGATTTTTTATATATGTTCGTTAGCCCTTCGATCGATTAAAAGGTCCAGAATCCGAACCCATGGGCCGATTTCGCCCATATACAATATCCGCCGTACTTTCAGTCCTAGTAACCTACAGTCAAAATTTCATCAAGATAGCTCCATTATTTTTTGAGTTATCGTGCCTACGGACGGACGGACGGAAAGACGGACGGACGGACGGACGGACATGGCTAAATCGACTCAGGCGGTCACGCTGATCACAAATATATATACTTTTTCATATCTAGCTCGCTTCCTTTAGGTGGTTACAAACACCATACCAAAGTTAATATACCCCTTTACCTATTCTATAGGTGTAGGGTATAACAAGTAAAGAAACATTCAGTCGATGCAATCGACTTAGAAATACCCTAGGTGAAGTTTGGTTTAAATTTAATGAGATATCCATAAGTCATTTTATAACCATAAAAGCTGTTATTAGTTTGATCGTAAGACATAGCTAGCCAAATTAACTTTATAATGCTAAAAACATTTTTTAACTTTATCTATTCAAAAATACTATAAATTCTTATTAATTTATCTATTTAAAAATATTAAAAAACAAAAAAAAATTAATTAAATGAAAATATATTTATTTCAATTCAATTACAAAAGTTAAAAAATTTGAATTCTCAAATTTTGTGATAAAAGGCTAGCCAAAGCATAATATATTTAATAACTCAAATTTCTCAAAATTGCAATTATTTTAAATAAGAAAAGCTTTAAAAAACAAACAAATTTAGATAAATATAAAAATTAATTTTACATATAAGCAGGAAGTACCTTTGAATATAGCTTAAGTATCGTGCACAATGTCGTAATTACATATCACCTATGGTAATAATTCAATAAAATATAAGATACAATAAAAATTAAAAAAAAGGAATTTAATTGTTTATTAAAAAAATATTTTGTTATTATTTTATAAAACATTATAGAAAATATGTTTTATGGTAAAATTCTTAACCTTTTAAAAATATAAAAGTGTTAAATAAAAATGGACATAGGAAAGAACCCTCGAGTATCAAATTTAAAGTTTCTATCTTCATGAATTTCGAAAATAAGCTTTTTAATTTTGGGATTCCTTAGGAGGAACCTGAATCGCCACTACAATTAAGTCTAAATTTCGGTGACACATAAGAAATAGGAAATATATTCTTTGGCTTCGAAATTATACTCGTTTGGCCTCAAATCGATCAAAAGCTTCTAGAATCCGAACTCGACCAGAACCAATTCCCATGGTAGTTTCATTACTAGCAACCTAGAAAATTTCATCAAAATAGGATTATTGATTTTTATTCTACTGCAGTTATTATTGAATGACTTAGTACCTTTGATTAATTATTTCAATTTAAAATAATTTTGAAATATGTTCTTTTAATTTACTTATTTTTTTTTAAGTTATACATGATTCAATTTTTAATAGTTTAATTCCTTTAATTTGAAAAATCTTGTTTAATTTAATTTATAGATTTCTAGGAATCATGTTTACGTTCCTTAAAATATTTTAATTCTTTTAAGTAGAAAAATTCTGGTTATATTTAATTAATAGATTTTTAAATATTACGTCATATTACGTCATTTGCCTTGAAATATTACGTCATCCAGGATACAAGTATGGAAGGATTAATTTTAAATTGAAATATTGAAATTAGAACTGATTAATTCTTATCTTTTATATTTATGATATGGAACCTTGTCCACTTTTATAATAAATAAGTATTACAATAATAATCTTTGTATTATCTGTGGCACTAATTTTCATTAAAATTCAAAGTTATTCAAAGGAAATATTAATTTGTGATGATATTAATAGGCTTATAATATTTGAAGGTTTTTAACATGAACTAAGAACATGAATGTTTGATTAGCTTTTCACAAAATTTATTAAACCAAATTTTTAAAATTAAAAATAATTTAAATTCCAATTGTACCTATTAGAAAGGCTTGTAAATACAATAAATGTATTTTTAAAATACAATGACAAATTTGGTATTTTTTGGAAATATTAACTTGTAATAAAATATATTTGTTAAATTAACTAAAAACATTAATACTTTTATTAGCTTTTTCATTCAAAATAATTTAAATTTTAAGTATATTATGTGCTAATTTAACAGATTCAGAAATGTAAAACATTCAATATAAGATACTCTTACATATATAAAAATTTTTATAAAATTTATTCCAATATGAAAATAAATTCTACATACATGCAGCAAGTACTCTTAGTAAACATTGAGAAGATTTTAAGTATCATACACAATAACTTAAATTTATATGTCCTTATAATAATTACATAAAATTTCAAATATAATAAAAATTAAAAATAAGATGAAATTTAGTTGTTTAAAGAACCCACTTTTATCAAATTTGAAGGTTTTATCTCTAGCTTTTAAGTCTTGGAAGGTCTAAAGTAGGTACCTACACCAAATCTCCAATTGAGCCCAAATTTCGGAGAAACAAAAGAAATTGTAAAGAACACCCTTAAACCAAATACGGACATTTATTTCATGTTACTGTCCGTATTAATTTTGAAGATATGCTTTGAGGTCTTGTGAGTTGTGAAGGTGGTATTCGAACCACTACTCCAGTTAGTCACAAATTTAAAGGTTCAAAGGTCAAGAACATCGTGTTTTTGTACATACATGCTTGTTAGCCCTTTAACCTATCAAAAGTTCGAGAATCTTTGATCCCGAAAAAAATATTTTTTCTGAAAATATTAATTCTTCTAAATATTTATTCACTTTTTATTTAGGTACAGAAAAGAGAACAAAACCAAAAAGAAATTTTAAAGGATTTTAAGTTCTTTGCAAATTGAACATTTACACAAAGTTAAAAATATTAAAAAGACAGAAATAAGTAGGGGCACAAAAATAATAATTCATTTGAGCCACGAATCACGACCGAAAATGAATTGCATTTCAACTAGAAGTAGGCGTAATTGTAAGACACTTTCAACGTTAAATAACGCATCTACATGGAGCTATTTTATGTTAAAACAAATAAAGAAACAGTCAGTCGGTGCAACCGACTTAGAAATACACCTACTTGGTTCAAATTTAATGGGAAGTCCATAGTTATTTTAAAATCATAAAAGCTTTTATTAGTTTGATCGTAAGACATGGCTAACCAAATTTATTTTATAATACTAAAAACATTTTCTAATTATTTTATAAATTCAAAAATATTAAAAATTCTTACTAATTTATCTATTTAAAAATATTAAACAACAAATAAAGTTGAGATAAATGGATTCGTAAAATGCAATTACAAAATTGCATATTTAAAACTTTTAACCAATTCAATAAAATTTTACACACATGCAGCAATTACTCCTTTTCAGTATTTTAAGCTGCAGTTTACTGTTGAATGATTACCCTTGGTTAATTATTTCAATTTTCAAAAATTTTTAATTTATTCTCTTAATTTACTTATTTATTAATGTTCTATATAATTAAACTTAAAGTTATTTGAAAGAAATATTAATTTGTAATAATATAAATATAAAAGTTTATTTAATTTTATTGTTTTTAATGTTAGTTAAAACCATTAATGCTCAAAATTTAATATTCGAAATATGCAATAAATGTATTTCTAAAATACAATGATAAATTTTGAACTGTTTATATAATTAATTTTAATACAAAAATAAATTTTACAACTTAAGTATCGCACACAATTTCTTCATTATATATTACCTATGGCAATAAATAAATCATTAAAATATATAATATAAAATATTTATTTTTTAATTTATAAAATATAATACATAATATGTTTAAAAGTAAAACTGTGAGCCTCTTAAAAATATAAAAGTGTTAAATAAGTGTTTAAACCTTGTACACAATTGGAACATTCTATGTTAATTTTAAGTTATTTTTTTTATTAATTTCGATGATAAGCCTTTCAACCTTTAGAGGTCTAAGAGAGTTACCTGAACCACCACTCCAATGGATCATACATTAAATAAACATGTAGGAAATAATAAAGAACACCCTTTTGCCAAATTTTAAGCTTCTACATTTTTTTGAAGTTACTATCTCTATTATTATCGAAAATATATGCTTTAAGGTCTTCGAAACTATATAGATGGTCCCCGACCCACTATTTTAATTGGTTTCAATTTTCGAGGACACTAAGGGAATAGAAAGGGATACCCTGATACCGAATTTGGAGGTTTTAACTTCTTTGAATTTGGAATCACGCTCGATTGGCCTAAATTCGATGAATAAGTTCTAGGATCCGAACTCATGGTTGGGTTTTGCCTACATGCATTTCGCGCCGTTCTTTCAATACTAGTGAACCATTGTACACAACTGGAACGTTCTATCTTAATTTTAATCTATTTTTGTACCTGTCTGACTATATAGTCAAAGGGTATAAAAAAATTTGCCATTACGCTCGTGACGCTGAGAAGGAGGGGGGGGGGGGGGGAAGATATAGACTCAAGTGTATGGATCGGATCAGAATCGAAAAATAAATCGATTTAGCGATGTATGTTCGTCCGTCCGTCCGTCTGCGTGATAACTCAAAAACTAAAGAAGCTCGGACCTTGAAAATTTCCCAAAATCGTTTTTTTGCAATAGCGGTCATCGCTATTTAAATCCAGCCATTTTGGTCCATGTTCGGGTAGCTGCCATACAACATTTTTTTATATGAGTATTACACTCTGTATTACAGCTACGTGTCTGAAATTTTTCCAAACGTAGTTTAGTTTTATGGCCAAAGTTTCTGTAAAATTGGTTGGTCTACTGCAGTGGATTCGATTAGCTGCCACACAACTTCTTATTTTATATGAGCATTACTCTTACCTATTAAAGCTCGGTGCCTGAAATTTTGCAAAAAAATAGTTTAGTATAACGGCTAAAGTTTCTGCAAAATTTGGTTGGTCTACTGCAGAGTGTTCTAGTAGCTGCCACTCCTTCATTTATATGAGTCTTACAGTACACTTAATAAAGCTGTATGTTTGAAATTTTGCCCAAAATAATCAACCGGATGATATATACTTACGGGTATCCCAGAATTGACAAAGTATAGTCTACTACACTCTTCCTCGTTTTTAATAATTTCAATGATGCAATGCTTTAAGGTCTTTAGAACTGTGTGGACGGTACCCGACCAACTACTGCAATTGTTCCTAAATTTAGGACTCTATATTTTTTTTTTTTTTTTTTTTTTTTTACGAGGGAATGGAAAGCTCGAAAGCCACCCATTGAAACTGTGCGGTGTTTCGCTGGGAAGTGTATGATTTTAACACACCAAAACCACACCCTTTTTGAACCAAACTTTAGGAGGGAACCTGTAATACAAATGTACAGTTTGGTTACAGGGATGAGGATATGGAAGGATTTAGGATGATGGTGGAAGTTATTTGGAATATCTGGATTATGGGGGATGGGGAAAATTGGATGGGATATTTAGAAGAAAGATGTTAATGTTCTTCTTAAATTTGGTTAAATCGTACATATATACATTATCAACTTTGGGGAACACATTTGGTGGAAGATGGTTCCATAAACGAGATGAGCGCATGACAAACGAATTTCCATAAGCCGTGTTACGCCATCTGGCTAGTTCAACTGTGTAGGGATGAGCATCTGTTGACCTCGTTGTTTCCCGTTGGAAAATCTTGAATGGAGGCATAAGTTGTTTGATTTCTTTAGAACAGGTGTTAGTCCCTACAAGATATCTATAAAACAAGGTCAGTGACCCAACAGTGCGACGATGGCTGAGTGGAGTGAGCGTTGAGGTAACACTGGGATCATTTATAAGACGAATAGCTCTATTTTGCACTTTATCAAGATATCCCAGCGCCGTAATGGGAGCACCAGCCCAAATATGTGCATTATACTCCATTTTCGGCCTGATATAAGTTTTATAGACGTTAAGGAGATCAGAGGGTGAGAAGTAAGTTTTGCAGCGATACAAGAAACCCAAACATTTAGCAGCGGTCTTAGCTACTCCAAAAATATGATTTGACCAAGTCAATTTTTGGTTTAGATCAATCCCCAAAATGTTCAAGTCTTCCGAATGGTGCAAAGCCTCTCCTTAAAAAGTAAGGTTCGGAATAGTTGTAGCTATTTTTCGCGAGACTAGACAGCATTGGGTTTTTTTGGTGTTAAACTCAACTCTGTTGATTTCACCCCATTTTTGGATTTTAATTAAATCTTTGTTTAATTCACTTATAGTGAAATTTTTTGCTGTTGAATTAATCTGGTGATTAATGTTACAGCGGCTATGAAATTCATAGGAAGCAACAAGGGTACTGTCGTCTGCGAAGCTATGGATTGGATTGGAGGTTATTGATAGTAGGTCATTTATAAATATTAGGAAAAGACTGGGGGATAAAACAGATCCCTGAGGGACACCAGCATTTATTTTGAAATCTTTGGATGAATATCCATCGACAAGAACACGAATCGTGCGATTCGAAAGGAAATCTCCAATCCATTCAACGAAAACCCTACCTAGACCTAAAGCCCTGCATTTTGCCAATAAAGCATCATGCTAAACTCGATCGAAAGCTTTAGAAATATCCAAAGCTACAACATCAGACTCACCAGAATGGTGAAGACTGATATTAAGCTTTTCGCACAGGTAGGTCATGAGATCACCAGTTGAACGACGGACTCTGAACCCGTATTGTCGATCATGAAGCAAACCTTTACGATCTAGATATTTCAAAAGCTTATAATTTATAACTTTTTCCATTACTTTGGAGAGGACCGAAGTAATAGCAATAGGTCGGTAGTTAGAGGGATCGCTTTTATCGCCTTTTTTAGGAATTGGAAAAACATGTGCAACCTTCCATTGGGTAGGATGAATACCCGAAGTAAAGGAAAGATGGAAAAGGTTGCGCAGAGGTTTTGAAATGGAAGTATATGTGTTTTTGAGAACGGTAGTTGTAATACCGTCCGGACCGGCTGATTTTTTTGTATCAAGATTCTTCAAGATTTTCATCACTGCTCGCGTCCTAAAGTATATTCTACCAAAGGAGCAGCCAACTTCTGGAATAGATGGAGGTCTTTGAGTTGACTGAGGCAGTGATGAGTTAGAAGCGAACTGTTTGCCAAACAAATTCGCTTTTTCTTTTGAATCTGTTTTGGGTTTCCGTTTGATAGATTTCATGGAGTGAGGTATAAATAATCTCATTCCAAGTAGAATAGTTTCACTAATCGCATTTGCAGCGAAGTCAACATTCCTACCTCGGAAGCACAGTGACCAATCAAAGGTTTTGTAAAAATTGTTCAGACCTTCCCAGTTAGCATGGTTATAATGCCATACCAATTTTTTGGGAAGGGACCTTTGATTGGACACCGAGCCTGCCCGGAAGCTTGTATTGACCAAACAGTGATCAGAGCCCCCCAGGGGGCAACCAACTGAAACCACATACTTTTCAGGGTGTGTGGTTAGAAACAGATCCAAGAGGTGACCTTCTTGATCAGCACGGTCTGGGATTCTAGTGGGATTTTTAACAAGTTGAGAAAGGTGGAATAGAGTAGAAAATAATTCAACTTGTTTCCCAATCGAGTTTTGACTCGGAGAAGAGGTACTGGAAAAGTGAAGCCAGTCTTTGTTATGAACATTAAAATCCCCCGCCAGAACAATTTCGGTATCAGGAAAACAATCGAGAATTTCATTGATCTGGTTTGAAAGGTTTTCAATTTCCATAACAGTTTCTTGTTAACTTGAATTGGGTGATCTGTATAGAAAACAGAAATGAATAACATGCTTTTCAACATGGATTTTGACCCAAACGTAATTGAAAGTTGGGCTTGAAGATTTATATTTGTCAAGAGTGTTAAAAGCAATGTCTTTTTTTATGTAGATGGCGATGCCTCTTAAGGGCTATATAAGGGTTTTAAGGACAAAGGAAGAGGCACACTGACACCAAATTTGAAGGTTTTATCTTCATTGGTTTCAGTATTATGCTTCTTTGGCCTAAATTCGATCAAAAACTTCTAGGATCCGAACCCATGGTCTCAACTTGTTTGTACGCAGTTCCCGCCTTAGTCTAATTACTAGTAACTTACATCACAAAATTCATGATTGTAACGCCATTAGTTGATGTGTTATCCTTATTTTTTTTATATGTTCCTTGGCCCTTAGAACAATTAAAAGGTCCCGAATCCAAACGCATGGGCCGATTTCACCCATATGTAATCCCCGCCATACTTTAAGTCTCAATTAGTTTTCGAGTTGTCGTGCCTGCGAACGGACGGACGGACATGGCTATATCGACTCAGGAGGTCACGCTGATCATAAATATATATACTTTTCAGTGGCGGCTTCTCCTAAGATTCAACTGTTTCCGTTCTTATTTAACGCTTTTATATTTTTAAACAGCTAGGAATTTTACCATCAAAAAAATTATTATATCTTATATTTTAAAAATTAAAAACCAAATATTTTTTTAATAAACGACTAAAATTTTGTTTTGTTAATATTTATTATATCATATATTTTTTATTTTATAGCATATATTTATAGCATATTTAAGCTTTTCTAATTGGTACATAAACTAACAATTTAAAATAATTGCAATTTTGAAAAATTTGAATTATTAAATATATTATGCTTTGATTAGCTTTTTATCACAAAATTTAATAATTCAAATTTTTTCACTTTTGTAATTGAATTGATGCCGAAACCATGCTCCGATTTCGACAATGTGTAGTCCTCGCAATACCTTTAATACTAGTTAACCTTTGTACACAATTCGGACTTGATTTTTGGAGTAGTGGGTCGGGGACCAGCCACACATTTCCGAAGACCTTAAAGCATATCTATAAAATTAATAAAAATAGCAACTTGAAACAAATGTAGAAGCTTCGAATTTGGCACAAGGATGTTCTTTACTATTTGTGTGGCCCCCTAAATTGAGATCAATTGGAATGGTGGTTCAGTACCCCTCTTAGACCTACAGATGTTTAAAAGTTTATAATCGAAATTATTAAAAATAGTAACTTAAAGTTAAGATAGAACGTTCCAATTGTGTACAAGGGTTCACTAGTATTTAAAATACAGCGCGGACTACATATGGGCGAAATCGTACCATGGTTTCTAGTTCTAGAACCTTTGAAAAGGTGAAGGGCTAACAAAAATATATCTTAAAAATAGCATAACCCAAAAAATGATGCCGCTATTTCGAAGAAATTTAAACTGTAGGTTACTAGTAATGAAAGTATCATGAGAATTGGTTCTGGTCGAGTTTGGTCAATGAGTTCGGATTATAGAAGCTTTTGATCGATTTGAACTGATGGTCTCTTTACTTGTTTTATTTTTATTTAGACATTAGTAGAGTTTAATATTTTTAAACAATTTCATATTAAAAATTTCCAATTAGTTACTTTATTTCATTAAAAGATAATTTCCTTTCAATTTTCGATTTTATAGAAATGATTTAATTTTAGTTTATAGAATACAAGATTTCCGAAAATTTCAAAATATTGCAGATTTTATAATATATTGTGAACAAAATGACTTGGTAGATAATATAAAAGAAGCATTCATACTTCCATTACCAAGATTAGCTATACCAGCTTCTTCTACGTCAGCAGAAAGATCATTTTCAAGTTTAAAAAGAATAAAAACTTAGACAGAATGTCTAGTTTGTCATTAATTTATATTGAAAAAAAAAAGTTGCAAGAACTCATACTTTTTATGAAGATGTAATAAATATTTTTGCAACTAAAGAAACAGGAATAGAATTAAAATATAAGTATTTAAACAATTTTTGGTTTTATTTAAACTTTTTTTTTATTTTGAAGCAGTATGTGAAAAATCCACGAGCCTCCACTGATACTTTTCCATATGTAGCTCTCTTCCTTTAGGTGGTTACAAACACAATACTAAAGTCAATATACCCTTTTCCTATTTCATAGGTGTAGGTTATAAAATCAAAAAAAAATTTTATATAAATAGTAACTTGAAATAAATATAGAAGCATTAAATTTTCCAAAAAGGGGTATTTTTCCTATTTCCTTTTTGTCCCCGAAATTAAGACTTAATTGTTGTGGTGGTTCAGGTGCCTTCTAAAAAATCCCAAAATTAAAAAGTTTATCTTTGAAATTAATAAATATAGAAACCTTAAATTTGATAAACGAGGGTTCTTTCCTATTTCCGTTCTTATTTAACGCTTTTATATTTTTAAACAGCTAGGAATTTTACCATCAAAAAAATTATTATATCTTATATTTTAAAAATTAAAAACCAAATATTTTTTTAATAAACGACTAAAATTTTGTTTTGTTAATATTATTATATCATATATTTTTTATTTTCATTTTTTTTTCGCTCCTTTTTATTTGTCATTAAAAAAATTCTTCAGTTTTCATTAGCCTTGCATAAATATTATCTCAAAGTCATAGTACATTAAATGCACACGTATCCTCGTTAATTTAGAAAATGGGGTTTTATGCAAGAACAAGCTTCCTAGAGCTCTACGGTTAGTATAAACAAAAACAAGTGATGAAAAAACCAAGGGTTTTTAAAGAAGCACATTTTCAAAATAACATAGTGTTTCATACTGAGTATTTTATCAGAATATAATGTTGAAGCTTCAATGTTAACGTTAAATTTAGGAAATATATATGTTGGTGACTAAGCTACTACTTACTTATAAAAACAGTAAATTTTTTAATTTTTAAGTCCTAGTAGCCCCTCCATGAGGAAGGTTGTCCAATTTCTGAAGGATCCAAACCTCACTACTCCCCTTCCCACAACTTTTTTAGGTTCTAGGAATTAAATTATGAATTCCACTAAAATTTGGAATTTTACTTAGAATTTTACAATTTAAGGAAAAATGGTTAAAACTGAGAAACACTTTCTTCAATTTAAAGAACCGCTTTTAAACTTAAGAAAATCTTTTAACATATATTAAAGAATAATATTGGACCGTCAAATTTTGTATATTAAAAAAAACAAATTTGTATATTAACAAAATTCGAGCCCTTATAGCTCTTAAACATGGGGCTTGACAAAAACATTTTTTTGATCCATTTCTACTTATTTCTGAGGATCTAACTACTCCGAAAATTTCAAGACCCTAGCTTGAACCGTTTAGAAAGTATGTGTAGCCAAACATTTTCCAAAAATTGAATTTTGCATAATGGTAAATTTTAGTACCGTATGGCAATCCTAAACATTTGCCTTTTAAAAATTTATAAATTTTATAAAACCAGCAATGTTTTGCCGTCTTCAGATTTAAAATACACTCAACAGAATCATGTTATAAAAATTTAAAAATAGGGCTTTTTCCAACTTTGGGGGCTACAGCTCCGTAAAGGGAGAGGCTACAGAAAAAAATTCTCCTACGAAATTATTTTTTTTGCAATACCTACTCGGGGTTAAAATTTCTTTTCTCTATTTCAAACGATGTAAAAGTTTTTGTAAACATACGGGCGGACGGACGACAGACGGACGGACAGAGTGAAGCTATATAGGCACATTTTTACAAAATTTTTTGAAAATGTGCTAAAAACGAAAGTTATAAGTAGGCGTTTATAATAGTTTGAATGAGCTGCGAGTAACAACCGAAATTGAATTACATTTACACAGTCGGCTTAAATATTAGAGTCATAAGCTAAAACTTTGAACCGCGTGACCGTTAAATTTAAATTAACGTTAAATTTAAGACGGGTTTTTACCTGAAAAAAACGCAATATTCTAAACAAAACATGTCATTGTAATGTAAAAACAAAAAAAACCTCTCTTTTGGTTGTTGTTTCATTTAAATTGGTCAAATAGTTTTCCCTCAAACGGGACGTTTATATTTGTATGGCAAAAATTAAGTCGATTAAATATTATAATATACAATGTTACAAAATATTTTTTTTTGCAAAATAAGAACAAAATACAGTAGTTTTTGTTCATAACGACCATGAAGGAACGCAAAATATTCGTCGTAATAAAAGCATGTCGTTTTAAAAGAATGCTGTGAATTTTAAAAAATTAGTATAAGACTTGAACATTGTAGAATGTGCTTAATCTAGAATGGACACTTCGACCTCATTTGCTAAAATTTTATTTGATCTGCCAGCCTACATCTAAATATAAAAAAAGACAAGCTGCTGCTGCTGATTAACGTGCCCTATGTTATGTTTAATGTTATTTTCGCATGGACAATATTTCTAATTACAAATACTTACATACATAGGAGAAAGAAAAAACAAGTAAAGAAACAGTCAGTCGTTGCAACCGACTTAAAAATGCCCTACACCTATTTGGTTCAAATTTAATGAGATATCCATAACTCATTTTAAAACCATAAAAGCTGTTATTAGTTTGATCGTAAGACGTAGCTAACCAAATTAACTTTATAATACTAAAAACATTTTTTAATTACTTTTCTAATTTATTTACAAATTCTTACTAATTTATCTATTTAAAAATATTAAAAAACAAAAAAACTTGAAATAAATGAAAATATATTTATTTAAATTCCATTACTAAAGTGAAAAAATTTGAATTATTAAATTTTGTGATAAAAAGCTAATCCAAGCATAATATATTTAATAATTCAAATTTTTCAAAATATTAATTATTTTAAATTGATAGTTTATGTACCTATTAGAAAAGCTAATAAACGCAAAATATGCAATAAATGTATTTCTAAAATATAATTACAAATTTAGAACTTTTTTTTTTTTTTTTTATTCAATTTTTTATTTAATTTCAGATAATTTTACAATAATATATAAAATTATGTATAAGAAATTAAGTAATTCTTAAACTACAGCTTATAACTAACATTTAATAACTTAAGATTTTTTACAATTTTTCTAATTTCTAGATTTTTTTTTTTTATTTTTTTTTTTTTAAATTTTTAAATTTTAAAGATTAATTTCTAAAATTTTTACAAATTTTCTAAGTTTACTTTTAAATATGTTTAAATTTTGACTGTTTTTAATTTCTACCGGTAGCGAGTTGAAAAGTTTTATTGCGCTGCATTTTAGACTTTTTAGCTTCAATGTTGTTTTGGCTTTAGGAATTTCGATATTTTTCCTGTTTCTGGTTAGATAATTATGAATATTCTCCCTATTTTGAAGTTTTACTTTTGATTTGATATTATTGTTCAAGATATTATACATGTATTTACATTTTTCAAAGTAAATTAGTTGGTTAATATCCAGTGTATCAATTATTTTATATAAATTATTGGTTCTGGTTCTTATATTCAAATTAAATATAGTTTTGAGGGCTCTATTCATTACCGCACTCATTTGATTTTTATGAAAATATGAACAATGACTCCAACTGCATATATTATACCTAATTCCTGATAATATATGGCCATTATATATAAGTTTAGCAGCATAATTCGGAATACTACCCATTCTTCTGACAGCCATTGTTATAGGAATAATTTTTTTTTTAATGCTTTTTCTATGTTTATCCCATCTTAAGTTTTCATCAATTATCATTCCCAAGTACTTAACATTATCAACTTGTTCTATTATAGTATGCTTTACCTTAAGCGTAATATTATCATTTGTTTTCTTTTGCATTTTGAATATCATATAATTAGTTTTTTTCGCATTTATACATAATTCACTTTGGTCCAACCAACTGCAATATATCTTTAAGTCATCATTTAGTATATTTTGAAGCTCTTATGTTTTCGCTTTTGCTATAAGGTTAGTGTCATCCGCAAAAAAGTTGTATTTTGACTTAATATTGTCTTTTGGTTAGTGCATTTTATACAGCAGATATAATAACGACCCAACTAATGAACCTTGTGGTACGCCTGTTTTTATTACTAGTTCATCACTTAACACTTCATTAACTTTAACATATTGGGTTCTATTTGTTAAATAACTTTTTAGATTGTTAAAAGATTACGGTTACCTCTAATTCCTAAGTTGTCTAGCAATCTGATAAGTCTGGAGTGACTTACCATATCAAATGCTTTTATTAAGTCAATAAAAACTGCGCCAACATAGTATCCGTCATCCAACGCATGGTAAATATGTTCCAAGGTTGCTGCGATAGCTGATTCTGTACCACTTTTTTCTAAGAAACCATATTGATTAGCATCAAAGCCTATTGTTTTAGTAATGAAACTTCTTATTCTTGAATTAATAACTTTTTCATATATTTTCGAAATTGAGTTTAGAATTGAAATTGGTTAATAGTTACCACAGTCTTCTTTTGACCCACTTTTGTGAATAGGAACTAAATATGCTTTTTTTACCGAATCAGGAAATATACCATTAGTGAAACTTTCATTTATCAGTTTCACTAAAGATGGGGTTATAATATTGACCAACTCTTGTAAATCTCTCACTGTTTTATTTAAATTCATAATAATTTGATGGATTTCTGGTTCTATAACTGGAATAAGAAACAACGAGTTGCTATTAAATAGATTTTGTGAGCAGTTAGTAAAATGGTTGGTATTTCGAATGTTTTTTTGAATACGTTCTCCTATTTCAGTAAAAAAATTATTGAGAGTATTTCGAATGTTTTTTTGCCAATTAATGGTCCGATAGGCAGTTATTTTCTATTATATAATTAACATCATAATTGCCATTTATGTTTGTTATTATGTAATCAATTAAGGTGCTAGAGTTAGTTGTATTTCTTGTACTTTCCGTTTTATTAACTATGCTATATCCAGAAGTTGCTATAATATCCTTATACTTAATAATTATATTGGAGTTCTCAAATAGATTTAGATTGGTATCTGCAAAAAAAAATATGATTTGCCTTATCTATCAGTTTAGGTTCAAGAAACTCCATTTTTACACATATACGCCAAAAACAGAAAAAAAAATTAGTTTGCTATTAAAAGGTTTAGATGCTTCTTACAAAGAAGAAGAAGTACTAAACGCATTAAAAAATTTTAATAATGCAACAATAAAATTCGAATCAGTCAGCAGACTTAAAACAAAAAAATCAGAAGAGAACAAAAAAATTCTCTCATATTTTATTGTTCAAGCATCAGCTGAGAGCAACATAAACGATATAAAAAAAATCAACTCAATAGACAACACAATAATTTATTGGGAGAATTTAATTAAAAACGAGGAAGAGTGTAGTAGAGTAGACTGTGTCAACTCTGGGATACCCGTATGACCGTTATATAAACATTATATCATTATCATTATAAACATTAATTACTTTTGGCAAAATTTCAAACATACCAGCTTTATTAGGTGTAATGTAATGCTCATATAAAAGAAGGAGTTGTATGGCAGCTACTCGAACCCTCTGCAGTAGACCAACCAAATTTTGCTGTTACTTTGGCCATTACACTAAACTATTTTTGGCAAAATTTCAGACACCCAACTTCAATAGGTATAGAGTAATGCTCATATAAAATAAGAAGTTGTATGGCAGCTACTCGAACCCTTTGCAGTAGACCAACCAAATTTTGCAGAAACTTTGGCCATAAAACTAAACTACTTTTGCCAAAATTTCAGACACGTAGCTGTAATAGGTACAGAAAAATACTCATAATAAAAAAGGAAGTTGTATGGCAGCTACCCGAACCCATGGACCAAAATGGCTGGATTTAAATAGCGATGACGGCTATTGCAAAAAAACGAATTTGCGAAAATTTCAAGATCCTAGCTCCTTTAGTTTTTGAGTTATCGTGCGGACGGACGGACGGACGGACGGACAGATGGACGGACATACATTGCTAAATCGATTTTTTTTTCGATTCTGATCCGATCCATACACTTGAGTCTATATATACCCCCTCTCCTTCTCTGCGTCACAAACGTAATGGCAAATTTATTATACCCTTTGACTATATAGTCATACGGGTATAAAAACAAGTAAATTTAAGCTATATCAAAACAATTTAATCATCTAAAAGCTATAGACGATAAGAAAACACCTTAAAATGTATTATTTATACTAATTCTTCTTTCAGTTTTTTTTTTTTTTTTTCTTTCGACTTTCTTCAAACAGCAAATCGAAATCCATTTTTTACACTGGTTCTTAAAAAAATGAAAAATAAATATTTCTTTATCTCAATATACAATTGTATATTTAAATATGTATATAAAATGAATATATACAGTATTGAACTAAAAATATAACATTTAAAATATTAAAATTTAAAAAAATTAAAATTTATAAAATAAATTGACAGAAAAAAATTTTACATGATTAAATTTGAGAGAAGACAGGTTTCATATAAACAATCTTCATAGAAAATGTTGGCTCTACATGTATTTCACTTAGTCATCATTAGGGCAAATAAAAATATGCTCTAAAAAATTCGTTTTAAGCGCTTAAAATATGCTCTAAAAAATCTATTTTAAGCATTTAAAATAATGCTCTATGAAAAGGATATCAAATACATAATAAAAGATCCATTACTTAGAAATCTTCAAATAAAATGAATATTAATAGGGTGGGCTAGTGACACCATCTTCAAAAGTTGTTTAAATTTAAGAAATAAAAGCAGATAGTTTTTTACTTTTTTAAATATTATTTTTATTATAATTTTTTATTTTAAAGTTAAATTTTATGAAGTAAAATAAAATTAATTCATGAAATTAAAAAATTAAAACAAGATAAATTAGAGAGAGTAGAATAAGTTAAAATTAAAAAAAACGAGGAAGAGTGTGGTAGAGTAGACTGTGTCAACTCTGGGATACCCGTATAACCGTTATATAAACATTATATCATTATTATTATAAACATTAATTACTTTTGGCAAAATTTCAAACATACCAGGTTTTTTAGGTGTAGTATAATGCTCTTATAAAAGAAGGAGTTGTATGGCAGCTACTCGAACCCTCTGCAGTAGACCAACCAAATTTTGCAGTAACTTTGGCCATTACACTAAACTATTTTTGGCAAGACTTCAGACACCCAGCTTCATTAGGTGTAGATTAATGCTCATATAAAATAAGAAGTTGTATGGCAGCTACTCGAACCCTGTGCAGTTAACCAACCAAATTTTGCAGAAACTTTGGCCATGAAACTAAACTACTTTTGGCAAAATTTCAGACATGCAGCTGTTATAGGTATAGAGTAATGCTCATATAAAATAAGAAGTTGTATGGCAGCTACTCGAACCCTTTGCAGTAGACCAACCAAATTTTGCAGAAACTTTGGCCATAAAACTAAACTACTTTTGCCAAAATTTCAGACACGTAACTGTAATAGGTACAGAGAAATACTCATATAAAAAAAGAAGTTGTATGGCAGCTACCCGAACCCATGGACCAAAATGGCTGGATTTAAATAGCGATGACGGCTATTGCAAAAAAAACAAATTTGCGGAAATTTCAAGATCCTAGCTCCTTTAGTTTTTGAGTTATCGTGCGGACGGACGGACGGACGGACGGACGGACGGACAGACGGACAGACGGACGGACGGACGGACGGACGGACGGACGGACGGACGGACGGACATACATAGCTAAATCGATTTTTTTTTCGATTCTGAACCGATCCATACACTTGAGTCTATATCTACCCCCCCCTCCTTCTCTGCGTCACAAACGTAATGGCAAATTTATTATACCCTTTGACTATATAGTCATACGGGTATAATGACTATATAGTCATACGGGTATAATAAACAACTACAATGCACCAGATGTCAAAGGTTCTCTCACTCTGCTGCAAATTGTAATATGGATTACCGTTGCGTAAAATGTGGTGAGAACCACTCTCCAGGAGAATGCAGTATCACAATAAGTGATGAGAAGAGCAAATTATTTTGCACCCTATGTAAACAGCATGGACATCCAGCGTCATATACAAACTGCCCTGTGCATATTAAGCAACAACAACAAAAAGAAGAATTAAAACAAAGGTTAAAAGAAAAAATTAGTAACAGGTACAATATGTTTAATAATTTTACAAAAACAAATATTTCATATGCAAATGCATTAAATAACAATAATAATACAAAACCAACAAACAATAATAATAACACCAACAACAACAACAACAACAACAATGCAATAGATAACAACAATAATAATAATAACAATAGTAATAATAATAATAACAATAATTATAACAACAATTTATTAGAAAATTTAAATAAAACTATGCTAAGTATGATGAAAAAAATAGAAAACATTGAAAACAATATGAAACAAAATGTAAATGATATAAAATATTTATATGAAACATTTAACATCTCTAGACCCAATTGTTAATTATGTCGTATTCATTAACAAATAACATTAATATAAAATTAATTTCAATTAATGTAAATTCACTAGTTTCATATAGTAAAAGATTTTCTCTTATGCATTTTACAAAAGATACAAATCCTGATATTCTCTGCTTAGGCGAAACTAAATTGCAAAGCAGACATTTTTTAGAATTAGAAAATTTTAATATAATTAGAAACGATAGAATTAATTTAGGTGGAGGTGGTACAGCTGTTTGTATCAAAAAAACTTTTAAATATGAAGAAATTAGAAACGTAGAATTTAATAATTTTAAATGCATAGAATTAAGTATCATTAGTCTAAATTTAAGGAATTCCGATAAATTATTTGTGATATCAATTTATGCTTCCAACAGAAACCAATCAAAATTTTTAGACGAATTTAGTAAAATATTCGAAATATTAAATCTATCCAACAGTAAACATTACTATATTATTGCAGGAGACTTAAACGCAAAACATGTTTCTTGGAATAATATATGTAATAACAGTCGTGGTTCGTCTCTGTATAAATGGCTAAGCGACAACAAAATTCAAAAGTAAGCTTTTAATTCCGGATGCACCGACATTCCCAAGGTGTAATTCGTATTTAGATCTATTCTTAATAGATGTAAGAATAGAATCAGCTAACAATACTCTAGAAACATTAGCATACAATAGTGATCATAATGCTGTAAGTGGCATTTTTGCTCTATATAAAGAAAATTTGTTAACATACAACAATCAACTAGCCAATGAAAAGTACTTATTCCATAAAACCAATTGGAACAAGTTTAAAATAAAGCTAGATAACAATTTTGAAAAGGAATACTTAACTTGTAGAGATCAAATTATAGAGACGGAAAACATAAGAATAGAAAAAATTGACACCCACTTAAACAAATTGAACAAAATTATTAAAGACACAATGGTTGAAATTATACCAAAATGTACCAAACAAAACTATTTAAATAAATTTTACTCAACTAGATTAAAAAATTTACTCAGACACAAAAACAAATTACTTAAAGACATACATTTAATTTACAAAAGATGCTTAGACTTCAATTCACAAGCAATAATCACACTCAAAAGTCTCTTAAATAATATTAATACATTAATAAAACAACAACTTAAAATTGAAATTAACAACTACTGGACAAACAGAATTAAAAATATATCATCCAAAGACAACCGTAATATGTTTCCCGAAATAAACAAAATATTTAGGAAAAAACATATACAAGACATAAAACAATTACACATAGACCAACAAGACTTAAATCTACTGACTAACAACGACATCGACGTCACTAGTTTAGACAGAACAAACTCAAATCAATATATATTAAGGGAAAAAATACAAATAACTAAAATATTAGGATCATACTTAGAAAACAGTCACAAAATAACAGTACCTAACAATAACCGATTCCACCAAAATATTCAGAATACTGTACAGGCTTTTAAACAAAGTAGCAAACTAAAAAAACAAAATAACATTACATTAATCACATTTGACACAATAAATACATCCTTTAACATTTTAAATAGAAACAATTTCTTTACGAATTACGATGATCTCTCTACAAGACTTAAGAATTTGAATAACAAGACATCTGCAGGGATTGACGGCATTCCTAACATTGTACTAAAAAACTTAAGTACTAAAATTATACAAAAAATAGTTATCCTTTTCAATAATGCATTAAACTACTGCTATTTTCCGAAAAGCTGGAAAATAGCTAAAGTAATTATGCTAAAAAAACCGGGAAAAGATCCTACAAATCCCGGCAATTACAGACCCATAAGCTTGTTACCTAACATTAGCAAAGTTTATGAGACCATTATTAATGACAAAATAATTAATTTTGTTAACAATGAAAATATACTACCTGAAAACCAATTTGGTTTCAGGTATAAACACTCTACAAATCATGCTATCAATAAACTTACATCAGATATTTGCTGGTACATTAATAAAAAAGAATGTGTTGGCGCTTGCCTAATCGACCTCGAAAAAGCATTTAACAGCGTATGGATAGAAGGTTTAATATATAAATTAATTAAACGAAATTTTCCAAACAATTTAGTTAGATTAATACTAGATATGGTTGATGAAAATAGTTTCGTAGTAGAAAACAAATTAAATGCCGAGAATTTATTTAAAATCGAAAGTGGTTTACAACAAGGTACAGTAAACTCACCTATTTTATTTTCTCTGTACACATCAGATCTCCTAAATATGCTTAACAACATAAAAGGGGACAAATACGCAATTGCTTTTGCCGATGATCTTATTGTCTACTCGGCAGCATATAAGATAAAGGATGTACAAACAAGTGTTCAAAAACTATTCAACCTTATAGTAGACTATTGTAAGGTCTGGGTACTAAAAATGAACATAGAAAAATGCGAAGCAATATTATTCCGTAACACAGTAGATAAAGTAAACAATAATATTAAGAAACATTGGAAAGAATTTGAAATTAGAGCTCCAAATAACATTAAAATTAATAAAAAAAAGATAGTTAAATATTTAGGTGTATATCTACACCAAAATTTAAACTTTACTCACCATGTAAAAAAAGCGATTGAAAAGGGTACTAAAGCGTTCATGCCCTGTCAGAAATTGTTTTATAATAAAACTCTTAATGACAGAGTGAAAACTTTAGCTTACCAGGGTCTTATAAGACCAACTATATCGTATGCTGGACCAATTTGGTTCAATATTAGTGCAAGCCAAATGGAAAAAATCAGGGTTTTTGAACGAAAATGTATAAGAGCCTGCGTAAATCTACATAGAAAACCAGAAACGGACTACAAACATTTTTATTCCAATAAATGCTTGTACCGTAAGGCAAATATAATAAGATTCGATAACTTTTTAATAAAAATTATACGTAATCATTTTGATAGATCTCTTAGCACGTTAGAAAATGGTTTAATATCAAACATATATTACCATAACGAAGAGTATATTAAATATAGTTTAAAAACGGGTTTCATTGCGCCCGAACATTTTATTTACCTAGATTCCAAAGGGTATATTCAAAACCATGAGCATGTCCCCCTATTATATCACTATAATAGACGGGCTACATGCAAGTGCATAGAATATGACCCCTATAATATTGAAACTAATTTATTAAAATACGACATGTTTATCCCTGAAAGCGATAAACAAATACAAAAAAAACTATTGGTGGTTAAATAGTTTATAAAATTAAAAGTAAATGATGTTAAAATTTCATAATATATTAGGATAAGGTTAGGCTAAGTTAGATAGTTTTAGATTAAGTTTTAATTTTAGCATTAGATATAAGCTAGCTTAAGTTTTACTTGTTTTTATAAAAAATTAAAAAATATAATTAATTTTTGGTTTTTAATATTTTCCAAAAAACTCAAAATGCAATACAATATTTCAGAAAAATTAAAATAACTTAGAGATTGTATAAATTATTAGAATAAAAAAAACTAAGCAATTTAAACTACATTAAGGTTTTAGTTATAATTAATTTAAGAATTAAAATTAGTTTTATAAAACTTTTTGCTAATTGTAAATACTTATAATGAAATAAACAAAAATAAAAGTTAAAAAAAAAAAAAAAAAAAAAAAAAGAAACTCCATAAATAGGTTGCTGTTTTCCACTGGAGCTTTATAAAATGTACCTATTTTTAATTTTGGTTTTGAGTTCAGGATTTCAATTACAGTAAAGTTATATTTTTCATCTTTACATATTTCATTGAAACTGATATTATTTTTAATAAAAATGGCAGTCACACCTCCTCTTTTTTTATTTCTACAGTTGTAAACTGCTTGATAATTCTGGATGTTGTAGGTATCTTTTTCATAATCATAAATCCAAACCTCTGTAATTATTACTATGTCTATTTCTTTATATTCATTAATTAATGTTTCCAGTTCCAGTATTTTATTTCTAATGCTACATATATTTATATACAATATCTTTAGATCACCAATTTGCATTATATTTTCTTGTTCTGCCATTATTATCTGCCTATCAGGTAATTTTGCCAAGATTCTCTTGTCTTTTGAAGATTTTCCCTATATTTGTTATAAACATGTCGTCTATATGTAGCAAGATCATTCGAAACATCTTTATTGCAGATTCCTATGTGTTCGTGGTATCTGTCATACATTCTCCGAAGTTCCGGATAGTCAGTTGGTAGTCCTTCTTGATTAATTAAAACCTTTAAATTGGTTTGTGTTATACCATCAAAGCAAATATCATTTTGATCGTGGAAAAATGCTAAATATAATCGCACATTGTTATATATTCTGTAATCCCTTAATCTGGAAAGAACATATACACTATCTCCATTTTCAATTGCTCTTTTTGTAAGCCTTACAATTGGGGGTGACATGGGATCAACAAAACTTTTGCTATCATCTTGGAATTTAGAGTAACCTATTTTTCTTTCAGTTGTGTTCTGTGGATTTATTGTTTCGCCTTTATTCCAGTTTGGGTATTTGGAGTCTTTTATTTCTACATTATTATTACTATTATCATTGGTTTGATTAATTGTATCATTTTTTATCTTACTAATACTATCATTTTCTCTTTTTTCTGTATTTTTATCATAGCTTGGGTTAATTGTATCGTTTTTAATTTTACTTTTTACATTATCATTGGTTTGATGAATTATATTGTTTTTAATCTTACTTGTACTATCATTTTCTACTTTTTCTGTATTATTAATATTATTATTATCATTTTTTGGTTAACTTTATCATTTTAAATGCTACTTTTTGAATTATTATTAATAGTTTTATTTATTTTTATATTACTTTTAAGGATAGTGTTCTTATTTGACCGTCTTTTCACTGTTATGGTTAATATTATTATTATTACTATTATTATTTTCATTGTTATTATTTTCATTTTTATATGAGTTATAACAGTGTTAGTGTCTCTAATATTATTAATACTTGGTTTAACATTAGTATTATTCTTATTAATATTATCATGCAGAATCACTTTTTTTATTTTCATTTACATTTATATTTAACTAGTAAAAAAGCCTGTCGGACGACAGGTATAATTTTAATTTCTCTTTTTATATATATTCTTTTTTCCTGCTATTGCGCTACTGAATCAATAAAAGGAAATTCGTTACCTAAAGAACATTAAGTTAACATTATAATAGATTGTTTTAGTTTTGTAAGTGATAATAAAATAGAAGTATGCATACTAAAGTGTAAAAAATTTCTTTAACGTTTTTATTAAAATTTTCTGTATCTACCTGTTAACAGATTTCTCATACGTTTTGATTTTTTTTTTTCTGTTCATAATTTACATTTTATCAGTTTCATTTTTTCTTTCTCCTTTGTATGTAAGAATTTGTAATTAGAAGTATGTTACATTTCATGTGTCAATAACACTTAACATTAACATAATTAAAGAGCAGAAGCATCTTTTATTATATTTATAAAAAATTTTCTGTATCTACCTGTTAACAGATTTCTCATACGTTTTGATTTTTTTTTTTCTGTTCATAATTTACATTTATCAGTTTTATTTTTTGTTTCTCTTTTGTATGTAAGAATTTGTAATTTGAAGTATGTTACATGTGTGAATAACACTTAACATTAACATATTGCAACAGTAGCAGCGTCTTTTATTATATTTATAAAAAATAAAAACTACAAATTAAAGTTAGTTATTAGTTCTGTAAGTGTATTTAAATAAAAGTATACATACTGAAATGTAAAAAATTTCTTTAAACGTTTTTATTATAATTTTCTGTATCTATCTGTTAACAGATTTCTTATACGTTTTGATTTTTTTTTTCTGTTCATAATTTACATTTTATCAGTTTCATTTTTTCTTTCTCCTTTGTATGTAAGAATTTGTAATTAGAAGTATGTTACATTTCATGTGTCAATAACACTTAACATTAACATAATTAAAGAGCAGAAGCATCTTTTATTATATTTATAAAAAATTTTCTGTATCTACCTGTTAACAGATTTCTCATACGTTTTGATTTTTTTTTTCTGTTCATAATTTACGTTTTATCAGTTTCATTTTTTCTTTCTCTTTTGAATGTAAGTATGTATTTGTAATTAGAAGTATTTTACATGTGTGAATAACACTTAACATAACATAAGGGCACGCTGGTCAGCAGCAGCAGCAGCAGCAGTTTGTCTTTTATTATACCCGTGCATACATATATGACATCGGGTATATTAGATTTGCTCCTCCGTTTGTAACGCATCGATCTAGACGAGCTAGATATAGTGTCAAGGGTACGTATCGGCTCAGAATCGAAAAATTAGTCGATCTAGCTATGTGTGTCTGTCCGTCCGTCCGTCCGTCCGTCCGTCCGTCCGTCTGTGTGTCAGCACGATAACTCAAAAACTAAAAGAGCTACAGTTTTGAAATTTTCACAAAATATTTTTCAATCAATTTCTAGGTTCCCTATTTTTTTTGGTTAAGATCGGACCAAAACTTCGGGTAGCTCTCGAACAGCTAACTTTTTTAACTCCAATATTTTCATACAAAAATTTGAAATATAGCTATGCACCTTGTAACATGAAATTATATGAATTTTGTTTGTTTTTGTTTTTTGTTTATTTGTTTATTTTTTTTTTTGTATATTTTTTTGTACGATTTCGAGTTAGAATTTCATATAATTTAAATGATGCGTAGTTTATTTAAGATAAGCAAAAAAAAAGAACACAAAGATTTTTTTTAAGTAAATGGCTTCATAAATAATTTATATATGTATATTCATATAATATGTATATGTGTAATATTTTGAATGAATCATTTTATCAATATGATTATATGATGCTTACTTTGCTTAGGTTTAATATATTCGTGAATTAAAAATTAATTAAAAGAGATAGAATTGAAAAATTAGAGCTAGAGTTTTGAAATTCACACAAAACATTTTTTGGACATTTTTAAGGTTCCCTATTCTTTTTGGTTAAGACCAGACCAAGGTTTCGGGGAGCTGTCACACAACTTATTTAAACCAATATAAATTTCTTCAAAAGTAATTATACTAGAAAGACGAAAATTACACACGGTTAGTTTTATAATGAATCAAGCACTTATATGAAGTTTCAAAATTTTACGGCTTCATTTGCGGGGGGCTGCCATACAACTTCTTTGCACCAATATGAATTTCTTGGAAACTGAGTATACTACGAGGATGAAAATTACACACTGTTAGTTATATAATGAATCGAGCACTAATATGGAGTTTCAAAATGTTGCGACCCCATTTTCGGGCAGCTGCCATACAAAGTTGTCAATTCGATAACTGTGAATCTAATGAAGCTACGAGGTTAAAATTAAAACTGGGCAGGTAAAGTAATAGGGCAAGTTAGTTGGCAAAGTTGGACATCGCTCGGGCCAACTTTTGGGGTGGGCTATTTTTTTTTTATGGTTTTTTTTTTTTATGGTTTTTTTTTTTTGTTTTTAAGCAAAAATTATGGTATAATGAATTAAAAATTTAATATTTTTTTTTTTTTATTTAATTTTTTTTAAGCAAAAATTATGGGATAATAAGCTAAATTTTTTTTTAACTATTTTACTTTCTTATATTTTTTTTGTAATATTTATAATAGCATGTGGAAAATAAATAACGGTTAGTGGGTAAGCACGGGTATCTAAAAGTTGACAAGGGCAACTATAATCTTCCTCGTTATATTTAGATTTGTTATATTCCAATTTGTTATTTTTTGTTTTCTTATACTTAATTTATTTTTATACACTGGACATGATCTACTAAAAGTTTTATGATTAACATCCAACCACAAACTGAATTTTTCGTTCGATTTTAAGCAATTAATGCATTTATTAATTTCCTCTTTTTGGCATTCACTTGTCTTGTGTTGTTGGTGGCACTTCAAGCATGTTTCTGAATATGATATTCACATATGAATTATGAAGTATAAAATTTTTGTTACTATTTTATCTTCATATCAAAAGTGCACTTTGATAATTTTGTTATCATACGTTATTATCATATTTTTAAATTTCAAGTGTTTTATGTAAATGGAAAACCAGTTTTGTTTTTAAATAAACAAAATATTATAAATGATTAATTGTAATTTTTATCATACAAAAAAAAAAAAAATTCAAATTTAGTTAAATTTATGAAATAAATTTCAGGTATCACAAAAAAGTTTTTACTTTATAACTTTCAAAGTTTTTGAGCTATAAAAGTGCTAGTATACTCAAAATGCAGGGAAAGAGAAGGGTAATGTTTTGAAGTAAAAAAACTGTTATGTTAATACCATTTTCTTGATAAAAGGGATTTAATTGATATTTTGTTAAAAATATTGAACTTTAAGCCCTTATAACCTCAGACTGAGAAATTTAGAGTAATGTTTGATAGTACTTAAGAAATCTGCATTAATAAGCATTTAAATGCTAAACTTACTTTTTTTTATCTTATTTGGTTCCAATTTTATCGAAATAAAACTAAATTATGGTTGAAAAATAGTTAAGGCCCCATAACTTCTAAACTAATGAAAATATTTTAGAAGTTCATACCCCCCCCCCCCCCCCCCCCCTTTCATACAATTTTTTGTTCTCCTCGATATGCCCGATCACCCATTTTAAGGAAGACCATCGAGTCGGGAACACCCTGTATATAATAATTATTTTATGCGTAATTGCTGATTATGCTTTTTTCTGTTTATCTTTTATTAATTAAAATAATTATAATCGATAAAGAAAAAAGTAAACACATCCGCACCGTACTGTAGTAAATTACTTACTGTCATGTATACATGTCATTAAATGAACTATATGTAAATTACTTACATATAGTTCTTTTAAATATAACAATAAATTTTACATAAATGCAGCAAGTACATTTGAATATAGCTTAAGTATTGTACACGATGTCTTAATTATATATCACCTATTGTTTTTAATTTATAAAATATTATACTAAATATGTTTTATGGTAAAATTCTTAGCCTTTTAAAAATATAAAAGTGTTAAATAAAAACGGAAATAGGAAAAAACCCTCGTGTTTCAAATTTAAAGTTTCTATCTTCATGAATTTCGAAGATAAGCTTTTTAATTTTGGGATTTTTTAGAAGGCACCTGAACCACGACTACAATTCAGTCTAAATTTCGGGGACACATAGGAAATAGGAAATATATTCTTTGGCTTTGTAATTATGCTCGTTTGGCCTCAGATTGATCAAAAGCTTCTAGAATCCGAACTCATTGGCCGAACTCGACCAGAACCAATTCCCATGGTTCTTTCATTACTAGGAACCTATAGTTTAAATATCATCAAAATAGCGGCATTCTTTTTTGAGTTATGCTGTTTTTAAGATATATGTTCTTTAGCCCTTGAACTTTTCAAAGGTTCCAGAACCCGAAACCATGGTACGATTTTGCCCATATGCAGTCCCCGTCATTCCTTTAACACTAGTTAACTCTTATACACAATTGGAAAGTTCTATTTTAATTTTAAGTTACTATTTTCATTAACTTTGATGATAAGCTTTTAAACCTTGGGGGATCTAAGAGGGATACTGAACCACCACTCTGATTGATCCAAAATTAGAGGAACCGCACAGGAAATAGTAAAGAGCACCCATGTGCCAAATTTGAAACTTCTAAATTTGTTTGAAGTTACTATCTTTATTAATTACGAAAATATGCTTTAAGGTCTTCGGAACTGTGTGGCTGACCCTCAACCCACTACTCCAATTGGTCCAAATTTCAAGGACACTTAGGAAATAGAAAATGACACCCTGTTACCAAATTTGGAGGTTCTGTCTTTATTGGTTTTGGAATTATGCTTGTTTGGCCTAAATTCGATCAAAAAGTTCTAAGTTTCGAACCAATTGTCCATTCCGCTCCGTACGCAATCACCGCCATAGTTTCATTACCAGAGTTATCGTGATTTATTATATATGTTCGTTAACCCTTAGAAACGATTAAAAGGTCCACAATCCGAACCCATGGGCCGATTTCGGCCATTGGCAATCCCCGCCGTACTTTCTGTCCTAGTAACCTACAGTTAAAAATTAATCAAAGTATGTCCATTATTTTTTGAGTTATCGTGTCCACGGACGGATGGACGGACGGATGGACGGACGGACGGACATGGCTATATCGACTCAAGAGGTCAAACTGATCACAACTTATATATACTTTTTAATATCTAGCTCGATTCTTTTAGGTGGTTGCAAACACCATTCCAAAGTTAATATACCCCTTTACCTATTCTATAGGTGTAGGGTATAATTAAACTGATAAAATGTAGATTATGAACAGAAAGAAAAAAAAAATCAAAACGTATAATAACTTAAATTTTTTTTATAGGGGAAAAAAAAAATCAAAACGGATAAAAAATCTGTTTAGCAGATACAGAAAATTATAATAAAAAAGTTTAACGCTATTTTTTACATTTCAGTATGTATACTTCTATTTTATTATCACTTCCAGAAATAATTACTAACTGCAATATGAAGTTTCTATATTTTATAGGGGGCAAAAAAAATGAAAACTTATAAGAAATCTCTTAGAATGTATATACAGAAAATTATAATAAAAACGTTTAAGACTATTTCTTACATATTTTTTGTATACTTCTATTTTAATATCATTTAGAGAACTAATAACTAACTCCAATATGTAGTTTCTATTTTTTATAGGCGAAAAAAAATCAAATCGTATAAGAAATCTGTTGGAAGGTATATACAGAAAATTATAATAAAAACTTCTAACGCTATTTCTTACATTTTTATATGGATGCTTCTATTTTAATATCACTTACAGAAGTAAAAAAAAATATTATAATGTTAACTTAATGCTCTTTAGGTAACAAATTGACCTGATAACATAGCGTTAGAAGTTTTGACCTGATAACATTGAAATTGATAACATAGCGTGACCTATGTTATCTCAAGTGCTATTTATACACGTAATATACTATTTTTTTCGTTAATTTCTTAGTGAAATAAGAAAAAACAGAAATCAAAATTTTTAAAAATTATTTTTAACATTAATGTTATTCTATATTTACAAACATAAACTTAAAAAAAAAAACAAACAATATTAGAATGTTGAGTTATAAAAAATTTTTTTTCATTAATTTGTTAACATTTGAAAAAAAAAAAAAAGAAAAAATGTTTAAAAATGATTTCTAACATTAATGTTATTCTTATATATTTACAGACATAAACTTGAAACAAACAAAAAAACAAAAACAATATTAAAATGTTAATTTAAATGTTGAGTAATAACAAATTTCTTTTGTTAATTTTTTAATGTTTGAAAACATAGGAATAAAAATAAATCAAAAAGTTTAAAAATGATTTCTAACATTAATGTTATTTTAATATATTTACACACATAAACTTAAAAAAAAAACAATATTAAAATGGTATTTGTATGGGAAAAAATAAGCCGATTAAATATTATGATATAAAGATGAAATTTTGTTTGTTTGTTGTTTGTCCAGGATTCACGTGAAAATCACTGGTCAAATTGTCACTAAATTTTACAGGAAAAATTCTGGGAGCGCGGGGGTGACAGGGGCTATGCCGCAATTTTATAAGTCAACAGATAGCGGATCAACAGCCGTTTTAAGCTTTTTCGTTTTTAGCACATTTTCAAAAAATTTTGTAAAAATGTGCCTATATAGCTTCACTCTGTCCGTCCGTCCGTCCGTCCGTCCGTCCCTTTTTACCTACGATTGACAAAAAAATATCAGGAATGGATAGGTATTGCAATAAAAATAATTTAATGTTAAAACTTTTTTCTGTAGCCCCCCTCGTTACGGAG
Source organism: Dolichopus griseipennis (assembly GCA_963082915.1). Taxonomy (NCBI): domain Eukaryota; kingdom Metazoa; phylum Arthropoda; class Insecta; order Diptera; family Dolichopodidae; genus Dolichopus; species Dolichopus griseipennis. The sequence continues at coordinate 140,704,824 of OY720441.1, forward strand.
CTACAGCCCCACAAAGTTGAAAAAAGCCCCATATTTAAACAGTTATAATTAGAGTTCTATAAGGTATATCTCCAACCTGAAAATGGTAACAGACAGCTGCTTTTATAAGCTTTACAAGTTTTTAAAAGCCAATTGTATAGGGTTACCATACGGTACTAAAATTTACCGTTATTCAAAACTAAGTTTTACAAAATTTTTGGTTACGGCTAAATCTAGAAACTTGAAATTTTGGGAGAAGTTAGATCCTTAGAAATAAGTAAGAGTCAGTTAACAAAATTTTTTTGGCACGCCCCCTCTTTAGGAGCTGTAAGAGGTCGAAAATTGAAATTTTGCTAAAAATTTAGCTTTTAAACACCTATAACTTGAATATCTGTCAAAATTTTTTTTTATTTGTATACAAAATTGAAAGCTCAAAAACGAAAGTTTCAACAAGTGTCAAAGGTTTTTCTTAATTTTGACTTTGTCCGTCCGTCCGTCCGTCCGTATGTTTACAAAAACTTTTACACCGTTTGAAATAGAGTAAAGAAATTTTAACCACGGGTAGATATTACAAAAAAATTAATTTCATAGAAGAATTTTTTTCTGTAGCCCCACCCGTTACGGAGCTACAGCCCCCCAAATTTGGAAAAAGCCCTATTTTTAAATTATTATAACAAGAGTTTTGTTAAGTGTATTTTCAATCTGAAAACGGCAAAAGATAGCTGGTTTTATAAGCTTCACAAAAATATAAAACTAAAATGTATAGGGTTACCATACGGTACTAAAATTTACCATTAAGCTAAACTCAACTTTTGCAAAATTTTTGGCCCCATATATCTGCTAAACGGTTCAACCTAGGCTCTTGATATTTTGGGAGAAGTTAGGTCCTCCAAAATTAATAGGAGTCGGTTAACAAAATTTTTTTGTCACGCCCCCTGTTTAGGAGCTATAAGGGCTCGAAAATTGAAATTTTGCTATTTTCAACCACCTGTAACTTTAACGCCTGTTCAAATTTTTTTTTACAAATATGCAAAATTTACAGCTGCAGCATTATATTTCAACATACGTTAAAGGTTTTTCTTAAATTTGAAAGGGTCTCTTTAAATTGAAGAAATTGTTTCTTAGTATTAACCATTTTTGGTTAGATAATAATATTCTAGGTAAAATTCCAAATTTTGTTGGAGTTCCAAATTGATTTCCTAGAACCGGAAAAAAATGGAAGGGTGAACATAGGAGGGGGGTGAGCAGATCCATCATAAGTTTGCTAAGCAAAAATTGGGAACCTTCCCCATTGAAGGGCTACTAGGTCTTCAAAATTAAAACTTTTATGTTCTTATAAAACAGTAACTTATTCACCAGTGTAAGTTTTTCCAAAATTAAACGTTAACATTGAAGCTCCAACATTATATTTTGCACTTATTAACAAGTTTTCTTGAATGCATTGGGGTTGTATTCTAAGTATTTCACTATTAGTCATATAATTAATTATTAATGAAATAACAAAATTATAATATTATCATAATAAATATTTTTATAAAAATAAATAAAATACTCAGTAAGAAACCGTATATAATTTTGAAAATGTGCTTTTTAAAAACCCTTGGTTTTTTTCCCTCACTTGTTTTGATGTCGAGTCGAAACAGTTGGACCGATTGATTTATAATTTTTCACGAATGTTCCTACTGGCAACCGGAATTAGTTGTATAAAGTAGGTCTTAATATATTAAACCATTAGTTAAGTTCGATTAACCCGTTTTCAACGACGACGCCATGAAGGTTTCTATAAATTTTATTTGCTTAAACGATTAAATGAATTTTATTGAGTATTGAATTCAAAAAAGAAGCCTACATTTCTTTCATAAAATCATAAAATAACGAGGAAGAGCGCAGTAGAACTATCAGGTAAGTACAAAACAAAATATAAGCTGAAAAGCAGATTTTTAAACTTTTTCTAAACCACCGACTTATTCAAACGTTGGCAATTCATGTAAACTTCTATTGACATAGTATAATGACATAATGGCAAATTTAATATATCCTTTTGACCTCTCAATGGAGTTTTAATTTTAGTTGATGTTGTTGAAAAAAGTTAACACAAAATTTACACATTATGCATATGTTAATTTTAAAAATGTAATAAAGTAGTTTTTTTAAAACGGCAAATAAGGCAAAATTTTTGTTTTTTATAGAGTATAGGCTCCAAATTTGTTCAGTCAATTACCATTAAAATGTGTATATAAAGGTTTTCATGTACGAGTAGTGTTCTAGACTTAAAGTTGGAACTGTTTTTATTTTATATACGTGTTGCTGTTAGACAATGCAGTTCACTCTTTTAATTGATTTGAAAATTTTTAACCGATATTGGAATGATGATAAATGAAAAAAAATTTAGAAAATCCACAAAAATTTTTAAAACACGCTTTTCGATTTCCGTTAATTTTTTTCCGGCACAATTTACAAATTGTATTTGTTCTTTCAATTAAAAGAGGCGCACAAATGCTCAACCGGGTATTATTTACTTGTCAGTATTATTATGCCCGTATGACTGTCAAAATAATAATGACAATAATACTGTAGATCAAAAGGATATACTCTAGATATACTGTAGATATAAAGGATATTCCATTACGTTTGTGGCGCGGAGAAAAAAGCGGAGTAGATATAAACTCAAAGGTATGGATCGGATCTGAATCGAAAAGTGAATCAAACTAGCTATGTATGTTAATTCATCCGCACGAAAACTAAAAAAAAAAAAAAAAGAGCTAGGATTCTCAAATTCGTTTTAATGAAGAAGCCGTCATCGCTATTGCAATCCAGCCAGTCAGCTTCCCGAGCTAACATTTGGTTGGTCTACTGCAATAGGGTCGAATAGTAGCCATAAGAGCATTACTCTATAAATAATTAAGCAGGGTGTCTGAAATTTCTCCAAACATATTATAGCTTTATTGCCAAAGTTTGTGCGAAATTTAATTGGGGTAGTGCAGTGCATTCGGTTTCTGCCCAACAACTTTTCGTTTTCTATGAGCTTTACTTTATGTCAATAGTAGTTAACTTGAATGGCCAATGACTGAATAAAATAAAGCCAATATACTGAAAAAGGTTTGAAGAGCTGCTTTTCGACTTATATTTTGTTTTATACTTAACTGAAAGTTCTACTACACTCTTCCTTGTTTTTCATGATTTTTTGAAGGAAATGTAGGTTTTTTTTTTGGAAAAAGGTTTTAAAATACTATGTATTCAAGAGTAATATATACGAAATCGAACTTTTGATTTTTGGATTTTCAGATATCAAAAATCAGAACCTTTTCTAAAGGAATACAGGGATTCTTTTTCAAATTTGGACTTTAAAAAAGTTGATATAAAAAAACTAGCAAATAAAAAAGTTTTAGCTACGCTTTTAAATTTGTTTCTTTGTAAACCTCGAGTTTTGCAGGAGCGACCAATTTTGTCAAAAGAAAAAAAAGATGATTTAAAATCATTAATACATTTTTTACCTCTACCAAATCAAAACAAATAAAGCAATTTTAAACATTAAAAATTAATTGAAATATTTTTGGATTAGTTTAAAAATATGTATATTTTATAAAGTTATATTGTGATTCAATAATTATTATGTATATTATGTGCTTAGTACAAAAACTATGATATTTAAATAAAAAAATTATTTATTAAATTTCTTAAAATAAGTTTAATTTTCAAAAATATTAAAAAGTTGTGAAATTACTATTATGTTTGTTTTTTTAGTTTTGATTGAAATATTTATATTAAAATTAATAATATTATTTAATTTCGTTTATAAAAATCCTGTGAAATGGCTGTTATGTTCATGTTGTTATAATTGAAGTATATAATTACATGATTGATTAAAAAATAATATTAAATAAAAATTAACATAAAGAACTAAGTTATTTTTAATTTTTTTAATTTTTTACAGTTTCTACTACAATTTAAAAAAAAAATTTAGGTTTTTAATTTATATTTCTCGTTTTAGTCGTAATCGATTTTTAATCTAATTTGCTCCATCTCCATGACCTTACATAAATATTTGTTTAACACCCTTCTTAATTCTTATTTACACCATTATAATAGAGATCAATGCATGTTTGCACCAGACGCACAGAGAAAACTATTTTGTAATCGATTTGTATTGTATGGAGCAAACTGTCCACAATGACTTTTCTGACAAAATATCAAATATCTCGAAAAGTATTTGAGGACAGTGCCTAAAATTTAGCATATGATTAGTTAAAAAATCAACAAACTTTACGTTAAAATTTCGACTATAGTTTATGGGATCAATTTTTCCCTTTTAACTCCCAAACTTTCTTTTTCGATTTACTCGGAATATAGGCATATGGAGGCATATGGAGCAAAAGAGAATTCAGGCGACGATATGTTAATATTAAAATAAATTAATAAATTTAAAAGATCTTATATTACTTAATAAAAATAATTACTTTTGAGTTGTATTACTCGATTTGGCGATTGACTACATAATTGTAATATTTCTTTAACGCGTCTGCTTCTTTACCTCATGGGTGATGAGGAAAAAGAATATAAACCAACAATAATATTTAAAAAATTAATTTAGCTCTTAAATAAAAATTTTTATTTCTTGAGTTTTTACAAATTTTAGCTAATTTTTTTTAAATTATTTTTAAGGTATTTTCGTTTTGGTTTCCATTTTTCATTATTATTAAGTGACAGTTCTGTAAATTTACCAAAACTACTACGACGAAATTGACAGACGTCTTACCTCAATAGTAAATAAAAACATAATGACTCACAGTGGAAACGACGATCTGACACAAGGCCTAAAGGAAAAACCAAGGCAAAATGCCCTCCGAGTCTTTATTTCAGGACTGCGAAGTCCACTATGCGACACCATCTTCTCGAGAAAACCAATTGAACTTCCAACCGCGCTTGCAACAGCCCAGGAGTTGGAAGTTAATAAAAAAAGAAATGACTTTGCGCGTATTTATGCGGCAGGCAACTTCCAAAAAAACTATCAGCAGCCACACAATAATACCCGAGCATTACGCCCCCAAACTAGTAGTAAAATCACATCAACGGACGTGGATAATACAACTTCTCAACTTAGGCGAATAACAGCATATCGTAAAAATAATATCCAACCGACAGCACGGGAAAACCAAAATCAACTGGCGACAAGATTTACAGTTAATAAACGTACTTGTGAGCAGTCTGACTCCACAAAATCCCAAATTCAGAAGGTGCAAAGAGTTAATCACATCCCAATAGAAGACGAGAACTCAGAACCAGACTACTCAGACAACGAGACAGAGTACAGCAATTACGAATATACATACCAGAATATCAACGACGAAATTAATTTTTTAGGTTAAAGTCGCTCTTGCCATACATTACAAAAAAAGCACAGAATGGCCAAGAGCTGAAACTACTAATAGACACCGGAACATCCAAAAACTTTATAAAAAAAACTAGATTTTCTTAAAGGGGTTAAACCAGTCGAAAAACATTTTAACGTCAAATCAATCAACGGCACAAATAAAATTCGACAAAAGTGTGATGTCAATATCTTAGGGAAAACTTCAACATTCTTTCTATTACCGGCACTCCAAATGTTCGATGGAATAATTGGCTATGACTTTTTACGAGAAATCAACGCACAAATCCACTCTAAAAAAACGGAGAAGAACCAATTAAGCACTTCTCATGTAAACAAATAAACAATATCACTATCGATAAGAATTCAGTACCCCTTAAACAGCAGGACAAATTTAAAACCATGATAGAAAGAAATGCAAATGCCTTCGCTGAACCTAAGGTAAGATTGCCATACAATACCAACGTGCAGGAAACAATACCAACAACAACAGAAGAACCAATATTTTCGAGAAGTTATCCCTACCCCATATCAGCGTCAGAATTTATAAACGAAGGAATTCAAAATTTACAACATGATGGCATTATCAGGAAATCTTCTTCATCATACAATTCACCAGTTCACGTAGTTTCCAAAAAGGGTTTAGACGAACACGGTAAGCAAAAACTACGCATGGTTATTGACGTTCGAAAATTAAACGAAAAAACCACCCCAGAGAGATACCCCATCCCAGACACATAGATCATTCTCGCAAATCTAGGTAAATCCAAATTTTTCACAACGTTGGATCTGAAATCCGGATTCCATCAAATTATCCTGCAAGAAAAAGACCGAAAAAAAACAGCCTTCAACATAAACAACGTAGTATGAATTCTGCCGTATGGATTAAGGAACGCTCCTAGTATTTTCCAAAGAGCAATCGACGACGTGCTACGCGACGATATAGGTAAATTCTGCCATGTTTATATGGACGACATAATTATATATTCCGAAGACGCAGACGTCCACCTGGAGCACATAGAGAAAATCATAAAAAAATTAGGCAATGCGGGAATGATAATTTCAATGGAAAAATCGAAATTCTTTAAGACAAATGTCGAGTTTTTAGGATTTATGATATCTTCCGAAGGCATAAAAACTTGCCCAAGCAAAGTACAAGATATGCACAATTTTAAAACACCCAAAACTGTAAGATCGCTGCGGTCATTCCAAGGTTTATCAGGATAATATCGATGATTCATTAGGGACTTTGCACTAATAGCAAAACCTCTAACCAAATACTTACGCGGCGAAAATGGGCACATAAACGCAAAATCCTCCAGAACCAAAAAAGTAAAACTCGAACTCGACGAAGAAGCCCTAGCGGCATTCGAAAAACTTAAAAAAATGTTAGCCTCGGAAGACGTACTATTACAACATCCAGATTACAGCAAACCATTCGAACTCACTACAGACGCCTATTCTAAAGCCTTAAGAGCGGTACCCTCGCAGAATGGCAGACCCATCACCATATTCTCACAGACCCTAACCAGACAGAGCATTTATTGAAGAATACTCTCCTCAGTTCCACTATAAACCAGGAAAGGAGAATAAAGTAGCCGACGCGTTATCCAGACAATCCATTAATAATATTTTAACTACCGAAAATACCATACATAACGAATTATCATCCTCCCAAGTAATTAAGACATTATCCAATAAACCAATTTAAAAACCAGCTAGTAATTACAAAATCAGATCATAACCACAAAAGCACAAAAATTTTGTTTCAAAAATCAGTCCGTCATCTAATTACATTCAACTCAAAGCCTAAATTATTCGAATATCTTAAAAACAGTATAAACCCAAACGTAACAAACGCAATATATTGCGATCTACAAACATTAGCCTACATTAGGGAAAAAATATTGCGAAATTTTCATTCAACGAAGTTTATCCATACAGAAAAACTAGTAATTGATCTCACAAATAAAGATGACCAAATTGAAGTTATTTCAACCGAATACAACCGCGCACATAGATCCTTAAAGGAAAATTTCAAACAAATCTCAAACGAATATTATTTTCCCAAAGTAAGGGAAAAACTAAGGACAACTATAGTAAACTGCAAAATTTGTATGGAAAATAAATATCAAATACGCCCTGATACAAGCCCTGACAAACTTCAAAAATGTAAAAACAATAGTATCCGACAACGAAAAATCTTTTAGCTCAAACACTATAAAACTATTACTCAGAGACTACTTCTCAGCCGGACAATACCTTATACCTAGTATGCATAGCGAAAGCAACGGAAAAATAGAAAAATTTCACGCAACACTACTTGAAATAGCCCGCTGTCTAAAAGCACAACAACTAGTCACCGACACAATAGATTTAATTCTTTTGGCAACACAAAAATACAATAACACCATACGCTCCGTCACAAACGCAAAACCAATAGACATATTACAGAACCACGCACCAAATAAAACCAATAATATAAAAACAGCCTTAACAAACGAACAAGAAAAACACTAAAAACACCAAACAAAACAAAACAAAAAAAAAAAAAATTTAACACGGGAGACATAGTTTTCGTAAAAAGAAATAAACGACTAGGTAACAAATTTCAGAAACTTTATGAACAAAAAACAATCGAAAAAGACATGAACACATACGTAATTATCGAAGGGAAAAAGTACACAAATGTAACCTCCGATAACAAAACAGACCAATATTATATTTTTTTTTTTATCACTCATTTTTTTTTACCTTTATTTTTATCTTCTTTCACATCCTGTATTTTATTTACATATTTAGAATCCTTCTAATAATCTTACGGGCAGCATCAGCCAAAATAGTGGACTATTCGTCAGCACAATTCATAGCCCTAACGCGGGGAAATGTAGGGATTTTCGAAGAATACCTATATATCATTCATAGCACAAACATTTCTGAATACCGTGAAATAATCACAGAAAATAACGAAATCCTACAAAAAAGCGATGTTTCAAATCACTGGCAAAAGGACGCGATTAACCAACAAAGCAAAGAAATTGTGCGAATTTTGCAAACATTGAAAACACCAAAAAGAATGGCAAGATCCATTAACCTTATTTGCAGCTCCTCAATAGAAACTCAGCAGAGTGCCCCACCCAAACAACACATCATCTGCAACCCGTACAAGTGATAGACAACGGCATAATAATTCTCAACGATGTCCAAGAAACCAAAATATACGACCCACAAGAAGTAACAGTAAAAGGTACACTACTCCTCACATTTTCAAACCCAATCAAAATCAATTCCACGTTATACAAAATAGAAAGGAAAAATATTACCGTACAGGCACACCCACCAAAAACACTTTATATTACTCATTTAGACCACCATGAGGAAATTACACTACCTTACCTAAAGAAAATTAACATGGAAAACATTCTGCACATCAATACACTACGCGAAGAATTTCGAAACTATAGAACCTTATACCTAATTACAATCACAATAATCCTAGTAATTTTTATTGTGTACATCATCATACGAACCGTTAAAAAAATTAAAAAAGGAAAATGGAACAAGAATGAAAAACAATTCAACACACTAATGGGAAAGCTCAAATCTCGAAACGAGGACGTTCCGAACTTAAGAGGGGGGGGGGGGGGGGGAAGTTAAGACACACACATAAAAACATCCAATTCCAAATACAACATATTCCAATGCATAAAACATCCATATAGAATCGCAATTCTGCACCGTAATCACTTTTACATTATTTTATTTTCAAGTTTAAATCAAAACTGTACTTTTTAATATTGCAAGTCAGCACTAAATTAGCTTTAAGTAAATTTTAATAATGATTAAAAGGTTTAGATCAAACCTAGACACGTAACCGTAAGGTTACAGTTTGTTCATTTTTTGAGAAATAAATAATAAAATATAATTTTTATGTCTTAATCAACTTAATAAATATAAATAAAATAAATACAAAAAAAATATAATTTTTGTGTCTTAATTAACTTATACAAACTTTCCAATCCAAATGCATTTCTATGTAAAAATGTAAACAAAAAAACTAATGAGAAACTGCTTGTTAAACATTCTCATTACTCAAATTTAAACAATAACAGAAGAAGTAGCCCTACCATTTGTATACGCATACGAAAATACATATGTATTTTTTTGTCTGAATGCATCAGGATAGAAAACCACTTTAGAAGAAAAGAGTCGGGAACATTCTTTTGTCATTCTAGTACTAGTAATTCTATGGTTTAATTAAACGGTTAAATGAATTTTATTGAAAATTTTGCACCAGCATTGATTTTAATTAATGAAGCCCACCGGGATAATTTGGTTTTGACGTTTTACGTGTTTTTACGCGTTTTTGTTGAATTTTTGGTATTAACGCAAGTTAACCTTTATTTCAAAAGCTCACTTAATTAATAAGACTATTTTTTTTGCTCTTTTCAAATAGTGCAAAAGCGAAATGAGATACTTTGGTTGTGATATAATTACCCGTTTGGGCACGATACCTAATGACTTTTTCTAAAGTTGTATAACAATGTTTTTAAAACTCTTAACTTTTGTAAAGTTGTTATTCCATAAGAAATTTTTAATGCAAATTTCTAATATTTATAATATTAATAAAAATAAAGCTAATAAACAATCCAAAAAATAATATCCTTAAATTTAAGTAATATAACGTTTCCATATCTACATATTTTCGTATTTTTGTTTCTTATCTACTGTTCATTTGTTGTTCTTTATAAATAGATTTCAGTGTCAAATTGCAGTTTTCTTTTTTTTCCAGCAAAATCTAAAAATCAAAAAGTTCAATTTCGTATATATTATGCTTAAAAACATAGTATTTAAAAATCCTTTTCCCAAACAAAAACCCCAGTACATCGACTATATTTTATTCAACCGTTGGCCATTCAAGTTAACCACTATTGGCATAAAGTAATGCTCATACAAAACAAGAAGTTGTATGGCAGCAAATCGAACGCACTGCGCTACCAGCGCCTCTCAAAGGGTTTTTGATAGAAAGAAAAACTACATTTTTTAAACTGTGCTATAATAAATTAATAGAAATCGACAAAAGTGTTTTAAAAATTTGTTGAATTTCTAACATTTTTTATATTCATCATCATCCTAATATCGGTTAACAAATTTCAAGTCTATAAAAAGAGTTAACTGCATTGCCTAACAGAAACTGAAATGAAATTTGCAGGCAATCGGTCATACCTAGTTTACTTTACAAAGAAGTTTTAAAACTGCTCCAACTTTAAGTCCAGAAGACTCTCCGAACCCAAACATTCTTACATACAAATTTGCATGATCATTTTCTAAGCAAGTTTGGAGCCTATACGCTATAAAAAACAAAAAAGTTTTTGGCCTTATACATATTTAGATTATAAAATACAAATTTACATTTTGAAAAATTCCGGGCAACGCCGGGTACATCTGTTAATATTATTAATAATAATATTAGTAATAGTATTAATTCAATGAAATATATGATAGAATAAAAATAAAAACAAGTAAAGAAACAGTCAGTCGATGCGACCGACTTAAAAATATCCTAGGTGTAGTTTGGTTCAAATTTATTGAGATATCTATAAGTCATTTTAAAACCATAAAAGCTGTTATTAGTTTGATCGTAAGAGATAGCTAGCCAAATTAACTTTATAATTCTAAAAACATTTTTTAACTTTATCTTTTCAAAAGTGCTACAAATTCTTACTAATTTATCTGTTTAAAAATATTAAAAAACAAAAAAAAATTAAATAAATGAAAATATATTTATTTCAATTCAATTACAAAAGAGAAAAAATTTGAATTCTCAAATTTTGTGATAAAAGGCTAGTCAAAGCATAATATATTTAATAATTTTAATTTTTCAAAATGGCAATTATTTAAAATTATGCAACAAATGTATTTCTAAAATAACAATAGAAATTTAGATAAATATAAAAATAAATTTTACATAAATGCAGCAAGCGCCTTTGAATATAGCTTAAGTATCGTACACAATGTCTTAATTACATATCACCTATGGTAATAATTCAATAAAATATAAGATACAATAAAAATTAAAAAAAAGGAATTTAATCGTTTATTAAAAAAAATTTTTGTTATTATTTTATAAAACATTATAGAAAATATGTTCCATGGTAAAATTCTTAGCCTTTTAAAAATATAAAAGTGTTAAATAAATACGGACATAGGAAAGAACCCTCGAGTATCAAATTTAAAGTATCTATCTTCATGAATTTCCAAGATAAGCATTTTAATTTTGGGATTCCTTAGGAGGAACCTGAACCGCCACTACAATTAAGTCTAAATTTCGGGGACACATAGGAAATAGGAAATATATTCTTTGGCTTCGAAATTAAACTCGTTTGGCCTCCAATCGATCAAAAGCTTCTAGAATCCGAACTCGACCAGAACCAATTCCCATGGTAGTTTCATTACTAGCAACCTAGAAAATTTCATCAAAATAGGATTATTGATTTTTATTCTACTGCAGTTATTATTGAATGACTTAGTACCTTTGATTAATTATTTCAATTTAAAATAATTTTGAAATATGTTCTTTTAATTTACTTATTTTTTTTAAGTTATACATAATTCAATTTTTAATAGTTTAATTCCTTTAATTTGAAAAATCTAGTTTAATTTAATTTATAGATTTCTAGAAATCATGTTTACTTTCCTTAAAATATTTTAATTCTTTTAAGTAGAAAAATTCTGGTTATATTTAATTAATAGATTTTTAAATATTACGTCATATTACGTCATTTTGCTTGAAATATTACGTCATCAAGAATAAAAGTATGGAAGGATTAATTTCAAATTGAAATATTGAAATTAGAACTGATTAATTCTCATCTGTTACATTTATGATATGGAACCTTGTCCACTTTTATAATAAATAAGTATTACAATCATAATCTTCGTATTATCTGTGACACTAATTTTCATTAAAATTCAACGTTATTCAAAAGAAATATTAATTTGTGATGATATTAATAGGCTTATAACATTTGATGGTTTTTAACATCAACTAAGAACATGAATGTTTGATTAGCTTTTTCACAAAATTTAGTAAATCAAATTTTTAAAATAAAAATAATTTAAATTCCAAGTGTACCAATTAGAAAGGCTTGTAAATACAATAAATGTATTTTTAAAATACAATGAAAAATTTGGTTTTTTTTATATAATTCATTGAAATATTTAAATAAATTTTTACATACATGCAGCAAGTACCTTTATTAAGAAGTTAACACAACTTAAATATCGTGCACAATTAAACATATATATATTAACTATGCTTGTAATACTAACAGGAGCAAACCTTTTATCTGTGACACTAATATACTTTAGAATTCTAATTTTAGGAAATATTAACTTGTAATAAAATATATTTGTTCAATTAACTAAAAACATCAATACTTTTATTAGCTTTTTCAGTAAAATAATAAAAATTTTTATTATTTTAAAATAATTTAAATTTTAAGTATATTATGTGCTAATTTAACAGATTCAGAAATGTAAAACATACAATATAAGATACTCTGACATATATAAAAATTTTTATAAAATTTATTCCATTATCAAAATAAATTCTACATACATGCAGCAAATACTTTTAGTAGACATAGAGAAGACTTTAAGTATCATACATTTTAATTACTTAATTTTATAAGTACCTATGGTAATAATTACATAAAATGTCAAATATAATAAAAATTAAAAATAAGATGAAATTTAGTCGTTTAAAGAGCCCACTTTTATCAAATTTGAAGGTTTTATCTCTAGCTTTTAAATCTTGGAAGGTCTAAAAGAGGTACCTACACCATCTCTCCAATTGAGCCCAAATTTAGGGGACACAAAAGAAATTGTAAAGAACACCCTTAAACCAAATTCGTACATTTATTTCATGTTACTGTCCGTATTAATTTTGAAGATATGCTTTGAAGTCTTGCGAGTTGTGGAGGTGGTTTCCAAACCACTACTCCAATTGGTCCTAAATTTGAAGGTTCAAAGGTCATGAGCATCGTTTTTTTTTTTTTTAACTTTTTATTTTTATTTTATTTCATTTTATTTTACATTAGAAAAAAGCCTTACAAAACTAATTTTCAATTAAAGTATCTTACAGCTAAATCTTAAACCTGTGGTTCATTTTTTTAGTTTAAGCATCTTCTTCATAATTTTTATACATAATTCATATGGAAAATTAATTTAATTTTATTATATTTAAGGAAAAATTTAAAAAAACCTAAAATTACTTATATTTTGTTTTGTTAAAAACTTAAAACTAACTTAATCTAGCTTTAAAACTAAACCTAAAACTTACCCTAAAACCTATGCTAATGTTAGATTTAATATCTATTTTTTATGCTTGATTATTTAGCCACCAAATGTGACTATTTTGATTTTTTTTTATCCCTTTCGGTGATAAAAATGTCATATTTAAATATATTTCCCTCTACGTTATGAGGATTATATTCGATAAACTTACATGTGGCCCGTCTATTATAGTAATATAATAGGGGAACATTTTCGTGGTTTTGAATATAACCTTTTGAATCCAGATAAATAAAATGTTCGGGTGCTATATATCCCGTTTTTAAGGTATTTTTAATATACTCATCATTGTGGTAATATATATGTGATATAAGGCCATTTTCTTTTGTATTGAGATATCTTTCAAAGTGATTACGAAATAATTTATCAAACAATTATTGAATCTTAAAATATTAGCTTTACGGTACAAGCATTTATTAGAATAAAAATGTTTGTAATCCGTTTCAGGTTTCCTATGTAGATTTACGCAGGCTCTTATTCATTTTCGTTCAAATTTTCTTAATTTCTCCATTAGACTTGCACTTTTGTTGAACCAAATTGGTCCAGCATATGATATAACAGGTCTAATGAGAGCTTGGTAAACTGAAATCTTTACTCTTTCATCGATAATTTTGTTATAGAAAAGTTTTTTGGATGCCATAAATGCTTTTGTTCCTTTTTCTATAATTCTTTTAGTATTATCAATGAAATTTAAATGTTGATTCAAAACTACAGCTAAGTATTTGACAGATTTTTTTCTGCCAATTGATGTGGAGTTTGAAGTTTTTATTTGGAAGTTTTTCCAAAACTTTTTAATGTTACTGCTGGTTTTATCGACAGTATTCCTAAAAAGAATTGCTTCACATTTATCTATGTTCATTTTTAGTAACCATACTTTGCAATAATCATTGATAAGATTAAACTGTTTCTGAACATTTCTTGTTATTTCTACGATGTTATTACCAGCCGCATAAATAAACAAGTCATCAGCAAAAGCTATTGAATAATTAAAGCCCTTCATGTTTGTAAGTAGCTCTAATAGTTCTGTTATGTATATTGAGAAAAGAAGTGGTGAATTAACAGTACCTTGTTGTAAGCCACTATTAATTACAAATTAATTTTCTATATTTGAGTTATTGGCTATTGTAAATTTATTGTTAGATATCATTTCCATTATTAATCGAACTAAATGGTTTGGAAATCTGTACTTTAATAATTTATATATTAAAGCATCTATCCAAACACTATTAAACGCTTTTTCTAAATCTGTAAGGCAAGCACCCACGTCTCCTTTTTATTTATGTACCAGCAAACATCGGATGTTAATTTATTTATAGCATGTGTAGTGCTATGTTTATACCTAAAACCAAAATGGTTTTCAGGTAGCAACTGGTTATCATTTACTATTTTTGTTATTTTATCGTTAATTATAGATTCGAAAACTTTGCTGATATTTGGCAAAAGGCTTATTGGTCTATAATTATTCGGATCTGTTGGGTTCATGAACATAGTGTTTTTGTACATACATGCTCGTTAGCCCTTAAACCTATCAAAAGTTCGAGAATCAAAACTGATAGGACGATTCCGTCCATATGCAATCCCCATCGTACTTTTATTACTAGTCACCAACAGTATAAATTTCATCAAGATAGTGTCATTAGTTTTTGAGTTATTGCGGACAAACGGTAATACCTTTTTCCAATTATAAAATTTTAGGGTACCAATTATATGTTACCTTTGATTTCGAAAAAAATATTTTTTGTGAAATATATATAATATATATAATTTCATTGTTTTTAATGTTAGTTAAAACCATTAATGCTTTCATTAGCTTTTTGTCACAAAATTTAATATTCGAAATATGCAATAAAAGTATTTCTAAAATACAATGATAAATTTAGAACTGTTTATACCCGTGCATACATATATGAACATCGGGTATATTAAAATTACTCCTCCGTTTGTAACGCATCGAAATAGACGAGCTAGATATAGTGTCAAGCAAGGGTACGTATCGAACAGCATCGAAAAGTGAATGGATGCTATGTGTGTCCGTCCGTCAGGACGATAACTCAAAAACTATAAGAGCTAAAGTTCCGAAACTTTCACAAAGTAATTTTTAGACAATTTTGGTTAAAATCGGACACGGGCTTCGGGTACGTGCCATACAATTTTTTTGAAATTATATGAATATTTTCAAAATTAATAACTAAATGGAAACAACTAATAAAAACAGACAAATTGTAATGAAATTATTAATCGCTTCATGGTGGGCATGTCAAACTCATTTCGGTATACGGGCCATTTTTTTCGAAAATTGTATTCCAAATCCTTTTGTGGGCCACATATTCTTGGTTTTATTAAAAATTCCAATTTTGTGTGTTAAATTTACCAGAAATAAAACAAAAAACAAAATTTTTCATATAAAAAGATATTTATTAATAAGAATTTAAATTATTTTTTGCTGGATATAATGCACCGTTTTTCATTTTTCGAATCATCAAAATTTGGTATTAATTTTTGGCTTGATGTTATTTTTAATATCGATGACAAATGTCCTCATTCAATCTGGTTCGTTTCGCAGTTTTATTCATCTTCATTTGTGAAAAAAGTTGTTCACAAATATACGTGCTACCAAACATGCATAATATGCTTATAACAAAATTCGAATTCCTGGAAAACGTTCTGCAGGTAAGTAGTCGTAAAATTCTGGAATACCAATTTCCTTATATTTTTGGTTCAATAAAGAATCGCATCGTAGCTCTATAAATTCCATTTGCAAATTTTCGTCTATATGTTCAATGTCAATAGACATCGGAGAGCAAAAAATCAAAATCAGAAAACCTCTGTTCGAAATCTTCTTCCAACATTTCCAGTTGTTTCTCATATTTGTCAAATTTTAATCCTGGATGTTTAAACAAAATTTCTTTCGTCTTACAACTATAAAAATTTGATACATTTTCTTTTTTAGCACATTTTCAAAAAATTTTGTAAAAATGTGCTTATATAGTTTCACTCTGTCCGTCCGTCCGTCCGTATGTTTACAAAAACTTTTACATCGCTTGAAGTAGAGTAAAGAAATTTTAACCATAGGTAGTTTTCGCAAAAAAAATAATTTCGTAGAAGAATTTTTAGCACATTTTCAAAAAATTTTGTAAAAATGTGCCTATATAGCTTCACTCTGTCCGTCAGTCTGTCCGTCCGTATGCTTACAAAAAATTTTACACCGTTTGAAATAGAGTAAAAAAATTTTAAACATGGGTAGGTATTGCAAAAAAAATAGTTTCATAGAAGAATTTTTTTTTGTAGCCCCACCTGTTACGGGGCTATAGCCCCCCAAAGTTGGAAAAAGCCCTATATTTAAATTGTTATAACAAGAGTTGTATTAAATATGTTTTAAATCTGAAAACAGCAAATGATAGCTGGTTTTATAAACTTTATAAAATTTTAAAAGGCAAATGTTTAGGGTTGCCATACGGTACAAAAATTTAACATTACGCAAAACTCAATTTTTGCAAAATTTTTGGTGACACATATCTTCTAAACGGTTCAAGCTAGGGGCTTGAAATTTTGGGAGAAGTTAGATATTTAGAAATTAGTAGGAGTCGGTTAACAAAATTTTTTTGTCACGTCCCCTATTTAGCAGCTATAAGGGCCCGAAAATTGAAATTTTACTATTTTTGAACACCTGTAACTTGAATACCTGTCTAAATTTTTTTTTAGTAATATACAAAATTCAAAGCTCTATAATTATATTTCAACATGTTTCAAAGGTTTTTCTTAATTTTGAAGGGTGACGAAGCTACAGCCCCTGCAAATTCCAAAAAAACTCTATATTGAAATTGATATAACAAGAGTCCTGTTAGGTTTATTTTCAATCAAAAAACGGTGAAACAGAGCTGCTTTTATATACTTTACAAAAATACTTTGCTTAAATGTTTAGGGTTGCCATACGGTACTAAAATTTACCATTATATAAAACTCAATTTTTGCAAAATTTTTGGCCCAATTATCTTATAAACGCTTCAAGCTAGGGTCTTGAAATTTTGGGAGAAGTTAGATCCTCAGAAATTAGTAGGAGTCAGTCAACAAAATTTTTTTGTCAACCCCCCTGTTTAGGAGCTATAAGGGCTCGAATATTGAAATTTTGCTATTTTTAAACACCTACAACTTGAATACCTGTTTAAATATTTTTCCATTACTATACAAAATTTAAAGGCCCAACATTATATTTTAACATATGTTAAAAGATTTTCTTAAATTTAAAAGGGTTTCTTTAAATTCAAGAAAGTGTCTGTCAGTTGTAACCATTTTTGCTTATATAGTAAAATTCTAAATAAAATTCCAAATTTTGGTAGAATTAACAATTTAATTCCTAGAACCTAAAAAAGTTTGGGGGGGTAGTGAGGATTATACCTTTGAGAAATTTGGGAACCTTCCCCATAGAAGGGCTACTAGGACTTAAAAATTAAAAATTTACTGTTTTTATAGGTAAGCAGTAACTTAGTCACCAACGTATATATTTGCTAAATTAAACGTTAATATTGAACCTTCAACATTATATTCCGATAAAATACTTAGTATGAAACACTATAATATTTTGAAAATGTGCTTTTTTAAAAACCCTTGGTTTTTTTCATCACTTGTTTTCTCTAGCCCCACCTGTTACGGGGCTACAGCCCCCCAAAGTTGGAAAAAGCCCTACATTTAAATTGTTATAACAAGAGTTCTGTTAGATATATTTTTACTCTGAAAACGGCAAACGATAGGTGGTTTCATAAACTTTATAAATATTTCAAAGGCAAATATTTAGAGTTGCCATACGGTACTAAAATTTAACATTACAGAAAACTCAATTTTTGCAAAATTTTTGGCCACACATATCTTCTGAACGGTTCAAGCTAGGGTCTTGAAATTTTGGGAGAAGTTAGATATTTAGAAATTAGTAGGAGTCGGTTAACAAAATTTTTTTGTCAAGCCCCCTATTTAGGAGCTATAAGGGCTCGAAAATTGAAATTTTGCTATTTTTAAACACCTGTAACTTGAATACCTGTCTAAATTTTTTTTAGTGATATACAAAATTCAAAGCTCTATAATTATATTTCAACATGTTTCAAAGGTTTTTCTTAATTTTGAAGGTGACGAAGCTACAGCCCCTGCAAATTCCAAAAAAAACTCTATATTGAAATTGATATAACAAGAGTCCTGTTAGGTTTATTTTCAATCAAAAAACGGTGAAACAGAGCTGCTTTTATATACTTTACAAAAATACTTTGCTTAAATGTTTAGGGTTGCCATACGGTACTAAAATTTACCATTATATAAAACTCAATTTTTGCAAAATTTTTGGCCACACATATCTTCTGAACGGTTCAAGCTAGGGTCTTGAAATTTTGGGAGAAGTTAGATACTAAGAAACTAGTAGGAGTCGGTTAACAAAATTTTTTTGTCAAGCCCCCTATTTAGGAGCTATAAGGGCTCGAAAATTGAAATTTTGCTATTTTTAAACACCTGTAACTTGAATACCTGTCTAAATTTTTTTTTAGTGATATACAAAATTCAAAGCTCTATAATTATATTTCAACATGTGTCAAAAGGTTTTTCTTAATTTTGAAGGGTGACAAAGCTACAGCCCCTGCAAATTGCAAAAAAGCCCTATATTTAAATTGATATAACAAGAGTTCTTTAGGTTTATTTTAAATAAAAAAACGGTAGAAGAGAGCTGCTTTTATAGGCTTTACAAAAATATGTTGCTTAAATGTATAGGGTTGCCATACGGTACTAAAATTTACCATTATATAAAACTCAATTTCAGCAAAATTTTTGGTCCCATATATGTCCTAAACGGTTTAAGATAAAATTTAAATTTTTGAAAATTTTTTTGTCAAGCCCCATGTTTAGGAGCTATAAGGGCTCGAAAATTTAAATTTT
Organism: Dolichopus griseipennis; assembly: GCA_963082915.1. Taxonomy (NCBI): domain Eukaryota; kingdom Metazoa; phylum Arthropoda; class Insecta; order Diptera; family Dolichopodidae; genus Dolichopus; species Dolichopus griseipennis. The sequence goes on from OY720441.1 coordinate 140,724,436, forward strand.
GCTATTTTTAAGCACCTGTAACTTGAATACCTTTCCATTTTTTTTTTTATTAATATACAAAATGTAAAGGCCCAACATTGTGTTTTAACATATGTTAAAGGTTTTTCTTAAATTTTAAAGCAGCTGTTCCTTAAATTGAAGAAAGTGTCTCTCAGTTTTATCCATTTTTTCTTAGATTGTATAATTGTAAGTAAAATTCCAAATTTTTGTGGAATTCAAAATTTAATTCCTAGAACCTAAGAAAATGGAGGGGGACGGAGGGGGGGGGGGAGATGAAGTTAGATCCTTGAAGGGCTATAACAACTTTTAATTAAAAACTTTACTGTTAGTAGTAAATTTTATAAGTAATTTCCAAGTAAATATTTCCAAAGTTAAACTCAGTATGTAATACAATATAAATTTGAAAATGTGCTTTTTTAAAAACCCTTGGTTTTTTTTTCATCACTTGTTTAGTTGTGTTTTCCACCGTGATATCTTTTGTTTGAATGAATTTATTTGGTCATAAAGTGAAGTTATAAGCATGTTTTTACCCTGAAGATTAATATTGAGTTGACTGAGATGACCAGTAATGTCAACTGAGAAAGCCAAATCTTGTATCCAATTAACGTCTTTCAGTTCTGAGCAGTCATAATCTTTAATTTCTAAAAAAATACGATTTCATCCAACAGTTGTAAAAATCCTTTCAAAACTTGATGACTCGAAAGCCAACGAACTTCAGTATAATATGGCAAATCTTCGTAATCAGATTCCACGTCTTTCAGCAATGTCGTAAATTCCCGATAGTTTAATCCGCGTGCTCGAATAAAATTAACAATCTTAGCAATTTTTTTAATGACATTATCAATTTTAATTACTTTTGAACATAAGATTTGCTGGTGGATAATGCAATGGAAGTGTTGAAAAGATTTATTATGTTCGGTTTTAACATATTCTTTTAGTCTCCCAGCGACACGTATAGCTCCCGTCATAGAAGGCGCCCCATCAGTTGCCAAAGATAATTATTAATTGGAAGATCACATTTTTTAATAGCAATCATAAGGATGTCGAAAATATCATCTCCAGTTGTTGTACCATGCATTGGAATTACTTCTAATAACTCTTCAGTTATTGTCATATTCCCATCACATCCTCGAATAAAAATGGCTAGCTGTGCTATATCTGTTGCATCAGTACTCTCATCGATTGCAATTGAAAACACTTCAAAATTCAATGCAAAGTTGACCGCTTAAATTTGAAGCAATGTCAGTGATTCTATTCGCAACTGTATTTCGGGACAAACTTATGGTTTTTTTTTTATTTTTTGATCATATCTGGGCATAACTCTTCAGCAGCTATTATTAAACATTCACTAATAAATTCGCCTTCCATGAATGGTTTTGATTTTTTTCGCTATTGCATGCGGTAACCGATAACAAGCCTTACGGCGGCCACATTTTCTGCGATTGGTTTAGTGAAAATGCTTTGTTGTTTTCGAAAAACTGCCTTTAATTCGAACAACTTTTCCTCGCGCATTTTTCCAACGATATTTTCATATTCTTCACTATGGATGGTGTCATAATGCCTTTTCAAATTGTATTCCTTGCACACCGAAATAGTCTGTCGACATATCAGGCAAAAAATTTTACCTTTTTCTTGAATAAAAAAATATTTAATCTCCCATTTTTCTTGAAACAAACGATGTTCACTTTCAATTGATCATTTTTTACTCGTACTACTCGTACTCGGCGTCAGCTTCAAATTGAACTGCTTTAATATTGTACTACTAAAGAAAAATTCGTTATCTCTCATATGAAAGAAAATACTAATAAAACTTACCAGATTAGAATAACTTTTTTATAAAAACTATACTCCAACACGACTTAACAAAAAACTGAAACAATCAGTGTGTTTGGTGTTCGAAACCAAAAGCACAACGAAATTCAACTACCGCTAATAGAAACCTTAACTATAATAGTTGCGAAGAAATAAATCAAAGAGAATGCGTTCAAGTTAAATTCCCGCCTACTAATACAAATCGTTTCGTTAGAATTCAAAATATGAGAAATTTGAAAATTGTACAAGATATGCAATAATTTTACTGTTGAGGTTGTTTTGAATATTTAAATATTTAGAACACAACTAGAAACGCAAACTAAACGTTCTAAAAATTTAATTATTTTTTATCTTGTTAATTTTTTTGTATATTTATTAAATAATTTTTTTTTGGTATTATTTTTCAATTTTTTTTTATAATTTTTTAATTAATACACTATAGCTGTGGAAACGTATAATGGGCCGCAAATAATTTTGCAGCGGGCCGCGACTTTGACATGCCTGGAGGGTATAAAAATGATTTACTCATACTTAAAATTTTCAAAAAGACAATGTCTAATTATTGGATTAGCTGATTTCTTTAATGCGAGCACATTGTTTTCTTCATGATGTGAGTTAAACTGAAAATGAAAAAAATTTTTAAGAAATGTTAAAAATTAAATTACTTGAAGCAAAAATATTGTTATATAAAACATTAAAAAATTTCATTAAATTTTTTCTTATCAGTTCGGAAATCATAGTAGAAAAATATTTATTTTTATCAGATATGACATAATGAATAGAAAAAATCCTTTTAGTTTAATTTTTAGTAGCTTTGGAAGTTATTCTTCAGAAAAAAATATTGTTATTTAAACATTAAATTAAATATGGCGTGGCATATAATATATTTTAAATAATTTTACACCAACCTAAATTGTTATGAAATACATTTTAATTTGAAAATATTTTGTTACGCTCAAATGATGATGATTTTTATTCTAAACATATTTTCTAAAATAAATAACAATTAAAATGAAATCCCTATATTAATTTAATATAGGAAACTAATATTGATTAAAAAATATTTTTATAATTTTTCGCATAACGATCTTAGAACTTTTTATTATGTGGATTATTGCCTATAATTTTTAATTTATATACTGAAAATACATGTAACTACTGAATAGTATAAAATTTTTAATTAAACGAGAAAGATTATAGTTGCCCTTGTCAACTTTTAGATACCCATACATACGGTAATGTATAAAATAAAATGAACCGTTATTTATTTCCCTTATGCTATTATATATATTACGAAAAAAAATATAAAAAAGTAAAATTGTGAAAAAAAATTTAACCCATTATCCCATAATTTTTGCTCAAAAAAAGCATGGAATAAAAAAAAAAATCCCATAATTTTTTCTTAAAAAAAAAAACAAAACAATTGACCCTAAAATTTGGTCCAATGGATGTCCAACTTCCCCTATACTCTACCTGTCCAGTTTTAATTTTAACTTCGTAGTTTCATTGGATGCACAGTTATCGAATTGACAACTTTGTATGGCAGCTGCCCGAAAATGGGGCTGTAACGTTTTGAAACTTTATATAGGTGCTGGTTCTATTGTATAACTAAGCGTGTGTATTTTTCATCCTTGTAGTATAATTAGTTTTAAAAAAATTCATATTGGTGCAAAAAAGTTGTATGGCAGCTCCCAGAAGTCTTGGTCCGATTTTAACCAAAAACAATAGGGGACCTACAAATTTTTTAAAATGACTTTGTGTGAATTTCAAAGCCCTTTTAGTTTGAAATTCACACAAATTCTCTAGCCCTTTTAGTTTTTGATTTATTTTGCTGACACACGGACGGACACACATAGCTAGATCGATTTACTTTTCGATGCTGATCCGATACGTACCCTTGACACTAGCTCGTCTAGATCGATGCGTTACAAACGGAGGAGCAATTCTAATATACCGGAATGTATTTGTATGTAAATACTATGTAAATACATTTTAACAAATACTTTAGTTTCAATGAAATTTGTTTTACTAGGATTACAATATTTCACCTCAAGTACAAAAATGCCGGCTTCATGAAACGTTATGCCGGCTTATGAGTATATTTTCACTATTTTAATGAAAAGAAAAATGTTATGAGAATGTGTCATTCAACATATTCTTTCACTCAGCTGAATACGGCGCTACCAAAAAGATGGCGTAAAATATATTTTCGACTAATTAGAAGTGAAATAATTTAAAAACAATTTGTTCTATTTTTATACCCGTATGAATATATAGTCAAAGGGTATAATAAATTTGCCATTACTTTTGTGACGCAGAGAAGGAGGGGAGGTAGATATAGACTCAAGTATATGGATCGGATCAGAATCGAAAAATAAATCGATTTAGCTATGTATGTTCGTCCTTCCGTCCGCACGATAACTTAAAAACTGAAGGAGCTAGAATCTTGAAGTTTTCTCAAACTCATTTTTTTGCAATAGCCGTCATCGCTGTTTAAATTCAGCCATTTTGGTCCATGGGTTCGCGTAGCTGTACCTATTACAGCTGCGTGTCTGAAATTTTGGCAAAAGTAGTTTAGTTTTATGGCCAATGTTTCTGCAAAATTTGGTTGGTCTCCTGCAGTGGGTTCATGTAGCTGCCATACAACTTCTTCTTTATATGAGCATTACTCTTCACCTAATGAAGCTGGGTGTCTGAAATTTTGCTAAAAATAGTTTAGTGGAATAGCCAAAGTTTCTGCAAAATTTGGTTGGTCTACTGCAGTGGGTTCGAGTAGCTGCCATACAACTTCTTATTTTATATCAGCATTAGTCTCCACCTAATGAAGCTGGGTGTCTGAAATTTTGCCAACAGTTTAGTGTAATGACCAAAGTTACAGCAAATTTTGGTTGGTCTATTGCAGAGGGTTCGAGTAGCTGCCAAACAACTCCTTCTTTTATATGAGTATTCCACTAAACTTAATAAAGCTGTATGTTTGAAATTTTGCCAACAGTAATTAACCGGATAATATAATGTATATGTTACGGTCATACGGGTATCCCAGAGGTGACACAGTCTACTCTACTACACTCTTCCTCGTTTTTTAATTACTTTCACTTTAAATTTATCAACCTTATTAATTATGATCGAAGCTCAAAAGTTTAAAACATACTCAAAATTAAAACTTTTTATACCCGTATGACTAATAGTCAAAAGGGAATACTAAATTTGCCATTACGTTTGTGACGCAGAGAAGGAGGGAGGTTAGATATAGACTCAAGTGTATGGATCTAAATTGATTTAGCTATGTATGTCAGTCCGTCCCTGCGTCTCGATAACACAAAAAATAAGGGAGCTAGGGTTTCAAAATTTTCACAAATTCGTTTTTATGCAGTAGCCGTCATCGCTATTTAAATCCAGCCATTTTGGTCCACGGATTCGAGTACCTGCCATACAACTTCTTTTTTTATATGAGCTTTAGTCTGTACCTATAAAAGCTGGGTGTCTGAAATTTTGCCAACAGTAGTTTAGTTTTATGACTAAAGTTTCCGCAAAATTTAGTTGGTCAACTGCAGTGGGTTTGAGTAGCTGCCTTACAACTTCTTATTTTATATGAGCATTACTCTAAACCTATTATTAATAAAGCTGTACGTTTGAAATTTTGCCAAAAGTAATTAACCAGAGGATATAATGTTTATATTATGGCCATATGGGTATCCCAGAGTTCACACAGTCTACTCTAATGCACTCTTCCTCGTTTTTTTTTCAATTTGTTGAACTAATTTCATAATGAAATAATGAGGGAAAGAAAAAGTAAAATGTTTTAATAAAACAATATGAAGAAACAAAAAAATCGGCATATCTATCTTCTATATCTATATCTATTTATTTATATAATTTCGTTAGTTCAATTTTTTATTTTCAGATAGCGCCCAAACTATATTCCGATTTTCATAAGTTATACTTTGAATTAAAGGTTATTATGGTGCGGGATCGGGAAAACTAAAACCGTTTCTGTGGAAACAACAGTTTTGGCAGTATGTCGAGAAATAACTTTAGGATTACCAGGTAACAAGTATGTTAGGATTAATTTAAAATTGAAATATTGGAATTAGAACTGATTAATTCCCTTCTTTAATATTTATGATATGGAACTTTGGCCACTTCTATTATAAATAAGTATTACAATCATAATCTTCGTATTATCTGTGACACTAATTTTCATTAAAACTCAAATTTATTCAAAACAAATATTAATTTGTGATGATATTAATAAGTTTATATAATTTGATGGTTTTTAACATGAACTAAAAACATGAATGTTTGATTAGCTTTTTTCACAAAATTTTGTAATTAAAATTTTTAAAATTAAAAATAATTTAAATTCCAAGAATGTGTACTAAAAAATACATAAGTAGGTGGACCATAAAAATTGTAAAATACAATGACAAACTTAGTACTTTATATATATTTCATTGAAATATTTAAATAAATTTTTACATACATTGCTGCATGTACCTTTATTAAGAAGTTAACACAATTTAAGTATTGTGCACAATTAAACATATATTATAATTATGCTTGTAATATTTACAGGAGCAAAAAAATAATTTAAATTCCAAGTATGTGTACCATAAAATACATAAGTAGGTATACCATAAAAATTGTAAAATACAATGAAAAATTTAGTACTTTATATATAATTCATTGAAATATTTAAATAAATTTTTACATACATTGCTGCATGTACCTTTATTAAGAAGTTAACACAATTTAAGTATCGTGCACAATTAAACATATATTATAATTATGCTTGTAATACTTACAGGAGCAAACCTGTTATCTGTGATACACTAATATACGTTAGAATTCTATTTTTAGGAAATATTAACTTGTAATAAAATATATTTGTTAAATTAACTAAAAAAGTCAATAGATACTTTTATTAGCTTTTTAATTAAAATAATTAAAATTTTGATTATTTTAAAATAATTTAAATTTTAAGTATATTATGTACTAATTCAGATTCAGAAATGTAAAACATATAAGATACTCTGACAAATATAAAAATTTTTAAAAAATTTATTCCAATATCAAAATAAATTCTACATACAGGTAGGAAGGACAGTTAGTACTTATTTTAAGTATCATACACAATTACTTAATTTAATATATATCTATGGTAATAATTACATAAAATGTCAGATATAATAAAAATTAAAAATAAGATGAAATTTAGTTATTTAAAGAACCCACTTTTATCAAATTTGAAGGTGCTCGCTCTATTTTTCGTTATTATTTTTATTAGTTTCGAAGATAAGCTTTTAAATCTTGGAAGGTCTAAAAAAGGTACCTGAACCACCTCTCCAATTGAGCCCAAATTTCGGGGACCCAAAAGAAATATAAAAGAACACTCTTAAACCAAATTTGTACATTTATTTCAAGTAACTCTCCGTATTAATTTTGAAGATATGCTTTGGGGTTTTGTGAGTTGTGAAGGTGGCATCCGAACCACTACACCAATTTGTCCCAAATTTTAAGGTTCAAAGGTCGAGAATGACCATTTTTGTTAGCCCTTAAACCTATCAAAGGTTCGAGAATCAAAACTGATAGGACGATCTCGTCCATATGCAATCCCCACCGTACTTTTATTACTAGGACCAGCAGTATAAATTTCATCAAGATAGCATCTTTAGTTTTTGAGTTATTGCGGACAAACGGTAATACCTTTTTATTTATATAGTTGTATGGTGCACAAATGATGTTGCCTTCGATTCCAAACAAAATATATTTTGTGAAAATATTAATTCTTCTAAATATTTATTCACTTTTTATTTGGGTACAGAAAAGAGAACAAAACCAAAAAGAATTTTAAAGGATTTTAAGTTCGTTGAACATTTACACAAACTTAAAAATATTAAAAAGAAATAAGTCGGGCACAAAAATAATAATTTAATTGAGCCACGAACTACGACTGAAAATGAATTTTATTTCAACTAGAAGTGAGCGTACATGGGGCTATTTTATGTTAAATTTATAACGAGTTTTTACCTGAAAAATCGTTAAATTCTTAAAAAAACAAAAAAAAATTTTATGAAAAAAATTAAACATTTCGTTTGGTTATTTCTTTAAAGTTAATTCAGAAATTTAGTCTGTAAAGTAATGTTTATATTTGTATGGAAAAAAATGAGCCGATTATATGAATAAAAAACAAGTGATGAAAAAAACCACATTTTCAAAATTATATAGTGTTTCATACTGAGGATTTTATGATAATATTATAATTTAGTTATTTCATCAATTCATTGTTAATTATGAATAGTAGTAAATTAAATTGTGAATTCCACCAATATCTGGAACTTTGCTTAAAATTTTATTATCTAAGCAAAAATTGTTAAAACTAAAAGACAATTTCTTAAATTTTAAGAACTCCTTTTAAATTAAAGAACAACTTCTTACATATGTTGAAACATAATGTTCCAGCTTTAAATTTTGTGCTAAAATCTGAAAAATTTATAATTTATAAATTAACTTAAAATTTAACGTTTGCGTAGGCTGTTTTTACTATATTTAATTTTTTTATATAAAATTATTTATAATTTCGCAGTTTTTCAATTATACGGCATTTTCAATTATATCGCAGTTTTTCAAGATGGGCATTGCTTCAAATAAATATATTCAGCTATGAAAATATAAAAATCATAAATACCATTTACTTGTAAAAGGGTCAATGCAAAAACAAATGTCATTCGAGTTAAGAGTAGGGAGATTACTTAGGTTTTTATTTGATAAATCATCGGTTTAATTTTTTATGAACAGTACCAAAATAACACGCACAGAGTAAACTGTTTTATTACTTAAAAAAAAGGCAACAATAAAATATATAAAACATTTTTTGAGACTTTTGAAATTTTTTGGGAGACACATGAAAAAGTACAAAACCTACATATTTTTTCATTAATATTAATATTCAGATCATTAACATAAATAAATAAAATAAAAAAAAATGATTTTCTCAAATTTAAACTTTTCAAAGAGACAATGGCTAACCTTGTTAATTATTGGATTAGCTGATTTCTTTAATGCAGTTTGCGTTAGTTTACAAGCACCTTTTTTTCCTCATGAGGTGAGTTAAAATCAAAATGGAAAGTTTTTAAGAAATGTTAAAAATTAAATTACTTGAAGCAATAATATAGTTATATGAAGCATGAGAAAATTTTATTAAATTTTTTCTTATCTGTTTGAAAATCATAGTAGAAAAATATTTATTTTATTCACATATGAAAGAATGAATAGAAATAATCCTTTTAGTTTAATTTTTAGTAGCTTTGGAAGTTATCCTTAAGAAAAACAAAAATAGTTTTTTAAACATTAAATTAAATATGGCGTGGCATATAATGTATTTTAAATAATTTTACACCAAGCTTAATTGTTTTGAAATAATTTGAAAATATGTTATTTCGGTCTAATGATGATGATTATTATTCTAAACATATTTTCTAAACTAAAAAACAATTCAAATCAAATTCCTAAATTAATTTAATATAGGAAACTTATTGATTAAAAAATATTTATATAATGTTCCGCATAACAGTCTTAGAACTTTATATGATTACTGCCTACAATTCTTAATTTATATATTTACAGAAAATACATGTACTAGTTAGAAAAGTATAAAATTTTTAATTAAACAAGTGAGGAAAAAAACAAAGGGTTTTTAAAAAGCACATTTTCAAAATTATATTTACTGAGTATTTTATCATTTATTTTTATAAAAATATATATAAAAATAAATGATAATATTATAATTTAGTTATTTCATTAATTTATTAGTTATATGATTAATAGTGAAATACTTAGAATATAACCCCAATGCACTCAAGAAAACCTGTTAATAAGTGCGAAATATAATGTTGGAGCTTTAATGTTAACGTGGTGAATTACTCTGGTGAATAAGTTACAGTTTTATAAAAACATAAAAGTCTTAATTTTTAAGGTCTAGTAGCCCTTCAATGGGGAAGGTCCCCAAAATTTTAGCTTAGCAAGCTTATGATGGATCTGCCTACCCCCTTTCTGTCCTCACCCTTCCATTTTTTCAGGTTCTAGAAAATCCATTGTGAAATTCACCCAAATTTGAAATTTTTCTTAGGATTTTGTTATCTAAGCAAAATGGTTACAACTAATAGACAATTTCTTTAATTTAAAGAAACCCTTTCAAATTTATGAAAAACCTTTAACGTACATTGAAATACATAATTCATACATAATGCTGCAGCTGTAAATTTTGTATATTTGTAACAAAAAATTTGAACAGGTATTCAAGTTACAGGTGTTTGAAAATTATAAAATTTCGTTATCGGACTCCTACTAATTTCGGAGGACCTAACTTCTCCTAAAATTCAAGATCCTAGCTTGAACCGTTTGGAAGATATGGGTGGCCAAAATTTTTGCATAATTGAAAATTTTAGTACCGTATAGCAACCCTAAACATTTGTCTTTAAAAATTTATAAAACTAATAAAAACGACTATCTTTTTCCGTTTTCAGATTGAAAATATACTTAACAGAACTGTTGTTATAATAATTTAAAAATAGGCCTTTTCCCAACTTTGGGGGGCTGTAGATCCGGAACGGGTGGGGCTACAGAAAAAAATTCTTCTAAGAAATTATTTTTTTTCTAATATCTACCCATGGTTAAAATTTCTTTACTCTATTTCAAACGGTGTAAAAGTTTTGTAAACATACAGAGTGACAGAGTGAAGCTATATACTCGCAGGCACATTTTTATAAAATTTTTTGAAAATGTGCTAAAAAGTGTATTTTGTATGTACAAATACTTTAGTTTTAATGAAATTTGTTTTACAAAGATTACAACATTTCACCTCATGTTCAAAAAGTGCAAAATGAAATTTTTTTTTTTTTTAATGTTTTGAACTAATTTAATAATGAAATAATGTCGAAAAGAATAAGTAAGATGTTTTAAGAAGACAATATGAAGAAATAAAAAAATCGGCATATCTATCTTCTATATCTATAACTATCTATATACAGGGTGTTCGAGACTCAAGTACTCGCACTAAACTCAGTGATTGGGGGCATTAAAACAAAAAAAATTGTACTGGAGGGGGGTCTATTGTGGACCCTTTTCGAGATATGAGGGATTAAAGATTTAAGGAGACTTTTCATAAAAAAATCAATAACTTTTGAACAGCTTACTGTAGAGAGATAAAACAAGTAAAGAAACACTCAGTCGGTGTAACCGACTTAGAAATACCCTACACCTATTTGGTTCAAATTTAAGGACATATCCATAAGTCGTTTTAACACCTTAAGAGCTGTTATTAATTTGATCGTAAGACATAGATAACCAAATTAATTTTATAATACTAAAAACATTTTCTAATTACACTATCTATTAAAAAATATTACAAATTCTTACTAATTTATTTATTTAAAAATATTAAAACAAAAAAAATTGAAATAAATGAAAATATATTTATTCCAATTCAATTACTAAATGAAAAAATTTGAATTACTAAATTTTGTGATAAAAAGCTAATATATTTAATAATTAAAATTTTTCAAAATTGCAATGGCTTGTTTATGTACCTGTTAGAAAAGCTTATAAACGCAAAATATGCAATAAATGTATTTCTAAAATACATATACAAATTTAGACCTTTTCATATAATTCATTTAAATATAAAAATAAATTTTACATAAATGCAGCAAGTACCTTTGAACATAGCTGAACCACTACAATTAAGTCAAAATTTGGGAGACACATAGGAAATAGGAAATATATTCTTTGGCTTCGAAATTAAACTCGACCAGAACCAATTCCCATGGTACTGTCATTACTAGTAACCTAGAGTTTAAATTTCATCAAAATAGCGGCATTATATTTGTTAGCCCTTGAGCTTTTCAAGTTAACTCTTGTACACTATTAGAACGAGTTATCTTAATTTTAAGTTACTTGTTTTATTAATTTCGATGATAAGCTTTTACATATTGGTGGGAAGAGAGGTACTGAACCACCACTCCAATTGATCCAAAATTAGAGGGACACGCAGGAAATAGTAAAGAACACCCATGTGCCAAATTTGAAGCTTCTACTTTTGTTTCAAGTTATTATCTTTAATAAATTTCGAAAATATGCTTTAAGGTCCTCGGAACTGAGTGGCTGGTCCCCACCCACTACTACAATTAGGCTCAAACTTCAAGGAGACTAAGGAAATCGAAAGCGACACTCTGATACCAAATTTGGAGGTTCTATCTTCATTGGTTACGGAATTATGCTAGTTTGGCCTAAATTCGATCAAAAAGTTCTAAGTTCTGAACGCATTGTCCAATCCGCACCGTGCGCAATTGCCGCCGTAGTTTCATTACCAATAACCTACAGCAAATTTCATGAAGATGGTGTCATTAGTTGTTGAGTTATCGTGATTTTTTACATATTATGTTCGTTAGCCCTGTAACCGATTCAAAGGTCCAGAATCCGAACCCTTGGGCTGATTTCGGTTTTTTACAGTCCGTGCTGTACTTTAAGTACTAGTTAACGCTTGTACAAAATTTGAACGTTCTATCTTAATTTTAAGTTACTATTTTTAGTAATTTCGAGTATAAGCTTTTAAAACTTGGGAAGTCTAAGAAGGGTACTGACCCATCACTCCAATTGATCCCAAATTAGGGGGGCAAGCAAGAGATTGTAAAGAACACTAAATTTGAAGCTTCTACATTTTTTCAAGTTGTAATCTTTATTAATTTTAAAGATATGCTTTAAGGTTTTCTGAAATGTCTGGCTGGTACCCGACCCCCAACTCCAATGGGGCCAAAATTTCAAAGACACTTAGGAAATAGGAAGGGACACCCTGATACCAAATTTGGAGGTTCTATCTTCATTAGTTTCGGAATTATGCTCGTTTGGCCTAAATTCGATCAAAAAGTTCTAGGTTCCGAACGCATGGTCCAATCCCGAACTTACGCAATACCCAAAGAAGTTTCATTACTAGTAACCTACAGCACAAATTTGATGAAGATAGCGTCATTAGTTGTTGAGTTATCGTGATTTTTTACATATGTTCGTTAGCCCTGAAACCGATTAAAAGGTTCAGAATCCGAACCTATGGGCCGATTTCGCCCATATGCAATCCCCGCCGTACTTTCAGTCCTAGCAACCTACAGTTAAAATTTCATCAAGATAGCTCCACGGACGGACATGGCTATATCGACTCAGGAGGTCACGCTGATCACAAATATATATACTTTTCCATATCTAGCTCGCTTCCTTTAGGTGCTTACAAACACCATACCAAAGTTAATATACCCTTTTACCTATTCTATAGGTGTAGGGTATAAAAAATCCATTTTGTAGAGTAAGTTGTCAGTGTTACTAATGATCCCCATATACCCAACAGTTACAAAGTTATGAAGGTTCAAAATGATTTAAAATTTCTTAAAAAAATATTGATGAAAAAACGAGGAAGAGTGTAGTAGAGTAGACTGGATACCCGTATGACCGTTATATAAACATTATATCATTATTATTATAAACATTAATTACTTTTGGCAAAATGTCAAACATACCAGCTTTATTAGGTGTAGTGTAATGCTCTTATAAAAGAAAGAGTTGTATGGCAGCTACTCGAACCCTTGCCAGTAGACCAACCAAATTTTGCAGTAACTTTGGCCATTACACTAAACTATTTTTGGCAAAATTTCAGATACCCAGCTTTAATATGTATAGAGTAATACTCCTATAAAATAAGAAGTTGTATGACAGCTACTCGAACTAACTGCATCAGACCAAACAAATTTTGCAGAAATTTTGGCCATAAAACTAAACTACTTTTGCCAAAATTTCAGACACGTAGCTGTAATATGTACAGAGAAATACTCATATAAAAAAGGAAGTTGTATGGCAGCTACCCGAACCCATGGACCAAAATGGTTGGATTTAAATAGCGATGACGGCTATAGCAAAAAAACGAATTTGCGAAAATTTCAAGGTCCTAGCTCCTTTAGTTTTTGAGTTATCGTGCGGACGGACAGACGGACGGGCAGACGGACTGACGGACATACATAGCTAAATCGATTTTTTTTTCGATTCTGATCCGATCCATACACTTGAGTCTATATCTACCCCCCTCCTTCTCTGCGTCACAAACGTAATGGCAAATTTATTATACCCTTTGACTATATAGTCATACGGGTATAATAAATAGATAAAAAAAAATTTCAAAATTTTTCTGTTTGAACCGATTGAAAATAACATACTTTTCTATTCTTCATATCAAAAATAGTTAGAGAGAGAGAAAAAATTATTATGTACTAATTATAGGGTTTGAAAAACTGTCTTGAAATATGCTATAAAAAGTATCCCAAATACAGTGTGCTTCAAAAGAAAATAGAGTTTGAAACATAATTTTTTCATTTTAAATCATTTTGAACCTTCATAACTTTGTAAATGTTTGGTATATGGGGATTATTAGTAAACAAAAATTAAAGCTGACAGCTTACTCTACAAAATTTTTTTTTATCTTTCTACAGAAAGCTGTTTAAAAGTTATTGATTTTTTTATGAAAAGTCTCCTTAAATCTTTAATCACTCATATCTCGAAAAGGGTCCACAATAAACCCCCCCAGTAAACCCCTCCAGTACAATTTTTTGTTTGTTTTAATGCCCCCAATCACTGAGTGTAGTGCGCGTACTTGAGTCCCGGACACCCTGTATATAATTTCGTAAGTCCAATTTTTTATTTTGAGATAGCGCCGAAATTATAAACCCGATTTTCATAAATCATACTTTGGTTTAAAGGTTGTGATGGTGCGGAGTCGGAGAAATTATAGCCGTTTCGGTAGAACCAATAGTTATGGAGTTTTATGGATAAATACCTTTAGGATAACCATCACCCAAATTTTAAATAGAAGCAAAAAATAATATAGTGAAATTAAAATTAGAAGAGATAGAAATTTTTAATTTGAAAATTAAATCATGCATGAAAATTGGAAATCATTTTTTATTTAATATTATTTATTGAAATTACTTCTAAAAATATTTGATATAGATTTTGATTTAAAATTTATATACGAATTAAAAAAAAATATGGATATTAAATATCAATTAAATAAATTTTTACACACAAATATATAACAATGTGAATAATCTGTATCTTAATAACAAATATAGGAAATCTTAACTTAAATTTGAACTTAAATTTTAAATATAGAACAATTTAACATCGGTATCTTAATAGACATATTAATATGCAAATCTATGCTCTATTCAAATTTATAACTATACTGTTTAACATCGTCAGCCCTTCCGTCCATAAAAAAAAACTTATTTTAAAAGGTACAAACCCACATAAAAAAATTTTTTGTATATAATTTTAGAATTACCATCATCCAAATTTTAAATAGAAGTACAAAATATTTTAGTGATATTTTAATTTCAAAATTAAATCAGATATATCTATTTATAAATTAAGACTAGTAAAGTAACAATCAATCAGTGCAACCGACTTAGAAATACCCTCATCTATTTGGTTCAAATTTAATGACTATATAGTCAAAGGGTATAATAAATTTGTCATTACGTTTGTGACGCAGAAAAGGAGGGGGGTAGATATAGACTCAAGTATATGGATCGGATCAGAATCGAAAAATAACGAGATTTAGCTATGTATGTCCGTCCGCACGATAACTCAAAAACTAAAGGAGCTAGAATCTTGAAATTTTCGCAAATTCATTTTTTTTCAATAGCCGTCACCGCAATTTAAATCCAGCCATTTTGGTTCATGGGTTCGGGTAGCTCCCATACAACATCTTTTTTTATACTGCCATACAACTTCTTATTTTATATGAGCATTACTCTCCACCTAATGAAGCAAAATTTGTTTGGTCTACTGGCAAGGGTTCGAGTAGCTGCCATACAACTCCTTCTTTTATATGACTATTCCACTAAACTTAATAAAGCTGTATGTTTGAAATTTTGCCAAAAGTAAATAACTGGATGATATATGTTACATTCATACGGGTATCCCACAGTTGACACAGTCTACTCTACTACACTCTTCCTCGTTTAAAATTGCAATTATTTTAAATTGTTGAGAAAAGCTTATAAACGCAAAATATGCAATAAATATATTTGTAAAATACAATTACAAATTTAAAACTTTAAAATTATTTATTTAAATATAAAAATAAATTTTACATAAATGCAGCAAGTTCCTTTGAACATAGTTTAAGTATCGTACACAATGTTTTAATTATATATTACCTATGGTAATAATTCAATAAAATATATGATATAATAAGAATTAAAAAAAATTAATTTTACATACATGCAGGAAATATATCTTTGAACACAACTTAAGTATCATACACAATTTCTTAATTATTATATATTACCTTTTTTCTAATATAATATTAGATATAATAAAAATTAAAAATAAAAAAATTTTATCGTTTTTTAAAAAAATATTTTGTTTTTAATTTATAAAATATAATACATAATATGTTTTATAGTAAAATTCTTAGTCCGGTATTTTAATTACTAGTAACCTAGAGTTTAAATTTCCTCAAAAAAGCGTCATTAGTTATTGAGCTATGGCCTTTTTATTTATACGTTCGTTAACCCTTGAACTTTTTAACGGTTCCAGAACCCGAAACCATGCTTCAGTACTAGTTAAACTTTGTACACAATTGGAACGTTTTATCTTAATTTGAAATTACTATTTTTTTAACTTCGATGATAAGCTTTTAAACCTAGGGGGATCTAAGAGAGATGCTGGACCAACTCTCTAATTAGTCCCAAATGAGGGGTACGTGCACGAAATAGTAAAGAGCACGCATGTGCCAAATTTGAAGCTTCTAAATTTGCTTCAAGTTACTATCTTTAATATTCTCGAAAATATGCTTTAAAATCTTCGGAACTGTGTGGATGGTCACCGACCGACTACTCCAATTGGTCCTCAATTTCCAGGAAGAGGCACCTCCACCTATCTTCCTAAGGACATAGGAAGAGGCACACTGATACTAAATTTGAAGGTTTTATCTTCATTGGTTTCGGAATTATGCTTGCTTGGCCTAAATTTGATCAAAAACTTCTAGGTTCCGAACCCATGGTCCGAACTCGTTCGTTCGCAATCCCTGCCATATTCTCGTTACTAGTAACCTACATCACAAAATTCATGATTGTAAAATCCCTGCCGTACTATAAGTCGAAGTAACCTTCAGTTAAAATTTCATCAAGATAGCTACCATTAGTTTTTGAGCTATCGTACCCACGGACGGACGGACGGAAATGGCTATATCGACTCAGGAGGTCGTGCTGATCATAAATATGTAAACTTTTCCATATCTAGCTCGCTTCATTTAGGTGTTTTCAAACACCATACCAAAGTTAATATACCCTTTTCCTATTTCATAGGTGTAGGGTATAAAAAAAAAAATTTCGTTTCTTAAAAAAATATTTTACTTTTAAAAAGCGAGTGAGAACTTTTTTCAGAATATTTATAAATTACGAAGGATTTTGTAGTTTGTTATTTAACTTTATTATTAAAAGAATATTATCTTATTTCTACATGCAAGATTCTTAATATTTTAAAATTGAATTTAGAAAAATCAGATTTTAAGTAATTTGCTTAACAGAAGTTTAAAGACGGTAGCCTTTTTAACTTTAATTCTTTATTATTTAATAATCTGTTTAAAAGAAAGTAGAAGAATTTTATTGTTGCTCATAAAATCAAAGTTTCAATAATTTGTTTAGAGTTTAGGACGGAAGCCTTCATTATTTTCAAGACTTCCTTGCGAGTATATGAAGAATACTTTAAGAATATTTTTCAAATATCATCAGTAATTAAAGCTAATTCTATTTAAAAATTGTAATTCATATAATAATAAACACTACTGGAATATTAAGAGATTTTAAGAGGTTTTATTTCTAATTTTAAATGTCTATTCACTAAATTATTTTTAATTTCGATAACCAATTACTTAAGTACTTATATTATATTCATACTGAAAAAATACTGATAAGTAGCAGTATCCGTATTTTTGTGTAAGTATTTCCTTATTTTTTTTCCAGTACCAGCAACCAATAAAATTTGAATTATTATTTTTTTATTTATTTATTAAAAGTATTCCCAAGTGCATATAATACCTTTGCAAAATGATGGATCCTTTTCTTTTCGGATGTGGACCAACAATATTATTATAATATTAATATTGTATGACCTTCCCGAGAATCGAACCTAGACCCCCTCGGTTAATAAGTCAAATGCTTACATTTATTTATAAAATATAATGCACAATATGTTTTATAGTAAAATTCTTAGCCTTTTAAAAACTTAAAAGTGTTAAATAAGAATGAAAATAGGAAATAGTGTTTCAAAATTGAGGTTTCCATCTTTAGTAATATCGAATATATGGTGTAAGGTCTTGGAAGTAGGGGGGGTAGTACGCAAACTGCTATTCCAATTCATCCAAAATTTCAGGTACACAAAACATATAAGAAGAAACACCTTTGCTTCAAATTTAAGGTTCTATCTTCTTTGGTTTCGAAACTATACTCGTTGAAAGGTTCCAGAACCCAAAACCATGGTACTATTTCGGCCATATGCAATCCCCGACATACTTTCAATGCTAGTTAACCCTTGTACATAGTTGGAACGTTCTATCTTAATTTTAAGTGACTATTTTTATTAATTTCGAAATTAAACCTTGGGAGATCTAAGAGAGTTACCTGAACCAAACCTTCAATTGATCATAAATTAAGGGAAGGGAATAGTAAAGAACACATTTGGTCCAACTTTGAAGCTTCATTAGGTTGAAGAAACTGTCTTTATTATTTTCGAAGATATGGTTTAAGGTCTTCAAAACTATGTGGAAGGTCTCCGAACCACAACTCCAATTAGTTCCAAATTTCGAGAAAACTAGGAGAATAGAAAAAGACTCTCTGGCACCCAATTTGAAAGTTCTCTCTTCTTTGGTTTCCCAATTATGCTCGTTTGGCCTATATTCGATCAAAAAGTTCTAGAATCCGAACCCATAGCCCGATCAACCTCACGCTATCCCCGCCGTAGTTTCATTACTAGTAACCTACAGCACAAAGTTGATGAAGGTACCACTATTAGTTTGTGAGTTATCTTGATTTGCTCTATATGTTCTTTAGCCCTTAAAAGTTCTACAATACAAATATATGGGCCGATCTCTCCATACGTAATCTCCGCCGTACTTTCACTAATGGTAACTTACAGTTAAAATTTTATCAACAGAGCTCCATTCATTTTTGAGTTTTCGTATTTTTTTAATTTATTTTTTTTCGTTTGCCCTTTAACCGTTCAAAAGTTCCAGAACCCGAACCCAAGGGTATGCAGTCCTTGCCGTTTTTTTAAAACAAGTTAACTCTTGTACATAATTGGAAGTTGTATCTTAATTTTAAGCTCCTTTTTTTATTAATTTCAATGAAATGCTTCAAGTACTCCAAGGAAATAGGAAAAGGCGTACTGATATCAAATTTAGAGGTTCTATCTTCACTGGTTTCGGAGCTATGTTTGTTTAGTCTAAATTCGATCAAAAAGTTCTAGGATTCAAACCCATAGTCCGATGCCGATCTCAACCGTACGCAATCCCCGCCGTATTCTTGTTACTTGTAACCGACATCACAAATTTCATGAAGGTAGCGCTATTGGTTGTTGAGTAATTTTGATTTTATTTTGTGCTCGTAGGCTACATTTCAATAATAAAATCTGAAATTTTTACTACAAATATATGTATGCAAAAAATGGTTCTGAACTTTTTAGTTTACTTTATATTATACCTATTTATCTAGTTGATTTATTTATTTTTTTCTATGTATGGTCATGAGTCATGACTCATAAGTTTCTTCAAACAAACAAATGTTATTACTTTCGTTCCTATGGAGAAGTAAACTACTCTTTTTTACTCTCACCTACTGCCAGTGCTACACCACACCAGCTCTTCAAAAAGGGTAGATGAGAGAAGTAGATAATTAAATAATTTTCGGCAGATAGCTTTAATTAAATTTTTCACAATAGATGAATTTTCTCTTGAATAGGTTCATATTTTTTATTTGATTAACAATAAGCACTTAATTCTTCCACTTTAAAAAATAGTCTTTATATATTTCAACAATAAACCTTAATTTTTTCACTTTTTTTTCATTATCTAAATATATTAAATATTATTAACTTCACAAATGACAGATAGTTTTAAAATGTCATATATTATGTAGGATAATTAATCTGACAATTATAAACTCCTGAAACAAAAATTAGCTTTCCATTTACAAACAACTTCTACCTACTCTTCATCAACAATTTTTGGTAAAAGAGACGCATCAATTATATAAAATTCGTGCGTTATGTGAAAGTAAAACTAAAAAGAGTTTTTTATTATAAAAACAAGTAAAGAAACAGTCAGTCGGTGCAACCGACTTAGAAATACCCTACACCTATTTGGTTCAAATTTAAGGACATATCCATAAGTCATTTTAACACCATTTAACAGCTGTTATTAATTTGATCGTAAGATATAGCTAACCAAATTAACTTTATAATACTAAAAACATTTTCTAATTACACTATCCCTGACATCGTAAATGTCTTTGCGACGTCGTGAATACATTGTCGCATGATCGTAAATGTAAACTTAAAAATTCCACATTGTCTCATGATCGTAAATTCATTTTACATTGTGTTCGCGACCCATTTTCACGACGCGTGTTGTTAAATTGAGTATCGAAAATTTTTTGGATACACAAAAAAAAATTTAAAGTTATTTGAATTTTGAAGTTTTAATTTGAATTTTTGTCAGTTGAGTTTTATTTTTGTGGTGATGGAAACTCTTATTTCTTCACCACAGTCCAATAAATAATTGAAGAAAATTTTTTTTAACGAAATTAATATCCATTTTGTCTAAATATTAATTTATACTTTTCAAAGAAAGTTTCTGTAGAAAAAATTTAAATTTTTTGACATTTCATTCTGACGCAATCAGAATTGTAAACAAAATACATTGTATTTTCGACACAATGTGTTCAAAAATTTTTACATTGTGTTATTTTCACATTGTATCAGGTTGAAGTTTTTTTACGACATTTACGATGTCACCCTATCTATTAAAAAATATTACAAATTCTTACTAATTTATCTATTTAAAAATATTAAAAAACGAACAAACTTGAAATAAATGAAAATATATTTATTCCAATTCAATTACAAAATGAAAAATTCTAATTATTAAATTTTGTGATAAAAAAAAAATCAAAGCATAATATATTTAATAATCCAAATTTTTCAAAATTGCAATTATTTTAAATGGTTAATTTATATACCTAATAGAAAAGCTTATAAACGCAAAATAAACAATAAATGTATTTCTAAAATACAATTACAAATTTAGACCTTTTCATATAATCCATTTAAATATAAAAATAAATTTTACATAAATGCAGCAAGTACCTTTGAACATAGCTGAACCATTACAATTAAGTCTAGATTTCGGAGACACATAGGACATAGGAAATATATTCTTTGGCTTTGAAATTAAACTCGACCAGAACCAATTCGCATGGTACTTTCATTACTAGTAACCTAGAGTTTAAATTTCATCAAAATACCGGCATTATTTTTTGAGTTATGGTGTTTTTAAGGTATATGTTTTTTAGTCCTTGAACTTGTCAAGGGTTCCATAACCCGAAACCATGGTACGATTTCGCCCATATGCAGTCCCGTCATACTTTCAATAGTAGTTAACCCTTGTATACAATTGGAACGTTCTATCTAAATTTTTAGTTACTAGTTTTATTAATTTCGATGATAAGCTTTTACACAATTGGGGGGTCTAAGATAGGTCCTGAACCACCAGTCCAAATGATCCCAAATTAGGGGGGCACGGAAGAAATAGTAAAGAACACCCTGGGCCAAATTTGAAGCTTCTACATTTGTTTCAAGTTACTATTTTTATTAATTTCGAAAATATGCTTTAAGATCCTCGGAACTGAGTGGCTGGTCCCCGACCCACTAGTGCAATGGGGCCCAAATTTCAAAGACACTTACGCAATAAGAAGGGACACCTTGATACCAAATTTGAAGGTTATATCTTCATTGGTTTTGGAATTACGCTAGTTTGGCCTAAATTCGATCAAAAAGTTCTCAGTTCCGAATCCATTGTCCAATCCTCACCGTACGTAATCCCCGCCGTAGTTTCATTACCAATAACCTACAGCACAAATTTCATAAAGATAGCCTCATTAGTTGTTGAGTTATCGTGATTTTTAATATATGTTCGTTATCCCTGACACCGACTAAAAGGTCCAGAATCCGAACCCATGGGCTTATTTTGCCCTTATATAGCCCGCGCTTTACTTATAGTACTAGTTAACCCTTGTACACAATTTGAACGGTCTATCTTAATTTTAAGTAACTATTTTTAGTAATTTCGATTATAAGCTTTTAAAACTTGGGAGGTCTGAGAGGGGTACTGAACCACCTCTCCAATTGATTCAAAATTAAGGGAACCCGCAAGAGATAGTAAAGAACACCCTTGTGGCAAATTGGAAGCTTCTACATTTTTTAAAGTTGTTATCTTTATTAATTTTAAAGATATGCTTTAAGGTCTTCGGAAATGTGTGGCTGGTACCCGACCCAGTACTCCAATGGGACCCAAATTCCCAAGACACTTAGGAAATAGGAAAGGACACCCTGATACCAAATTTGTAGGTTCTATCTTCATTGGTTTCGGAATTATGCTCGTTTGGCCTAAATTCGATCAAAAAGTCCTAGGTTCCGAACCCATGGTCCAATCCCGACCTTACGCAATCCCCGAAGTAGTTTCATTACTAGTAACCTACAGCACGAATTTGATGAAGATAGCTTCATTAGTTGTTGAGTTATCGTGATTTTTTAGATATGTTCGTTAGCCCTTCGATCGATTAAAAGGTCCAGAATCCAAACCCGTGGCCGATTTCGCCCATATGCTATCCCCGCCGTACTTTCAGTCCTAGTAATCTACAGTTAAAATTTCATCAAGATAGCTCCATTATTTTTTGAGTTATCGTGCCTACGGACAGACGGACGGGCGGACGGACATGGCTATATCGACTCAGGCGGTCACGCTGATCACAAATATATATACTTTTCCATATCTAGCTCGCTTCCTTTAGGTGGTTACAAACACCATACCAAAGTTAATATACCGCTTTACCTATTCTATAGGTGTAGGGTATAAAAACATATGTTTAAAATGTAGAATAAACTTTTCATTTAATTGGGGCTAAATTAACTTAAATGAAAATATACGACGTACAATTTTTATAC
Organism: Dolichopus griseipennis; assembly: GCA_963082915.1. Lineage (NCBI taxonomy): Eukaryota > Metazoa > Arthropoda > Insecta > Diptera > Dolichopodidae > Dolichopus > Dolichopus griseipennis. The sequence goes on from OY720441.1 coordinate 140,747,569, forward strand.
GGCAGTACGTCAATATGTCTATCTACATATCCGTAAATTGATACGCGAAATATATTTTTTATAAAAAAAGGTTTTATTATATTTAATTATAAAAATAAAACAAAAAAATTTTATATATTAATTAGTTTTAATTATATTACGTTTGAACAGTTATAACCAACTAAAACTTAATTTTATATTACGGTTTTTTGTAATTACTTAAACTAAACTTAAAAAAACTAAGACTAAGCATTTCTTATTAATTAAGTTTCTAATATAAAATTATTCATTTAAACAACATTGAACTTGAAGAGTTCAAGGTTTTTGTCATTTAAAAAACAAAAATAATGCAAATTCAGCATTTTTACATATATTTACGGATTTTTATATATGAATGTAAATTTTTAATTTTAAGTTAAATTTTGAAGTAAGAAAAAATAAAAATGAAAATCAAAATATACTTTTTTTTGTTGCTATTGTTTTAGCTTCTATAACAACTTCAGGTGTAGAACTTGAAGTTGACTCAGTTAACGTTATATTAGGAAGTTCATACATAACTCCTCCTCCGTTAGAGTTGAAATTCTCCGGAATTTCTTTATTTACAATTTTTATTTTGGTTCCTTTGTTTTTTAAATATAATATTATAAAAGTAATACTTATTACTAATACTACAATAATAGAAATATTTATCCCATATGAAACGGCTTTATGATATTTTAATTTGTTTATTTCTTTAATATTTTCAAAGTTTTTTAAAACAATATCGTCAAAATTAATTGGTTTTACATAGGTATAATTAAAATTATTACTAGGGTAAAAATATTTATCTTGAATAATTTGCTTTTGGTTATAAAATATTTCATTCTCTATTTTAATTTCACAATTATAAAAATTAATAAAATAGTTTTTGTTCAGTGTTAAATTTCTATCGTCACAATTTTGTATTAATACGGTTTTTCTAGCATTTTTAATTAATAAAGTTTCGTCATCTAATATTTCAATTTTAATTTTGTTATTATATCTAAATTTACATTTATTATTCAAAATACAGTTTTTACTCGATTTTAAAACTTTTAACATAACATCATCTTGATAAGTTAAAATTTTATTTTCAATTTCTACAATATATTGATTGTTTTCGTCAATTTCTATATATTCTTTATTAGGCAAAGGAGTAATAAGTTTTAAATCAGTTTGAATATAATTTAGTGGAATTTTAATTGCAGTTACTAATAATTTATAAAAATCAATTTGATATAATTCTATTTCTCTTGGATTTATAATATGTAAAATTGTACTAGTTTTATTTACTATTTCTACCTGTTGAAGTTTTATTTGAATATAACCGGCTTCTTCGTGAATTGGATTGACTTGAAGAAGTCCTACAGTCAGTTGTGTTGGTAAGATTATTAACAGCAATATTATTATGTTGAAAACCTAAAAGTTTTAAAGGTCTTTTAATATTTGAATAATGTACATTTAATAAAGGTTTATGTTTGTAATATGGTTCGTCCTTATGTCTAAGTCTCTTATAATTTCTAATAGCTCCTACTGATCTATTTTCTATATAGTGTTCTCTATTAAAGTTTCTTTTATTTATAGTTTTAGTTTTCATTTTATCTATATTTATTTGCAATTTACTAACATCTACATTTTCTTTAGCTTCTCTAGGTGTGTATTTTATTGTTGAATGATAGCGATCGTTATAGTTTCCTATAGCCATCTGTATCTTCATCTCAACTGAAAGTTCCCTATCCTCAATTCCTGTTATTTTTTCTAAGAGGGTTGAGTGTAGTCTCTCTATATCAGCATTTCCAGTGTGATTATTTGCTTTTGTTAGATGAATTTCAACATTTTCACTATTTAAATACTCAATTAGTTGTTCAGCTCTAAATTCATTGTCCATAATTATTTTTTTTGGTTTTCCAAATTTTGCAAAATGTTCCATTATAATTGTTTTCTTTGCTCTCCAATTGCGATCTGTTATACCATATGCTGAGGCAAATTTTGTTAATTTATCAATTACTGTAACAAACGATTGTTTTTTAAAATGAAATATGTCCAAATGTATAATTTCGTTTTTTCCTTTAGGTGTTTCTGTAAATGCAAATTTAGGTTTTAATGGTTTTCGATCATACTTAATTTGTTGACATTTTTCACAATTATTGATAATTAAATGAATATGATCTTTTAACTTCGGAAAATAAATTTTGTCTTTTAAATTGTGGTAACATTCATTTATTCCACTATGCATAGACTCTTTAGTGTGGTAAAGAGATAGTTGTTTATGTAATTCTTCTTCAGTTTTTATTTCTTTAGCTCTTTTTGTACTTCGTATAAATTTTATTTTTGAATCAAATGAAAACATCGATATTAAAATTAGTTGTATTTTATGATAGTCAGTATCAGATACTTCCGAATAAATGCTCGTATATCCTTTCTTGATATAACGTTTTAAAATGTCTTTAATTAAATTTTCATTTTCTAGCGGATTTATTTCAATAATTCTTCTATTGTGAAGTGTTATATTCTCTTCAGGACTGTAAGTGAGTATGATTTGTGTTTTATATTTGTTTACTATATCCTCTTTTATTCCTATGTAATCTAATTGATTTTCATCTGCAGAATGTACTGTATCATTAGATAATTCTAAATTGGATGCTATATCATTTTCTTCATTAATTTTCTTTGTATTTTCTAATCTGCTTAAATAATCAGCTACCTTATTTTCTTTACCCTGCAAATATTCAATCTCATAATTATATTCTTGAAGTTTTAGCAACTATCTTTGGTGTCTTTGTGAAAATTCCTTTCCTTTGTATTTGTTGTTTAAATATTTAATTGGCACATGGTCTGTTATGATTTTAAACTTATTACCATATAGATAAGGTCTGAAATAATTTACTGCATACATAATTGCCAAAAACTCTTTATCTGTAGTACAATAATTTTTTTCATGGTTGTTTAGCGTTCTCGAAACATAACAAATTGGATGACCTTGTTGAGACAACACTGCACCTATAGCATGATCACTTGCATCTGTAGTTACAACAAACGGTTTATCGTATTCTGGAAATTTTAAAATTGGATGTGAAGTTATCAAGCTCTTTAAGTTTTCAAATGCTGCTATATACTGTGGGTCATTTATATTAATTTTGTTATCTTTTTTTAAATATTTAATCATAGGATATGCAACCTTAGAATAATCTTTGATGAATTTTCTATAAAATCCAGTTGCTCCTAAGAAACCTTTTAATTGTTTTTCAGTTTTTGGAATTTTTAACTCTTGAATATTTTTTATTTTTTCAGGGTTAGGTTTTATCCCATCCTTTGTCAAAATATGTCCTAGAAATTTTGTATTTCTTTTAAGAAAACTACATTTATCTACTTGAATTTTCAAATTGTGTTCCTGTAAACTTTTAAATATTTTTGTTAATGAATTTTCGTGTTCTTCTAATGTTGTCGAAAAAATGAATATATCATCAAGATATACGACGCAAATTTGATTGATATATTCTCGAAGAATTTCGTTCATCAATCTTTGAAACGTTGCCGGTGCGTTCTTCAATCCAAATGGCGTACGTACATATTCATATAGACCTGCTGGAGTAACAAAAGCAGTTTTTTCAATATCTTTTTCAGCTACTAATATCTGATGGTAACCTTTGGCTAAATCTAACGTGCTGAAATATTGGGCTTTTCCCAATTTGTCCAGAATGCTATCCATATTAGGTAAAGGGTATTTATCGTCGATTGTGACCTGATTTAATCTTCTATAATCCACAACTATTCTAAATTTTTGTACTCCAGAATTATTTTTTCTTTTGGGTACTGCTATAATCGGAGAACTATATCGACTTTTACTTTTTCTAATTATGCCCTGTTCTTCCATTTCTTCCATTTGACGTCTCACTTCAGTTTCATGTTTAGGTGGATATCGATAAAGTTTTGAATTAATTTGTTCGCTTGTTGTTGTTTTAATTTCATGTACCACTGTATTTGTACTGGTCAAAATATCACCTTCTTTATATAATAGCTTATTGAATTTTGAAACTAATTTTTCAATTATATGTTTTTCTTTTTCATTTAAATGATCCAATTGTAGAGTTTGAACTTCACTTACTTCTAATACATTAACTTCTTCTTGAATAGTTTTAGTTAAGAATGGAAGACTCACTCCATTGGTCATATTAATTTGTTGATTTTCTACGTTGATATCTTTCACATTTTTTTTTATCCAATCCATACCTAATAATAAGTCATATGGCTTGTTTAATTTCATTGCAATCCATTTCATTCTTGCATTTTCAGGATATTTAAATTCTGCTGGAGATAAGGTAGCAACTGTTCTATTAGGTTTGCTTACCTCTCCTTGAATTGTATTGATAGATATTGAAGTTGAATTTATTACAGTAAGCTTAGAACTACAAACTTTATTTTCATTTAAAATGCTTATTGTTGAGCCTGTATCTAACAAGGCTGAATATTTTTTTTCTTGAATTGTTAAAATTGTAAAAATTTTATTTGGGTCCGAGGCTAATTTATAAAAAAAGTTTCTTCAATTGTATTAGTTTCATTTTTTTTACTTAAATTATCAACATCCATTGATCGAGTTTGTCTACTTGGATCAACTTCCATTGGTCTGGTCTGTCTACTTTCTTGTCTGTCATTATATCTATTATAATTTCGGTTAAACTGAGAAGGCCTATTTCTATTTTGATAAAAATTATCGTTTGCTCGAAATTGGAAATTATTATTATTATTTTTAAAATTCGAATTTGAATTGTTATTAACACTGTTGTTGTTAAACATATTTCTACTTTCATAATTTTTATTACTAAAAAAATTTTTTTTATTATTATAATTGTAATTATTTTTATTATCATTCCTAAAAGAATTTTTACTATCACTATTTTTATTAAAATTTTTGTGAGATATATTAAGATTACCCTCGTCTAAACCTATAAAACCCCTTACTGTATTTCTAATTTCAGTCAAATTATTTTTCGATATTATTGCATAAGCTAACGATCCTGAAGAAAGTTCTTTAATCTTCTGAACTAACATTCCACTAAATATATCAATTACTGTTTGGCTATCTTCAACAAAAGCCGCATATTCTGTTATATCTTCTATCACTAATCTTAACTTATTATCTAAATCTTTAATGCTACTTACTTTTAGTGCTCCAATTTCTCTTGTGATTGCCATTTGGTCTTTTGATGCTCTATAATGTTGTTTTAATTTTATTTTGCAATCATCCCAATTTGCTGGAGGGCTGACATTAAGTAAATTTTTTGCACTTCCCTGAATTTTGATGTTGTAAATAATGTTGAAAACCTGGTTAGCTTCCGCCGATCAGCTAATACTCTGGTCACTGAATCGATGAAAGATGGTAAAGTACCTGGCTCACCATTAAAAGCTGGAATAAATTGAATTTCCTTTTCAATTTGTGATCTCCAATTTTGTGGTTGGTTGTTTTGCACTAATAGCTGAGTTAGAGCTACTAAGCACTGTTCAATACGATTGTCATTTTGTTCATTTGCCATAATATTACGGTATTGATCAAATAAATTGCTTCTGTTTATTTGACGATCAATTTTGATTTATTTATTTATATATTATATTATATTTTTTTTTTTTGTTTTTTTTTTTTTTTTTTTTATTGTGTTCGTTTTTACATAAACCACTAAATTTTGCTTTGGCTTACTTTGTTGCCCACTTTAAAAAAATGTTTTTGTAATATTATTTTAAATAATGCTAATTAAATTCGTTTCACTAGATCTCTTTTCTTTTGATAGAGATCCTACCGACTGCGCCAAATATATTTTTTATAAAAAAAGGTTTTATTATATTTAATTATAAAAATAAAACAAAAAAATTTTATATATTAATTAGTTTTAATTATATTACGTTTGAACAGTTATAACCAACTAAAACTTAATTTTATATTACGGTTTTTTGTAATTACTTAAACTAAACTTAAAAAAACTAAGACTAAGCATTTCTTATTAATTAAGTTTCTAATATAAAATTATTCATTTAAACAACATTGAACTTGAAGAGTTCAAGGTTTTTGTCATTTAAAAAACAAAAATAATGCAAATTCAGCATTTTTACATATATTTACGGATTTTTATATATGAATGTAAATTTTTAATTTTAAGTTAAATTTTGAAGTAAGAAAAAATAAAAATGAAAATCAAAGTATACTTTTTTTTGTTGCTATTGTTTTAGCTTCTATAACAACTTCAGGTGTAGAACTTGAAGTTGACTCAGTTAACGTTATATTAGGAAGTTCATACATAACTCGCGCGAACACAAAAAAATATTTATTTGATTGTTTTAATTTACTACCTACTAACAATTTTTTTAATTTCATATAATAGATATATTTTGAATTTTTTTTAATATAAGATATTTTTTAAAACATAATCTTAGAAATATAAGAAAAACCAAAAACAATATTTTTATACTGACCTAATGTAAATTTTAAAAATCCTAGTTACAGTACATTGCGTTACGCGTATTTTGGTTGCTCTTATGTAAATTCATGTACCTATTTATTTGTAAATTTTTTGACAGAAATTATACGCCCAACGATTTTATTTAAGTTGAAGATCATTTCTTTCCGAATATAATAATAGGTATTTTCAATTATTTTGAATGTATGCTTTTTTTAAAAAAAATAGTATTTTATTTTGAAAACTTAATCGTAGCAACATAAGAAAAAACAATTACAATATTTTCATACGCTTTGTCAAATTTTAAAATTCCGAAGTACAATACATAACATACCTACTTATTTCAAAATTTTTTGACAGAAACTGCACGCCGTACGCGTTTATTCTGGTTGATCCCTAAAGAACACAATATTTTTTTTAATAAATGTTATTGTCTTTTTGTTTCTGCAAACATGTTATAGGTATTTTAATTATTTTGAATATATGTAATGTATTTTTATACCCTACACCTATAGAATAGGTAAAGGGGTATATTAACTTTGGTATGGTGTTTGTAACCACCTAAAGGAAGCGAGCTAGATATGGAAAAGTATATATATTTGTGATCAGCGTGACCGCCTTAGTCGATATAGCCATGTCCGTCCGTCCGTCCGTCCGTCCGTCCGTCCGTCCGTCCTTCCGTCCGTCCGTCCGTCCGTCCGTAGGCACGATAACTCAAAAAATATTGGAGCTATCTTGATGAAATTTTAACTGTAGGTTACTAGGACTGAAAGTACGGCGGGGATTGCATATGGGCGAAATCGGCCCATGGGTTCGGATTCTGGACCTTTTAATCGATCGAAGGGCTAACGAACATATATAAGAAATCACGATAACTCAACAACTAATGACGCTTTCTTCATCAAATTTGTGCTGTAGGTAACTAGTAATGAAACTACTTCGGGGATTCCGTAAGGTCGGGATTGGACCATGCGTTCGGAACCTAGAACTTTTTGATCGAATTTAGGCCAAACGAGCATAATTCCGAAACCAATGAAGATAGAACCTCCAAATTTGGTATCAGGGTGTCCCCTCTTATCTCCTAAGTGTCTTGAGAATTTGGGTCCCATTGGACTACTGGGTCGGGGACCAGCCACACATTTCCGAAGACCTTAAAACATATCTTTAAAATTAATAAAGATAACAACTTGAAAAAATGTAGAAGCTTCCAATTTGCCACAAGGGTGTTCTTTACTATCTCTTGCGTGTTCCCTTAATTTGGGATCAATTGGAGTGGTGGTTCAGTACCCCTCTCAGACCTCCCAAGTTTTAAAAGCTTATAATCGAAATTACTAAAAATAGTTACTTAAAATTAAGATAGATCGTTTAAATTGTGTACAAGGGTTAACTAGTACTATAAGTAAAGCGCGGGCTGTATAAGGGCGAAATCAGCCCATGGGTTCAGATTCTGGACCTTTCAGTCGGTGTCAGGGATAACGAACATATATTAAAAATCACGATAACTCAACAACTAATGAGGCTATCTTCATGAAATTTGTGCTGTAGGTTATTGGTAATGAAACTACGGCGGTGATTACGTACGGTGAGGATTGGACAATGGGTTCGGAACTGAGAACTTTTTGATCGAATTTAGCCCAAACCAGCGTAATTCCGAAACCAATGAAGATATAACCTCCAAATTTGGTATCAGGGTGTCCCTTCCTATTGCGTAAGTGTCTTTGAAATTTGGACCCCATTGGACTAGTGGGTCGGGGACCAGGCACTCAGTTCCGAGGACCTTAAAGCATATTTTCGAAATTAATAAAAATAGTAACTTGAAACAAATGTAGAAGCTTCAAATTTGGCCCAGGGTGTTCTTTACTATTTCTTCCATGCCCCCCTAATTTGGGATCATTTGGAGTGGTGGTTCAGGACCTCTCTTAGACCCCCAAATGTGTAAAAGCTTATCATCGAAATTAATAAAACTAGTAACTTAAAATTAAGATAGAACGTTCCAATTGTATACAAGGGTTAACTAGTATTGAAAGTATGACGGGACTGCATATGGGCGAAATCGTACCATGGTTTGGGGTTCTGGAACCCTTGAAAAGTTCAAGGACTAACAAACATATATCTTAAAACACCATAACTCAAAAAATAATGCCGGTATTTTGATGAAATTTAAACTCTAGGTTACTAGTAATGAAAGTACCATGGGAATTGGTTCTGGTTGAGTTTAATTTCAAAGCCAAAGAATATATTTCCTATGTCCTATGTGTCTCCGAAATCTAGACTTAATTGTAGTGGTTCAGCTATATTCAAAGGTACTTGCTGCATTTATGTAAAATTTATTTGAATATTTAAATGAATTATATGAAAAGGTCTAAATTTGTAATTGTATTTTAGAAATACATTTATTGCATATTTTGCGTTTGTAAGCTTTTCTATTAGGTATATAAACTAACCACTTAAAATAATTGCAATTTTTAAAAATTTGGATTATTAAATATATTATGCTTTGATTATCTTTTTATCACAAAATTTAATAATTAGAATTTTTTCATTTTGTAATTGAGTTGGAATAAATATATTTTCATTTATTTCAAGTTTGCTTGTTTTTGAATATTTTTAAATAGACAAATTAGTAAGAATTTGTAATATTTTTTAATAGATAATATAATTAGAAAATGTTTTTAGTATTATAAAGTTAATTTGGTTAGCTATGTCTTACGATCAAATTAATAACAGCTTTTATGGTGTTAAAATGACTTATGGATATGTCCTTAAATTTGAACCAAATAGGTGTAGGGTATTTCTAAGTCGGTTGCACCGACTGACTGTTTCTTTACTTGTTTAAATAAATATAGGTATTTTTAAAAACAATATTATTTTAAAATATTTTATTTTTAGAACAATAACAACATAAGAAAAAACAATAACATTTTTATATGCTTTGTCAATGTTTAAATTTTAAAAATTCGAGGTACAGTAAGTTATTCTCATGGAATATAATGTACTTAACTTCTAATTTAAAACTTTTTGTTAGCAATTATACACCATAAGCGTTTATTTTTTTTTGGTTAGGCCCTAAGGAACAAATCATTTAAATTACAAATTATTTTTTTAAGAATTATTTTCGTTTTTAATTTTTTGCAAACATATTTTAATATAATATATTCCAAAAGTCGGCTAATTTATCATTATAAAAAACTTAACAAAAAGCAACAACAATATACGAAGTAGCAAAATAATTTTTTTAGAAAAAAAAAAAAAAACATGCAGTACTTGTCCCTTATAACGACCATGAAGAGACAGAAAATATTCGTCGTAATAAACGAATGTCGTTTTAAAAGAATGCTGTGAAATTTGAAAAATTAGTATAGGACTTGAACATTGTAGAATGTGCTAAATCTAGAATGGGCACTTCGAACTCATTTGCTAGAATTTTATTTGATGTGTCAGCCTCAAGCCTATGCATACTGCTTTTTCCTCTAATGAAATGTTTTTTTTGTATTTTTGATGCGTTATTATGATTTTTTTTTATATTCAAAAATAAATATAAACATACTAATTACTAAGTAACATTATTAGATATAATAATTTTAAATAAAAGAAATATGAATGTAATACACAACTTATTTGTAGGTAAAATTTAATTCATTGGCAAAAATTGTAAAGTTTATATAATTAAAATTGAACCGAGTTCGTTATAAATGAAAAATACTGTATAAACCAAATGTATTGCTTTCATTTCGAATAGAAAACATTTTTTCGTTCACTTTTTAAGATAAAAAAAAAAAAAAAACAAAAACAAAACAAAAATTTTAAAGAAATTTCAATCTCCTTGTTCATTGAACATTTGAACTAAACAAAAAAAAGAAAGACATAAGTCGGCGCATATAATAGTTTCATTGAGCTGCGAGTTACAACCGAAAATGAATTACATTTACACAGAAAGTCGGCGCACAGTATTAGAATCATAAGCCTGAACTTTTAACCGTGTGACCGTTAAATTCAAATTTACGTTGAATTAATGACGGATTTTCACCTGAAAAAACGCAGTATTCTAAAAAAAATATCATTGTAATATGAAAACAAAAAAAACCTTTCTTTTGTTTTCATATTACAATGTTTCATTACAATTCTTATAGTTTACCCGGAAAATGGATGTTTATATTTGTATGGGAAAAAATAAGCCGATTAAATATTATGATTATTAAAACAATAATTATAATGAACGGATTGAGCATAAGACCTATATGATAATCTGAATAAAATTTTTTTGTATTGTATATATATACACAGACAAAACATAAATCAAACTGAAATTCCAAAATTCCAGGTATTAATTCGCTTACTTATATTTGTGCTATTGATGTACCAAAATATTTTTAAAGCATTAAGCTCAATGTGAATAAAAATAAAAAAAAATCCAAATTTTCAAATCAATCAAATCCAAATTGAAAAATCCCTTGTATTGACCTTTTTTATGCCCTACACCTACGAAATATATAAAGGGTATATTAACTTTGGAATGTTGCTTGAAACCACGTAAAAAAGCGAGCTTGATATAGAAAAGTATATATATTTGTGATCACCGTGACCTCCTGAGATGATATAGCCATGATTCTGTATGACTGTCTGTCCAACAACAAATGACGCTATCTTCATGAAATTTGTGTACTATTAATGAAACTACGGCAGGAATTGCATTTGCTTGAAATTGGACCATGGGTTCGGATCCTAGAATTTGTTAATCGAATTTAGGCCAATCAAGCATAATTCCGAAACCAATGAAGATAGAAACTTAAAATTTGATATGAGGGTGTCACTTAGTTTGCTTGAAATTAGGGATCAATTCGAGTCGTGGGTCGAGGACCATCCACACAGTTTCAAAGACCTTAAAGCATATCTTCGAAAATAATAAAGATAGTAACTTGAAACAAATATAGAAGCTTCAAATTTGGCATAAGGGTGTTCTTTACTGTTTCCTGCTTGTCAAACTAATTTGAGATCAATTGGAAAGGTTCAGTTACCTCTCTTAGACCTCCCAAGGTTTAAAAGCTTATCATCGGAATTGATAAAAATAGTAACTAAAATTAAGATAGAACGTTCCAATTGAGTACAAGGATTAACTAGTATTGAAAGTACGGTGGGAAATGCATATGGGCGAAATTAGACCATGAGTTAGGATTCTGGAACCTTTGATCGGTTCAAGAGCTAACGAACATATGCTAAAAATACGATAACTTGAAAACTAATGACGCTATTTTGATGAAGTTTAAACTCTAGGTTACTAGTAATGGAATTACCGCCGGGATTAGTTCTGGTCGAGATCGGAAAATGAGTTCGGATTCTAGCTTTTGATCGAATTGAGGCGAAACGAGCTTAATTTGGAAACCCTCTTTTTGAAATACCTACCCATGGTTAAAATTTCTTTACTTTATTTCAAACAGTGTAAAAGTTTTTGTAAACATACGGACGGACGGACAGACGAACGGACAGAGTGAAAGTATATTGGCACAGTTTTGAAAAATTTTTTGAAAATGTGCTAAAAAGATTAAAGCCCTGGATAAATAATTATCTCGTTAATAAAATTGATACAAAAAATAAGTTAAGAATAAAGTGTCTAAAGTTAAAGGGTGCTTTATTTATATATTTAAGATACAATAAATTGGGAAAACTTTTAAAAAAAGAAACTTGGAATAAATTTGCAGATTGCAATGGTAATCTGAAGAAAAAATGGAAATTTGTAGATTGTATTGTAGGTAATGAAGCAAAGAAAACCAGATCGGCTAATCTAGTTGTTAATAGAACATTAATTTCATATAAACAAGAAAATATTTTCTAAAAATCTAATTACACTAAAAGAATGACGTCTATAAATACTTACAAAACAATAACTTTCCTGGTTTATATTACAACGCAGATCTATTATATCTGCAGAATCAAAATTGTGATAAAAAATTTGGCAAACGTAATCATTTTACGAAAACACCTTCTTCTCCAGCAGCATAGGATTTGTTAAGGCCACAAAAAAATTTTTACCCAGGAAATCGTCAGCTTAGTACTGAAATATCCAAACTTCTGAAACAAAAATAATATCAGGAGATAAAGAAAAACAATCCGAACGTGCTACTAACGAATCGAAATTTTTTCTAAAGCTTTTAATATTTTCATGCACAATGCATAAAGAATTATTTACCGAAAAATCTATGTTAGCGATATTATTATGTAAATCTGATTTAATAGATCAGATTTAATAGGCAAAGTTGTCGATATAAGGATTTTATAAATCATCAACTAAAACAGACATTCTAGCTAAGCTTTGATGTTTAAGAAATCATCAAAAGTTCTTATAACGAAGGCTTTACCATTTTCAGACTTTTTAACATAATATTTGAATTCTGTATCCACAAGTTTGTGAAATTGTTCCTTTTTAATTTTTTTGCTTCTAAAAATAAGGCACTAGTATATCTTGTAAAACTTTCATTGATAAATATATCTTTTTTCCTGCCATCACCAAAAATTAAAGTATTTATCTTTTTTCTTTTAGAATATTTACCTTTAAGAATTTTTGTCTTACTATCTACTGTTGAAAGTTGTACACAGATGACATTATTCACCTCAGTTCTTTTGCCCTTATTTCTGCTCTCCCTTTTTTTAATTTAACATTTATCAGTAAAATCCGCATCAGTACAGTCCAAACATTCATAGAAAATTTTTTTTGATAAAAGAAGTGCATTTTCATTTGTAGCATTCTCCTTTTGTTCATACCAATTAATCTTCCCCTGCAGATAATTTTCTTTATTTTTTAGCACTTTCGTGATCTCCTTAAACATCTTTATTTGTTTACTCATTATAATTAATTGAGAATATATTTGCTGATTTGTAACATTTTGATTAATTTGAGACGGATCATCAATTTCATCAAAATTAAGATAGAACGTTCCAATTGAGTACAAGGGTTAACTAGTATTGAAATTACGGTGGGGACAGCATGTGGGCGAAGTTAGACCAGGAGTTGGGATTCTGGAACGTTTGATCGGTTCAAGAGCGAACGAACATATGCAAAAAATACAATAACTTAAAAACTAATGACGCTATTTTGATGAAGCTTAAACTCTAGGTCACTAGTAATGACCGCCGGGATTAGTTTTGGTCAAGATCGGAAAACGAGTTCGGATTCTAGAAACTTTGATCGGCGAAATTTAGGCGAAACAAGCATAATTTCGAAACCCGAGAAGATAGAACCTTTAAATTTGGGGCACAGGTGTTTTTTCTTATTTGCTTTGTGTCCTTGAAATTTTGGATGAATAGGAACAGTGCTTTGCGTACGTTCCCACTGCTCCCAAAACCTTAAAGCACATATTCGATATTAATAAAGATAGTAACCTGAAATAAATATAGAAGTATTAAATTTTCCAAAAAGGGAATTTTTCCTATTTCCTTTGTGTCCTCTAAATTAAGACTTAATTGCAGTGGTGGTTCAAGAGCTTCCTCCAAAATTAAAAGGCTTATCTTCGAAATTAATAAAGATAGAAACTTTAAGTTTGATAAACGCGGATTCTTTCCTATTTCCGTTCTTATTTAACACTTTTATATTTTTAGAAGGCTAGGAATTTTACTATCAAAAAAATTTTATGTATATTATATTATTTTTTTAATAAACGACTAAAATTTTGTTTTGTTAATTTTTATTTTATCATATATTTTTTTTGGGGTCTTATGCAAGAACAAGCTTCCTAGCGGTCTATGGTCAGTATAAACTACGAATTTTTTACCAAACAAGTGTCTACATTTTTTACCTAAAATAGTGTCCTCTTCTATATCTATTTTTAGTGCTAAAATTGCCTTCATTTGAGGATGTTAATATTCATGCCCATTAGCAATATAATATCTTCATCTTGATGAGATATTATTACTGTGCGTGTCTCATAATCTATTTTATATTTCTTGTTAAATAAAAAGCAGCTCTCCCTAGGATATAGATAACTTTTTCTATTTTGCGTTCTTACTTTGATGATATTTGTATAGCTTTTGTGGTTGTTTCAATTAATTATCTTTTTGTTAAATTGGCTTTGCGTATTTCTTTGCATGTTGTTTACATGCCGTGGGTTTTCTGTTGTAGCGTTGAATTCTGTTATTTTTGTTGTTATTATTAAAGTTGCTATTCCGATAATTGTTAAATTGTTACTGTAGTTATTTCTATTATTGGAGTTATTATTGATTTTTTTCCGAAGTTGATTTGTCTGTTATATTGGCCTAGTAAATTATTTGCTCTAAAATGCATAATATATTTTTGAAGAGCATTGCTGCCAAACACAGGTGCTTACTGTATAGCCTCAGCCAAAGTTTTTGGTTTTGCTGGTAGAATTGTGGATCCTTACATATCATTGAATCCATTGTTGAATGTATTTTACCTTACTGTAAATGTACTCCGATAATTTTCTCCTTGTTCTACAATTTGTTACTTATACATTTGGGCAATAAGTGTTTCTATTTTGGTTCCAAAGGTATTTTGTTTGCATCTTTTGGTTACTTTGCATCAACCTTCTTAACTCGTTTTAAAATGTTGTCGAATATTTATTTGATTTGAATCTTGTGGTAAATATTTTTTCGAATTTTTGCAATTTTGTAATTTCTTCTTCTATGAGTAGTCTGTTTTTAATTCTATTTGAGAGTTTAGTTGCTAAAAAGAAAAAGATATTATTTATTACTTAAATATTTAATAGTACGTGCCTTTTTTTTAATTTAATTTTTTTTTTTTTGCGAGGGTTGATGGAAAGCATTGAAAGCCGCTCAGAATCACTGTACGGGGTTCATCTGGGGAGTGTTGGACTATATCAAACTTAAACCACCAGTAGTTATCCTATACCGTTTATGGATATAATTTTTGTATTTTTGATATATCTTTCTCTTTCTGGCACGTCATTGTTGTTGTTTCCTGGAATTGATCATACATTTACATATACATACACACATGCATATATATTTATTTATATATATATATATAATTAAATAATTACTTCGAAAACCAATAAAAAAAATAATAAAATAAATAATTAATTATTCAAAAAAAATTTATTTCTGTTTAAAACGATTTTTCTAGATGTAACCAGAAATTATATATACATAGATTGTTCACATAGAACAAAAATTGTAAATAAATTTCTTATATTTTTTTTTTATCTCCACGACCCCGGTATAATACTTTTTAGTTTTTATTTCTAAAATACAATTACAAATTTAGACCTTTTCATATAATTCATTTAAATATTCAAATAAATTTTACATAAATGCAGCAAGTACCTTTGAATTCTTACTAATTTGTCTATTTAAAAATATTCAAAAACAAGCAAACTTGAAATAAATGAAAATATATTTATTCCAACTCAATTACAAAATGAAAAAATTCTAATTATTAAATTTTGTGATAAAAAGATAATCAAAGCATAATATATTTAATAATCCAAATTTTTAAAAATTGCAATTATTTTAAGTGGTTAGTTTATATACCTAATAGAAAAGCTTACAAACGCAAAATATGCAATAAATGTATTTCTAAAATACAATTACAAATTTAGACCTTTTCATATAATTCATTTAAATATTCAAATAAATTTTACATAAATGCAGCAAGTACCTTTGAATATAGCTGAACCACTACAATTAAGTCTAGATTTCGGAGACACATAGGACATAGGAAATATATTCTTTGGCTTTGAAATTAAACTCAACCAGAACCAATTCCCATGGTACTTTCATTACTAGTAACCTAGAGTTTAAATTTCATCAAAATACCGGCATTATTTTTTGAGTTATGGTGTTTTAAGATATATGTTTGTTAGTCCTTGAACTTTTCAAGGGTTCCAGAACCCCAAACCATGGTACGATTTCGCCCATATGCAGTCCCGTCATACTTTCAATACTAGTTAACCCTTGTATACAATTGGAACGTTCTATCTTAATTTTAAGTTACTAGTTTTATTAATTTCGATGATAAGCTTTTACACATTTGGGGGTCTAAGAGAGGTCCTGAACCACCACTCCAAATGATCCCAAATTAGGGGGGCATGGAAGAAATAGTAAAGAACACCCTGGGCCAAATTTGAAGCTTCTACATTTGTTTCAAGTTACTATTTTTATTAATTTCGAAAATATGCTTTAAGGTCCTCGGAACTGAGTGCCTGGTCCCCGACCCACTAGTCCAATGGGGTCCAAATTTCAAAGACACTTACGCAATAGGAAGGGACACCCTGATACCAAATTTGGAGGTTATATCTTCATTGGTTTCGGAATTACGCTGGTTTGGGCTAAATTCGATCAAAAAGTTCTCAGTTCCGAACCCATTGTCCAATCCTCACCGTACGTAATCACCGCCGTAGTTTCATTACCAATAACCTACAGCACAAATTTCATGAAGATAGCCTCATTAGTTGTTGAGTTATCGTGATTTTTAATATATGTTCGTTATCCCTGACACCGACTGAAAGGTCCAGAATCTGAACCCATGGGCTGATTTCGCCCTTATACAGCCCGCGCTTTACTTATAGTACTAGTTAACCCTTGTACACAATTTAAACGATCTATCTTAATTTTAAGTAACTATTTTTAGTAATTTCGATTATAAGCTTTTAAAACTTGGGAGGTCTGAGAGGGGTACTGAACCACCACTCCAATTGATCCCAAATTAAGGGAACACGCAAGAGATAGTAAAGAACACCCTTGTGGCAAATTGGAAGCTTCTACATTTTTTCAAGTTGTTATCTTTATTAATTTTAAAGATATGTTTTAAGGTCTTCGGAAATGTGTGGCTGGTCCCCGACCCAGTAGTCCAATGGGACCCAAATTCTCAAGACACTTAGGAGATAAGAGGGGACACCCTGATACCAAATTTGGAGGTTCTATCTTCATTGGTTTCGGAATTATGCTCGTTTGGCCTAAATTCGATCAAAAAGTTCTAGGTTCCGAACGCATGGTCCAATCCCGACCTTACGGAATCCCCGAAGTAGTTTCATTACTAGTTACCTACAGCACAAATTTGATGAAGAAAGCGTCATTAGTTGTTGAGTTATCGTGATTTCTTATATATGTTCGTTAGCCCTTCGATCGATTAAAAGGTCCAGAATCCGAACCCATGGGCCGATTTCGCCCATATGCAATCCCCGCCGTACTTTCAGTCCTAGTAACCTACAGTTAAAATTTCATCAAGATAGCTCCAATATTTTTTGAGTTATCGTGCCTACGGACGGACGGACGGACGGACGGAAGGACGGACGGACGGACGGACGGACGGACGGACGGACGGACATGGCTATATCGACTAAGGCGGTCACGCTGATCACAAATATATATACTTTTCCATATCTAGCTCGCTTCCTTTAGGTGGTTACAAACACCATACCAAAGTTAATATACCCCTTTACCTATTCTATAGGTGTAGGGTATAAAAATAATACGTAATACATTCATAACATCCATTTAAATCTATATGCTTTCATAGGAAAGATAAAAAAAACCATGTATTTTTTTTGCATTATTTTTTATGTAAGTATGCGATCTTTATAATACTTTACTTGCATACTTTAAAAAATAGAAAAGGTTTTTTTTTGGTTCAAATTGGTTTTTTTTTAGCTAGGTCAGGCAAACTTTATGTATATTGTGTATCGTTTTATAATTTTAGAATTAGTCTTATCTTCTATACAAATTTATGGTTCTTAAAGATTTGTGCTCGTTATTTTAATTGCCGAAAATTTTTGAGTGGAATGAACATGAAAAGTTATCTTTATTCTATAATATAATAAAATGTTCAATATAAGTAAAGACTATATTTTCTGATCTGAAAAACCCCACAAAAAATTATATGATTAAGTCATATGAAACATTTGAAAAATGAGATTTCATTTGGATAATAATTACATGTATATGGGGAATTCCATGTTAGTCATTGGGATATTTAAAAAAAATTAGAAATTTTCTTTTAGCAATTTAGCCTAGGTATCATTACCTCTATTCTATAAATGTTTGCATATTTAAAACAACTTTATAAAGCAATATCTTTCTGACCTTACTATGCTGTGCTAGGGAAAGAGTTTTCTTATGTACACATGTAGGTACATATATTAAAAATACAAACAAATATTTTTAAATTCATAATATTGTATTTTTTATTTTTCTTTTACTTTTTACCAAATTTTACTTTTTGAAAGGGAAAAAGCCGTATTGAAGCTATTTATTATATGAAGCAATTAGGTATAACTGGTATAACTAAATATTTAACTTCAATGCGGCGTAAAAAACCCATTTGTTTTAAATAAAAATATTGCAAATGAATTTGAATATATAACAATACCAAATAGGAATAAAATTTTTAAAACAATTAAAATCAAAATAAAATTTAACAAAAAAAAAATTTGTAGTTCAGACTTCAGTAATCCAGTATGTTCAGGGAATGTTGATCACATGAACAAATATAATAACATTAATATATATACATAATAATTCAACAAAAAAAATAATTGTGGTTCAGACTTCAGTAATCCAGTATGCTCAAGGAGTGTTGATCACATGGAAAAAAAAATTAACATTAATATAGAATAATAATATGAGTATTTATGTAAATAAAATGTATTAAAAAACAAATGGTAACAAATTATATTGAAAAACAAATTAAAAAAGAATTTATGTATTAAAAAACACTTAAAATTAAAAAAATAAAAAAAAAATTAATATATTAAAGAAGATAAACTATATTAATGTTTAATTTGACATTACAACATTACAAAGAAATTAAATAAAATATTATTGCATATAGTCCGTGCCAAATTTATTTACCCAAATTATTTATTTGAATTTAATTATTTTTTTATTTACATATTTACATTTATTTACTTCATCATAGAAACTTCAGAAAATTTAATAAATATTTATATACAGCAACTACTAGTATTTAATTCTTTATTTACATTATTAGTTAAAATATTTACAGATAGTTTTAGTATTATAATTTAAGTATTTAACAAATATCGTATTTAACTTTTAATAATATTTATTTTTTTTTTATTAGGATTATTTTTATCATAAGATGTTTTATTTCCAAACGAAATATTTTTTTTGTATTTCCTTTTTTTTGCAATTTCTTTTTCTTGTATTTCCTTTTTTTGTTTTTCAGTGTTAAGTAGTTTTTCGCATAACCATTTTGCTTCCTTTTTAGCACATTTTCAAAAAATTTTGTAAAAATGTGCCTATATAGCTTCACTCTGTCCGTCCGTCCGTCCGTCCGTATGTTTACAAAAACTTTTACACCGTTTGAAATAGAGAAAAGAAATTTTAACCATGGGTAGTTTTTGCAAAAAAAATAATTTCGTAGAAGAATTTTTTTCTGTAGCCCCACCCGTTACGGAGCTACAGCCCCCCAAAGTTGGAAAAAGCCCTATATTTAAATTGTTATAACAAGAGTTCTGTTACATATATTTTCAATCTGAAAACGGCAAATGATAGCTGGTTTGATAAGCTTTATAAATTTTCACAAGGCAAATGTTTAGGGTTGCCATACGGTACTAAAATTTAACATTGCGCAAAACTCAATTTTCGCAAAATTTTTGGCCACACATATCCTCTGAACCGTTCAAGCTAGGATCTTGAAATTTTGGGAGAAGTTAGATACTTAGAAATTAGTAGGAGTCGGTTAACAAAATTTTTTTTTCAAGCCCCCTATTTAGGAGCTATAAGGGCTCGAAAATTGAAATTTTGCTATTTTTAAACACCTGTAACTTGAATACCTGTCTAATTTTTTTTTTATTAATATACAAAATTTAAAGGTCCAACATTATATTTTAACATATATTAAAGGTTTTTCTTAAATTTAAAAGGGGTTACTTAAATTGAAGAAAGTGTCTCTGAGTTTTACCCATTTTTGCTTAGATAATAAAATTCTAAGTAAAATTCCAAATTTTTGTGTAATTCACAATTTAATTCCTAGAACCTAAAAAAATGGTGGGGGAAGGGTAGATGAAGTTAGATTCTTGAGAAATTTGGCAACCTTTCCCATTGAAGGGCTATAACAATTTTTAAATAAAAAATTTACTGTTAGCAGTAAATTTTATAAGTCAGTAGTAACTATTTCCAAGTAAATATTTCCAAAGTTAAACTCAGTATGTAATACAATATAATTTTGAAAATGTGCTTTTTTAAAAACCCTTGGTTTTTTTTCATCACTTGTTTAATAAAAGCGTTATTAATAGTTCCAAAAATTTTATTTTATGATTATAGCATTGATCATTTTCATTAAACCATGTATTAAATTTTATAGAGTTTCTTGTGGCTTCCAAGCATATCGTCAGGATATTTTTAAGTAAATTTTTGTGATGGCAATTTTGAGCAAAATAATTATCAAATATTCTTATGTGAAATTGAGTTATTTCAAATATTATTTCTGTAGGAGCTTTCAAGTAAAATATTTCCGAATCATTCTTATAATTTTTCTCAACAATAAATTGTTCTGAATCAAGCGATAAAATATCATCAGATGTTTTCAAAAATAAAATATTACATGTATTGCAGGAAATCTTTTTCATTAATTTAAAAATAATGTAGCCACATATATATCTTTCGGCATTACATGAAATAATATTTGTTCTTTCTGCCATATAATTAGCATTTACTTCATTACATTCTTTAATAAAATTCGTTATTTGATTATCTGTTTCATCAAATGTATCATCAAAATTAGATTCGGAATTGATTTCTTTTATTTCATAATCTTTTAACTCATCACAAATAAATTCTGCGTCATCTTCTTCGCAGTTGGAATTTTCAAACTTATGATTTATTATTACAATGCATCTTGATTAAGTCTCGATAATAATAAATAAAAGCATTCAGCTTGATCGTAAGAGGCAAACATGTCTTCACTTAATTGGATAATGCCGGTAAGGCTTTGTACCATGCCATCAATGCAATAAATTCTCTTTGTTGTTTTTGGTTTTATTTCTTTAAAGTATTGTATAATTTCTTTTAAATATTTTCCAATGACATTATTTTTTTGCAAAGCCGAACGATTTGGATTTTTATCGTATAGTTTTTTGCTGTTAAGACAATCAAACAATTTGTTAATTTTGAATATAAATTCAGCAGTGCATGAAGCACAGTTTTTTCTAGGAACAAATTTGTTTATGGATATTAGGGTTTTTATGGCAGCAGCAACTGAATTGCTAAAAATTTGGCTTGCCAACTTAACATTCATCCTTTCAAAAGAATTAGGAAATATGTGCTTTTTTGTTAATTTCGGACACATTTTTGTAGTATTTTTGTTTTCGTACAAATACAATGAATGGATAATTTTAAATGACACCTCACCATCTTTGGTATTAAGGTCATATTTTAATAGTGTGTTCCGAAGAGACTTAATTAGATGTATTGGATCAAAGAGTGCAAAATTTTTTTTTTCTTTTTCTTCAAAATTATATAAAAAAAAAGGGCTATCTCTTATAGCTCCTAATTTTGTAAAGCAGTTTCTGTTTGTAGTACCTTGGTCACTTATTACAGCACGCACATTAAGATTTAACTTAAACGCTGAGTGTAAATTAGCAAGTAATAGAGTTTGAAGATCTGTACCATTAATTGGTTTATCTGTTGTGAAATAACTAAGCACATATTTCCAATTGCTTATAAGGCCTCTTACCAAAAAAACACATATATATTTTGCGACATCTTGTGTTCTTTTAAACCCATAATCTTAGAATCCATTAATTTTATCTAGTGCGCTATTGTAACTTAAATTTTTTCTTATAGCAATTTCATCAAAAATTATTATGGCTTCTTTTGATAGCTCATTCATTTCAGAAAAAATTTTGTTCATTTCATTAAATTTTTTTTCATGCACACCTATATTTAAATACTTGATGGGAATCCATCTATTTATTGAGCTAAAATGTGGCAAATTAAGTTTTATTGAATTTCTTAAAAATTTATATCCCTTAGGAGAATTAAAATGCATATTCAGGGCAATATTTTTTTCATTCTCTGTCCAAGTTGTGGTAGTTTTACAATTCATTTTTAGAAAAGTTTTTGCACTATCTGGTAAATTTAATTTGCCATCAATTAAATTTAATAAAGAATCATTTTTTTTTTTGTTTAATTTTTTCTTTAATATTTTATTTTGATATTTTAAATATGTATTTTTTTTTTTAAATTTATATTTTTCCTTTTGATATTATTTATTGTTCTGCTGGAAATAAAATTTTTCTTCTGGTAATAAGCCTCATTTTGTTGAAATTTAATACAGTTCTTACAAAAACTGTCATTAGATTCTGTAGATGCTTGTGCTCGGCTTTTTTCAATAGTTGGGGATAAATAAGTTGCATTATCATTTCTTTCGTAAGTTTTCAAAGCCTCATTATTTTTTGTTTTTTTATTTAAACAAGTGATGAAAAAAACCAAGGGTTTTTAAAAAAGTACATTTTCAAAATTATATTGTGTTAAAAACTCAGTTTAATTTTGGAAATATATACTATGGGGGAATAAGTCACTGCTTACTTGTAAAAATAGTAATTTTTTAATTTCTAAGTCCTAATAGCTCTTCAATGGGGAAGGTTACCAAATTTCTCAAGGATCTAGTCTCACTCACCACCCCTTCCTCCCTCCATTTTTTTAGGTTCTAGAAATTAAACCAAAATTTGGAATTTTACTTAGAATTTTACTATCTAAGCAAAAATGGATAAAACTGAGAGACACTTTCTTCAATTTAAAGAACCGCTTTTGAATTTAAGAAAAACACCTAACATATGTTAAAATATAATGTTGGACCTTTAAATTTTGTGTATTAATAGAAAAAAATTTGGACAGGTATTCAAGTTACAGGTGCTTAAAAAAAGCCAAATTTAAATTTTGGACCCCTTACAGCTCTTAAAAGGGGGGCGCAACAAAAAAATTTTCTTAATCGACTCCTACTAATTTTTGAGGATCTAACATCTCCCAAAATTTCAAATTTCTAGCTTGAGTCGTTTAGAAGTTATGTGGGGCCGAAAATTTGGCAAAAACTGAGTATTGGATAACGGTAAGTTTTAGTACCGATGGCAACCCAATGAATAAGTTTTTTAACAGTTTGTAAACTTTATAAAAGCAGCTATCTTCCGACGTTTCCAGATTGAAAAAAATACCTCATAGAACTTTTGTTATAACGTTTTAAATAAAGGGTTTCTTCCAAATTTGAGGGGCTGTAGCTTCGTAACGGGTGGGGCTATAGAAAAAAGTTCTTCCATGAAATTATTTTTTTTGCAATACCTACTCGTAGTAAAAATTTCTTCTCTCTATTTCAAACGGTGTAAAAGTTTGTGTAAACATACGGACAGACGGACAGACAGACGGACGGACGGACAAAGTTAAAATTAAGAAAAACCTTTGACACTGGTTGAAACTTCCGTTTTGTAGCTTTCAATTTTGTATATAAATAAAAAAAAATATTGACAGGTGTTCAAGCTATAGGTGTTTAAAAGCTAAATTTATAGTAAAATTTAAGGTTTTGGACCCCTTACAACTCCTAAACAGGGGGCGTAACAAAAAAAAATTCTTAACTAACTCCTACTTATTTCTAAGGATCTAGCTTTTTCTAAAATTTCAAATTTCTAGATGGAGCCGTTCAGAAGTTATGAAGAGCCAAAAATTTTGCAAAACTTAGTATTAGATAACGGTAAATTTTAATACCGAATGGTAACCCTATACATTTGGCTTTTAAAAATTCGTAAAGTTTATAAAAGCAGCTGTCTTTTACCGTTTTCAGGTTGAAAATATACCTTATAGAACTCCTTAAATAACTATTTAAATATAGGGCTTTTTCCGACTTTGAGGGGCTGTAGCTCCGTAACGGGAGGGGTAGTAGAAAAAAGTTTTAACATTAAATTATTTTTATTGCAATACCTACCCGTTGCTGATATTTTTTTGTCAATCCTACGTGAAAAAGGGACGGACGGACGGACAGAGTGAAACTATATAGGTACATTTTTACAAAATTTTTTGAAAATGTACTAAAAAGGTTGAAAACTACAACTATCTTCCAAAAATTCAAATACATTTAAGTCTTGCGTTTGATGCATTTCTTCGATACCAGTATTTCTTCCGTAAGTTTTCAAAGCTTCATTATTTTTTGTCTTTTTATTTCAAAAAGGTTGCAAACTACAACTATCTTCCAAAAATTCAAAAACATTTAAGTCTTGCGTTTGACGCTTTTCTTCGATACTTTGTTCAGTATCTGGTAAAAATAAAGTAGGAATTGCACCTTTCTTAAGCCTTTTTCCTAAAAATTTTTTTTCAAAATGGTTTTCACAAATCAGCAAAAACTTACCTTCCTTATCAATACTTACCTTGCACTTTGATAGCCAAACATCAAATAGACTTTTATCTTTAGGAAAATTGTAAAATCTTCCTTTAAAAGATCTTCGACTATTTGGGCAAGCAATGCACTTTATTCCTGATTTTCGTTGATCGGAATTTATATCCTTAAACATTCTACTATACATAATTAATAGATAAATAATATGAAAATGAAATGTTATAAAAGAATAATAGAAAAGTACATAAAAAAGCAAATAAAATGAATAATATATGTATGTAATGTACATAGATACTTATGAAAAAATTTAATTAATAATTATTGCTAATTTAATTAATTAATAATTTTTTATTCAATTAATATTGAGAAATACTGATTCAATTAATATTAAGAATACCGTTATAATCAAAGACGAGAATTATATGCATTTGCATATTTTGAATTTATTAGCATAAAATATGCAATTTGCATATATTTGCATATATTACATATATTAGCATTTAAATGCATATTTCACCGATTTTTGAAAACATTTTGGTTTAAAATTCTGAATAAACTAAAAACAAATTATTTTTATTTGTCATTGGTCCATTTTTAAGAATAATGTTTAATTTTTAAATATAAACCACATACAAAAAACAAAAATTAAATGTCAAAATTATCTTCTTCTTTTAACTACAAATATTATTACAAATAAGTGCTTAAAATTCCTGTCTTTGGTTATAATGGGGATGGGTTTACATCCAAAGGTGAATACCTTTATTATGGTGTTTCACGATTAGATGTAAAACCAGATGTAGTGTATTCAGTGTATTATTACATTTTGAATATACGTAAGAATACACTGAATCTACACATCTAAGTAGTACATCTAGTTTTACATCTAATCGTGAATTCCCATTTTATTTTAAAATGCATTTGCATTACTTATATACAACAAATTAAAAATGAAAATGAAAATTTAAAGAAAAATTTTTTAAAATTAACTTTGAACCAACGAAAACTAACTTACTTAAATACTAACTTACTTACTATAAATTGATAAATAATTTTTTAACTTACATTTTAAATGTAACCGTTTTCCGTTGATTTATAAATTTAATTATTATTTTTTATTATCATTAAACAAATTAATGATAAGATTTTTCTTTTACTTCACTTCTTACTTCACTTTAGGAATTAAATAATAAAATATGTATCATAACAACATATGATCATTTATATATCGTTTCTATTTTTTAAAGT
The DNA here is from genome assembly GCA_963082915.1 of Dolichopus griseipennis. Taxonomy (NCBI): domain Eukaryota; kingdom Metazoa; phylum Arthropoda; class Insecta; order Diptera; family Dolichopodidae; genus Dolichopus; species Dolichopus griseipennis. Next base: position 140,773,567 of record OY720441.1, read on the forward strand.
ATGCAAGTAAAGTATTATAAAGATCGCATACTTACATAAAAAATAATGAAAAAAAATACATGGTTTTTTTTATCTTTCCTATGAAAGCATATAGATTTAAATGGATGTTATGAATGTATTATGTATTATTTTTTTATATAAACTTAAGCAAAATTCGAACAGAAATATATATATTATAGGAAGAATATTGAGTATAACAGCAGAGACAATAAATATATTTAATGTCTTTGATAAGAATTAGTAAAAACTTTTACTAAAAACTAAAAAGTATTATACCGGGGTCGTGGAGATAAAAAAAAAATATAAGAAATTTATTTACAATTTTTGTTCTATGTGAACAATCTATGTATATATAATTTCTGATGTAACAATAAAAAATAATATATATTTTTGTTGTTTTGAAATATTAGAAATAAAAAAAATTAAAACGAAAATTATGAGTAGTGTAAGACATGAAACATTTCTCGAATGGTAATATTTCTGTTTTTGAGAAATTTTCTTGTGTGTTCTTTGGTGCTGACATAACACCTCCCACCTTAGGGTTCGACTCCTGCCGAATATCTTTAAATTGTAAATTTATTTTGGATAATCCCAATTTGAATTTTTTGTATACGTAGATACAAACAATCAGTATCCCGATTATGATAATTATATCTGTCGTTATATGAGTATGCCATTTCCAATTTTGTTCGGGTTTAAATTCTTTTAAATGTTTAGTATTATTAATATGTGAAAAATGGAGATCTTCTAATTTTCACGTTCTACATATGGTAGGATTTGATGGAAGTGTTCTTCTTCTGAATTTATCTTTTTAAAAGCTCCTAGAGAAACTCTACAATTCGTGAGTTTTATAATGTTATTGCCTTTGACTCTCATAATGTTTTGCTGTCCACAATTATTAAATAAAGAAATCTCTTTTAAATTTTTCGTTATTATAATGTTATATGATACTAATTTAATTTCTTGTGTAAAGTTTTTATGATATTTACAATCCTAGTGTCATTATAGAAAATTAAATCTTTTTTCTTAATAAACATCTTAATTATATATACATAAGTGTTTTGTTTACATGAAATAATTTTATCAGTATCAAAACTTATTTTATAATATATTTCATTATCAAATCTTGGCAAAGATATTTCAATAATTATAAGTTTTCTTTGATAAGTACACAAGTTTTTATGTAAGGAAGTGTTTCAACTGTAATGCTATTATTTTTAATCTTTTCCTTTGAAGAAATGTTCCTAAATAAAACTTCTAACTTACTTGCTAAAATAATTTCTTTAATGCCTGAAATTTGTTTTAATAGAATTTTAATATTTTCATTTATTTCCGTCTTAATAGTAAATAAAGCTAAATCTTTTTCTACTTTGCTTATATGATTATCAAGAAACACGTGATGCAAAAAACCAAGGGTTTTTAAAAAGCACATTCTCAAAATTATATAGGGTTTCTTACTGAGTATTTTATCATATATTTTTATAAAAATACATATAAAAATTAATGATAATATTATAATTTAGTTATTTCATCAATTTAATAATTACGAATAATAGTGAAATAAAAACTTAGAATATAATCCTAATGCACTCAAGAAAACCTGTTAAGATGCGAAGTATAATGTTGGAGCTTCAATTCGTCTTCAACCTTCGTTAAAACAACACCTTTTTCAGTTTAATAAGAATTTTACTTATTTTAAATTTAATCGAATATTTTGTTTCTAATTTTCAATTTCTAATTATACCCTACACCTATAGAATAGGTAAAGGGGTATATAAAATTTGGTATGGTGTTTGTAACCACCTAAAGGAAGCGAGCTAGATATGGAAAAGTATATATATTTGTGATCAGCGTGACCTCCTGAGTCGATATAGCCATGTCCGTCCGTCAGTCTGTAGGCACGAAAACACAAAAACTAATGGAGCTATCTTGATGAAATTTTAACTGTAGGCTACCAGGATTGAAAGTACGGCGGGGATTATAAGTGGGCGAAATCGGCCCATGGGTTCGGACTCTGAACTTTTTAATCGATCCAAGGGCTAACAGACATATAAAAAATCATAATAACTCAACAACTAATGACGCTATCTTAAACATAGCAACTTGAAAAAATGTAGAAGCTTCAACTTTGACACAAGGGTGTTCTTTTCTATTTCTTGTGTGTCCTCTTAATTTGGGATCTATTGGAGTGGTGATTCAGTACCTCTCTTAGACCTTCCAAGGTTCAAAAGCTTATGATCGAAATGACTAAAAATAGTAACTTAAAATTAATATAGAACGTTTCATTTGTGTAAAAGGGTTAACTAGTATTTAAGGTACAGCGCTGACTGCATATGGGCGAAATCAGTGCAAGGGTTCGGATTCTGGACCTTTTAATCGGTCTAAGGGCTATCGAACATGTATAAAAAATCACGATAACTCAACAACTACTGACGCTATCTTCATAAAATTTGTGTTGTAAGGTACTGGTATTGAAACTAAGGCGGTGATTGCGTACGGTGGGGAATGGACAATAGGTTCGGAACTTAGAAATTGTTGATCAAATTTAGGCCAAACGAGCATAATTCCGAAACCAATGAAGATAGAACCTCCATCCTTGCTCGTTTGATGAAAATAAATTAACTCAATTTATAAAAGCAGAATTCAACATTGGTTCGGTAGTGTGTACTAATTTAACACCTAACCGTATAAAGAAGAACAAAATGAAATATTTATGCTTTCTTATCTCTGGTTCTGTTTATTCTACGAGAATTTTACAACATCCTAGCAACGTCAATATCTGGAATAAAATTGGTGCAGCTATTGAATTAAGTAGGCCTCAGTTCAAAGGTAACCTTAACAAAAATATGAAAACAGTTTTACAAGACACGAATACAGGTTATACTATAAGAAATTCTAAATTAAATTACAAATCCTCTTTTAACACTAAATCTAATTTAACAAATTTACTTGATTTATCTTTTCCTGTACTTCCTACTTAATATACCCTACACCTATAGAATAGGTAAAAGGGTATATTAACTTTGGTAAGGTGTTTGTAACCACCTAAAGGAAGCGAGCTAGGTATGGAAAAGTATATATATTTGTGATCAGCGTGACCGCCTGAGTCGATTTAGCCATGTCCGTCCGTCTTTCCGTCCGTCCGTCCGTAGGCACGATAACTCAAAAAATAATGGAGCTATCTTGATGAAATTTTAACTGTAGGCTACCAGGATTGAAAGTACGGCGGGGATTATAAGTGGGCAAAATCGGCCCATTGGTTCGGATTCTGGACCTTTTAATCGATCGAAGGGCTAACGATCATATATAAAAAATCACAATAACTCAACAACTAATGACGCTTTCTTCATCAAATTTGTGCTGTAGGTTCCTTGTGATGAAACTACTTCGGGGATTGCGTAAGTTCGAGATTGAACCATTGGTTCGGAACCTAGAACTTTTTCATCGAATTTAGGCCAAACGAGCATAATTCCGAAACCAAAGAAGATAGAACCTCCAAATTTTGTATCAGGGTGTCCCTTCCTATTTCCTTAATGTCTTTGAAATTTGGGCCCTATTGGAGTAGTGGGCCGGGGACCAGCCATACATTTCCGAAGACCTTAAAGCATATCTTTAAAATTAATAAAGAAAACAACTTAAAAAAATGTAGAAGCTTCAAATTTGGCACAAGGGTGTTCTTCACTATCCCTTGCGTATCCCCCTAATTTGGGATCAATTGGAGTGGTGGTTCAGTATCCCTCTTAGACCCTCTTTAAGTTTTAAAAGCTTATAATCGAAATTATTAAAAATAGTAACTTAAAATTAAGATAGAACGTTCAAATTGTGTACAAGGGTTAACTAGTGCTTAAAGTTAAGCGTGGACTGCATAAGGGCGAAATCAGCCCAAGGGTTCGGATTCTGGACCTTTTAATCGGTTTCAGGGCTAACGAACATATATAAATAATCACGATAACTCAACAACTAATGACTCTACCTTCATGAAATTTGTGCTGTAGGTTATTGGTAATGAAACTACGGCGGCGATTGCGTACGGTTAGGATTGGACAATGGGTTCGGAACTTAGAATTTTTGATCGAATTTAGGCCAAACTAGCATAATTCCGAAACCAATGAAGATAGAACCTCCAAATTTGGTTTCAGGGTGTCGCTTTCGATTTCCTTAGTGTCCTTGAAATTTGAGTCCAATTGGAGTAGTGGGTGTGGATCAGCCACTCAGTTCCAAGAACCTTAAAGCATATTTTCGAAATTAATAAAGATAGTAACTTGAAACAAATGTAGAAGCTTCAAATTTGGCAAATGGATGTTCTTTACTATTTCCTTCGTGTCCCTTTAATTTTGTACCTTTCTTAGACCTCCCAATGTGTAAAAGTTTATCATCGAAAATAATAAAACTTGTAACTTAAAATTAAGATAGAACGTTCCAATTGTGTACAAGGGTTAACTAGTATTGAAAGTATGACGGGGACTGCATATGGGCGAAATCGTACTATAATTTCGGGTTCTGGAACCCTTGAAAAGTTCAAGGGCTAACAAACATATATCTTAAAAACACCATAACTCAAAAAATAATGCCGCTATTTTGATGAAATTTAAACTCTAGGTTACTAGTAATGAAAGTACCATTGGTTCTGGTCAATTTATGTCAATGAGTTCGGATTCTAGAAGCTTTTGATCGATTTGAGGCCGAACGAGTATAATTTCGAAGCCAAAGAATATATTTCCTATTTCCTATGTGTCCCCGAAATTTAGACTTAATTGTAGTGGTTCAGCTATGTTCAAAGGTACTTGCTGCATTTATGTAAAATTTATTTTTATATTTAAATGAATTATATAAAAAGGTGTAAATTTGTAATTGTATTTTAGAAATACATTTATTGCATATTTTGCGTATAAGCTTTTCTATTAGGTATATTAACTAGCCATTTAAAATAATTGCAATATTGAAAAATTTGGATTATTAAATATATTATGCTTTGATTAGCTTTTTATCACAAAATTTAATAACTAGAATTTTTTTCATTTTGTAATTGAATTGGAATAAATATATTTTCATTTATGTGTTTTGGTTTTTTAATATTTTTAAATAAATAAATTAGTAAGAATTTGTAATATTTTTTAAGAAAAAGAAGTAATTAGAAAATGGTTTTAGTATTATAAAGTTAATTTGGTTAGCTATGTCTTACAATCAAATTAATAACAGCTTTTATGGCGCTAAAATGACTTATGGATATGTCATTAAATTTGAACCAAATAGGTGTAGGGTATTTCTAAGTCGGTTGCACCGACTGACTGTTTCTTTACTTGTTTTTCTAAATCAATTGATATTTCAAATACTAAAATACTAATTAATCCTAACAAATCTGATATTATGGCACACTAATACTATTCCTATTTCGAATATTAATATAAAAAATAATTCTAAAAAGGTATTTTCTAGTAATTCAAATGATCTTTCCAAATCAGGTAATAATAAACAAATTAGCGATTCTTATCTAAAAAATAAATTTTCAAAATTCAAAAAGTCTGTATTAAATAATTTTAATAAATACCAAAATGTTGTTCAAAGTGAAACTATTATGCCCCAAAGTAAACCTTCTAGCTTAACTGTAACAAAATCTTTTTCTAGTAAAATTAATAGATCAACTTCTTTATCTTTACATCCTGAATCACAAGCTAATCCCTTCTTAGCTAATTCAGAGGATATTTTATTATCTAACTCAAATACAACTCCACCAATTTTAGATCCTCTATTACCGCCTGTTGTGAAACTTACTGAAAAAGCTCTTCATGAAAGTAATAATAACAGTAGGTACGTTTTAGCTAGATTAAGGGACAGTAAAATTTATGAAAATGTTAGACTTTACCTTGCATATCTTCATGATAAATCAAATGATGTTTGTATTGGTGGTAAAATAATCACATCTCTTAAGATAGCCATTCAACAGGAAGGATTACCTACTGATGTTAAGCACTTACGTTATATTTTTGTAAAATATCATGAAAAATTTAATATTTCAGCTGAAAATGCTCTAACTGACTTACAATCTTTTGCTTCAGATATTTCATCTAATAGAATTAACTATCTTCAACGTGTGAGAGAAAATCATGATAAGTACTTTCGTCCCCTTCCAAGCGAGAAAAAGTCTAGTTAATATTAGTCTTGCGGAACCCACTAATCCTAATAATAAATTTTTTAAATGAAGTATTTATTATCAAAATGTAAGAGTTCTACGCACAAAAACTAAAAAAGTTTTCTTAAATTCTACTGTTTTAGATTTTGATCTATTCGTTTTAACAGAAACCTGCCTAACTTCTTCAATAAATAATCTTGAAATTTTCTCTTCTTCTTACACTGTTTATAGGAAAGATAGATATGATTGTCGTTTATCTTATAATGTTCCTAAAGGCGGTGGTGTATTGATAGCTGTTAAAAATACTTTTTGTTCATCGCAATTGTTACTTTCTCAATGTGATTCTACCGATATTATCGAAGTAAGTAATTGCTGTTAAAATTGAAGTACAATTAAAAAATGTAATTATTATAAGTTGTTATATTCCTCCGGGATCTAGTATCGAAGTGTATACTAAATATATTTAAGAAATTGATTCACTAGTCAGTAAACTTAATGTTAATGATGATGTAATTCTCTGTGGTGACTTTAATCTTCCTAACATTAAATGGGCTCTGCATGATGAGGAACCCTACTTCATTCCATACGAATTAGTTAGTAATACGGAGTGGTTTGTAATTGACTGTTTTAATTCTTTTAATTTTTAACAAGTATCTGTAATAATCGTGGTAGACAGTTAGATCTTCTATTTACGACAAATTGGATGAATATTGCTATTATTAACTGTCCATTTGAACTAGTTGAAAATGATGAGCATCATCCTCCAATTTGTTCGTCTCTCTGTTTTCTCATACCTCTAATTATTGATTCTGAACTTTCTTATCGTTTTAACTTTCATAAAGCCAATTTTGATGCTATTAATAACTATGTAAGTTGTTATGATTTCTCATTTTTAACCTCTTCTATTTTAAATGATGCAGTTAATCATTTCTATAAAATTGTTCATTCTATTATTTCACAATATGTTCCGTTAGTTGTAGACAATAGTTATAAATCCAGTCCGCCATGGTTCACTAAAATTCTTAAAAAATTAAAAAATAGAAAAAATAAAGCCTGGCGTAAATTTATTAAAAGCAATAATAATTATGACTTTAATATTTTCATGAATTTATTTAATGAATTTAAAACAATGTCTGATAATTTATATTCTATTTATGTACAAAACATTTCTTTTAATATTAAAAATAATCCGAAACTCTTTTGGAAATTTGTTAATTCCAAAAGAAAAAGTGATCAATATCCAATGTGCATGAATTATAAAAATTCTAGTAGTATGGATTCCAATGTTAATTCAGAATTTTTCCGTGATTTCTTCTCAGTTAGTTATTCTTTGCCCGCTTTCTCGTTAAATGAAGGTAATTTTTGGCATTTATCAAACTTTCCTAATACTACACTGGGTAATATTTATATTGACTCTAATTTGGTATTTAACTATTTGACAAAACTTGATAGTAACACTAATCCTGGGATTGACGGCATCCCTAACATATTTTTAAATAAATGCTCATCTTCATTATCTGGTCCTCTTTCTTTAATTCTTCTTTAGCTTCTTGTATCTTCCCTTCTATTTGGAAAACTGCCATAATTAGGCCAGTTCATAAAAAAAAATCCTAAAAACGATGTTACTAACTATCATCCAATTGCTAAACTTTCTTCTATACCTAAGCTTTTTGAACTAATTGTATTTGATTCTATTTATGATCATTGTACTTGTTTTTTATCGGCTTTCCAACATGGCTTTGTAAAGCTTAAATCAACCGTTACTAATCTTGTTGAATCTACATCTACCTTTATTAATAATATGGAAGATTGATTCCAAACATATGTAATATATATTCAGATATTAGTAAAGCCTTTGATCTTCTTCCACATAATGTTATTATTTTTAAGCTAAATAAATTAGGATTATCGACTTATTTTATAGATTGGGTTAAATCGTACCTTTCTGATCGTAGATATAGTGTTTCTTTTAGATCCTCGATATCTTCTGAGTTTGTAGCTCCCACAGGGTAGCCATCTTGGACCTTTACTTTTCATTTTTTCTATTAATGATGTTTCTTCTTTAATAATTAATAGTCACATTAAAATTTATGCCGATGACATGAAACTTTTCAAAAAAATTGTAAATTTGGAGGATGCATTAGCCCTACAAGCTGATCTAAATAGTTTTTGCAATTGGTGTTCCAACAATAATCTCCAGCTCAATGTTACCAAATGTGCTTCAATCAGTTGTACACGCCGCTTAAGTCCAACTTCTTATGTTTATTCTTTTAATAATCAAATCATTTCAAAAGTCACTTCAATTAAAGATTTAGGGGTACTCTTTGATAGTAAACTTTCATTTCAACTTCATTATTCTGATATATTAAATAAAGCCAATTCTATGCTCGGTTTTATTGGGCAAGAGAATTTGAAGACCGTTATGTATTAAAATCTCTTTATATCTGCCTGGTTAGACCTAATTTAGAATGTGCCAGTCCGTATCCGTATAAATAGAATTGAATCGGTTCAGAAAAAATTTCTCAGGTATGATTTACGTCTTCTTCCTTGACCCTTTTAGATTACCTCCTTACGAACATAGAATAAATTTAATACATCTCAATACACTTGAAAAGCGCCGTAAAGTTGCAGATATTGTATTTCTAATTGAATTAACTAAGGGCAACATTTCTTCTTCTCAACTACTCGCTAAACTTAATTTTTCTTCGCATTCTAGATTAAGATCTGCTAATTTGTTTAATTTACAGTTTCACCAAACTAACTATGGTAAATATGAACCAATTAATAGAATGATGTCTCTCTATAATATATAGAAATCCCATATTAACTTTTCCCAAACTAAACAGTCATTAAAAAATAACTTGTATTTGTGTTCTTGAAATTTTTGGACTTACATTCTTTGACCTTTGTCTTCTTAATGGAAGCTTTTTTGTTTTTTTAAATATAATCAGTTCAATTTTTAACTTTTTTTCACACTTTTTTTTTTTTTTAAATTTTTTTTTATGTAAAATTAATTATTAAATTATTAATTTCTGTAATCTTTACTTTCTTTTTTGTTTTTTCTAATGTTTAATTTTAGTTTATTAATTTAATATAAGTTATTGTAACTTGCTTGAATTAAGCTCGGAATAAATAAATAAATAAGTAAACTAGAGTTGATATTTTGTCTAATTTTATTAAAACTGTCGGGTTCTTCTTTTATTTTATTATTCAATTTCCTTAAAAAACTTTGAATCTGGTTTTTTAATTCTACACTGGTTTAATTAAATTGCATCGATCTTAGTTCGTCAAATATTTGTGTAGCATTTCTTTTGTCACCGAAATGTTTAACTTATATTGTTCTCATGTCGAACCAACATTAACATTATTATTTATTTTAATTATTTCTTTTGCTTTTAATTCTACTTAATAATATTTTTTGACTGGATGCATTATAACTTAATAAAAAAGGAACTTCATTACTAACGAAATCTAAAAATGTATAGAGATCATTACCTTTACCATTGAACTCTGGTATAGTTTCAATGCACTTTAGTAGGTAAATATTTAACGTCAATGGCTGATTTAAATATTTGTGTAGCAGTTCTTTTGTCACTGAAATTTTTAACTAATATTGTTCTCATGTCGGACCAACTATTAACATTATTATTTATTTTAATTATTTCTTTTACTTTTAATTCTACTTAATAATATTTTTTGACTGCAAGCATTAGATATATCTTAATAATAAAGGAAATACATTACTAACTAAATCTAAAAATGTATAAAGATCATTACCTTTACCATTGAACTCTGATACAGTTTCAATGTACTTTAGCGGGTCAATATTTAACGTCAATGGCTGATTTAACAACAAAAGTTGATTTTGCTGTTGATTTTGCTGTTAATTTTGTTGTTGAGTTTGTAGTTGATTCTGCTGGACTACAGCATTTAACACTTGTGAAGTGGTCTCCTTATTTAGTTAATGGAACAAAAATAATTTTTTAACTTTGTATTATGTTGTTCACAATGTTGTTTATAGTTCAGTATAACAGTAACATAAATTGTTTTTATTATACTGTTTATTTTCACTGCTATTTGGCTAGAGCAGTTTTGAGTTTACTTATATTGTTAATGGTTTATATTTCATATTAAAAATTGTTTTTTTTTTTATAATTATAATTTAATTATTTTGAATTTATTTATTATTATTTAACGTTTTCTTTATCACTGGATTCGTTTACTTTGGAATCCTACCGACTGCACGGTGACATGTCAGAAGTCCCATCGGACTTCTGTCTTACAGCAGTAAGACAAAAGTCCAAAAAACAAAGGTCAAAAGTCCCATGGGATTTCTGGCTCATTGAAGTGGGTCAGAAGTCCCCAAACCCCCGCTAAACAAATTATTGAAACCAACTCTAAAATGTAGCCGAATTATTTTTTCTTACATATACGTTTCAACAATAAACATCATATAATAGTGGAGACTGCCGCCCCCAAACCCCCGCTAAACAAATGATTGAATCCCTGATATTGAAATCAACTCTAAAATCTTACCGAATTATTATACCCTACACCTATAGAATAGGTAAAGGGGTATATTAACTTTGGTATGGTGTTTGTAACCACCTAAAGGAAGCGAGCTAGATATGGAAAAGTATATATATTTGTGATCAGCGTGACCGCCTTAGTCGATATAGCCATGTCCGTCCGTCCGTCCGTCCGTCCGTCCGTCCGTCCGTCCGTAGGCACGATAACTCAAAAAATAATGGAGCTATCTTGATGAAATTTTAACTGTAGGTTACTAGGACTGAAAGTACGGCGGGGATTGCATATGGGCGAAATCGGCCAATGGGTTCGGATTCTTGACCTTTTAATCGGTTTCAGGGCTAACGAACAAATATAAACAAGTGAGGGGAAAAAACCAAGGGTTTTTAAAAAGCACATTTTCAAAATTATATACGGTTTCTTACTGAGTATTTTATCATTTATTTTTATAAAAATATATATTATGATAATATTATAATTTTGTTATTTCATTAATAATTAATTATATGACTAATAGTGAAATACTTAGAATACAACCCCGATGCATTCAAGAAAACCTGTTAATAAGTGCAAAATATAATGTTGGAGCTTCAATGTTAACGTTTAATTTTTGAAAAACTTACACTGGTGAATAAGTTACTGTTTTATAAGAACATAAAAGTTTTAATTTTGAAGACCTAGTAGCCCTTCAATGGGGAAGGTTCCCAAATTTTTGCTTAGCAAACTTATGATGGATCTGTTCACCCCCCTCTTGTGTTCACCCTTCCATTTTTTTCCGGTTCTAGGAAATCAATTTGGAACTCCAACAAAATTTGGAATTTTACCTAGAATATTATTATCTAACCAAAAATGGACTAAGAAACAATTTCTTCAATTTAAAGAGACCCTTTCAAATTTAAGAAAAACCTTTAACATATGTTAAAATATAATGCTGCAGCTGTAAATTTTGCATATTTGTAAAAAAAAATTTGAACAGGTGTTAAAGTTACAGGTGGTTGAAAATAGCAAAATTTCAATTTTCGAGTCCTTTTAGCTCCTAAACAGGGGGCGTGACAAAAAAATTTTGTTGACCGACTCCTATTAATTTTGGAGGACCTAACTTCTCCCAAAATATCAAAAGCCTAGGTTGAACCGTTTAAAAGATATATGGGGCCAAAAATTTTGCAAAAGTTGAGTTTAGCTTAATGGTAAATTTTAGTACCGTATGGTAACCTTAAACATTTTAGTCTTATATTTTTGTGAAGCCTATAAAACCAGCTATCTTTTGCCGTTTTCAGATTGAAAATACACTAAACAAAACTCTTGTTATAATAATTTAAAAATAGGGTTTTTTCCAACTTTGGGGGGCTGTAGCTCCGTAACGGGTGGGGCTACAGAAAAAAATTCTTCTACGAAATTAATTTTTTTGTAATATCTACTCGTGGTTAAAATTTCTTTACTCTATTTCAAACGGTGTAAAAGTTTTTGTAAACATACGGACGGACGGACAAAGTCAAAATTAAGAAAAACCTTTGACACTAATTGAAACTTTCGTTTTTGAGCTTTCAATTTTGTATACAAATAAAAAAAAATTTTGACAGGTATTCAAGTTATAGGTGTTTAAAAGCTAAATTTTTAGCAAAATTTCAATTTTCGACCCCTTACAGCTCCTAAAGAGGGGGCGTGACAAAAAAATTTTGTTAACTGACTCTTACTTATTTCTAAGGATCTAACTTCTCCCAAAATTTGAAGTTTCTAGATTTAGCCGTTCCGAAGTTATGAGGTATCAAAAATTTTGTAAAACTTAGTTTTGAATAACGGTAAATTTTAGTACCGTATGGTAACCCTATACAATTGGCTTTTAAAAACTTGTAAAGCTTATAAAAGCAGCTGTCTGTTACCGTTTTCAGGTTGGAGATATACCATATAGAACTCTAATTATAACTGTTTAAATATGGGGCTTTTTTAAACTTTGTGGGGCTGTAGCTCCGTAACGGGGGGGGCTACAAAAAAAAGTTTTAACATTAAATTATTTTTATTACAATACCTATCCATTCCTGATATTTTTTTGTCAATCGTAGGTAAAAAGGGACGGACGGACGGACGGACGGACGGACGGACAGAGTGAAGCTATATAGGCACATTTTTACAAAATTTTTTGAAAATGTGCTAAAAATCACGATAACTCAACAACTAATGACGCTATCTTCATCAAATTTGTGCTGTAGGTTACTAGTAATGAAACTACTTCGGGAATTGCGTAAGGTCGGGATTGGACCATGGGTTCGGAACCTAGAACTTTTTGATCGAATTTAGGCCAAACGAGCATAATTCCGAAACCAATGAAGATAGAACCTCCAAATTTAGTATCAGGGTGTCCCTTCCTATTTCCTAAGTGTCTTGTGAATTTGCGTCCCATTGGAGTAGTGGGTCGGGGACCAGCCACACATTTCCGAAGACCTTAAAGCATATCTTTAAAATTAATAAAGATAACAACTTGAAAAAATGTAGAAGCTTCCAATTTGCCACAAGGGTGTTCTTTACTATCTCTTGCGTGTTCCCCTAATTTGGGATCAATTGGAGTGGTGGTTCTATACCCCTCTCAGACCTCCCAAGTTTTAAAGCCTTATAATCGAAATTACTAAAAATAGTTACTTAAAATTAGGATAGACCGTTCAAATTGTGTACAAGGGTTAACTAGTACTATAAGTACAGCGCGGACTATATAAGGGCGAAATCAGCCCAACGGTTCGGATTCCGGACCTTTTAATCGATGTCAGGGCTAAGGAACATATATAAAAAATCACGATAACTCAACAACTAATGACGCTATCTTCATCAAATTTGTGCTGTAGGTTACTAGTAATGAAACTACTTCGGGGATTGCGTAAGGTCGGGATTGGACCATGGGTTCGGAACCTAGAACTTTTTGATCGAATTTAGGCCAAACGAGCATAATTCCGAAACCAATGAAGATGGAACCTCCAAATTTGGTATCAGGGTGTCCCTTCCTATTTCCTAAGTGTCTTGGGAATTTGGGCCCCATTGGAGTAGTGGGTCGGGGACCAGCCACACATTTCCGAAGACCTTAAAGCATATCTTTAAAATTAAAGATAACAACTTGAAAAAATGTAGAAGCTTCCAATTTGCCACAAGGGTGTTCTTTACTATCTCTTGCGTGTTCCCTTAATTTGGGATGAATTGGAGAGGTGGTTCAGAACCCCTTTAGACCTCCCAAGTTTTATAAGCTTATAATCGAAATTACTAAAAATAGTTACTTAAAATTAAGATAGACCGTTCAGATTGTGTACAAGGGTTAACTAGTACTATAAGTAAAGCGCGGGCTGTATAAGGGCGAAATCAGCCCATGGGTTCGGATTCTGGACCTTTTAGTCGGTGTCAGGGATAACGAACATATATTAAAAATCACGATAACTCAACAACTAATGAGTCTATCTTCATGAAATTTGTGCTGTAGGTTATTGGTAATGAAACTACGGCGGTGATTACGTACGGTGAGGATTGGACAATGAGTTCGGAACTGAGACATTTTTGATCGAATTTAGGCCAAACTAGCGTAATTCCGAAACCAATGAAGATATAACCTCCAAATTTGGTATCAGGGTGTCCCTTCCTATTGCGTAAGTGTCTTTGAAATTTGGGCTCCATTGGACTAGTGGGTCGGGGACCAGCCACTCAGATCCGAGGACCTTAAAGCATATTTTCGAAATTAATAAAAATAGTAACTTGAAACAAATGTAGAAGCTTCAAATTTGGCCCAGGGTGTTCTTTACTATTTCTTCCGTGCCCCCTCTTAGACCCCCAAATGTGTAAAAGCTTATCATCGAAATAAATAAAACTAGTTACTTAAAATTAAGATAGAACGTTCCAATTGTATACAAGGGTTAACTAGTATTGAAAGTATGACGGGACTGCATATGGGCGAAATCGTACCATGGTTTCGGGTTCTGGAACCCTTGACAAGTTCAAGGACTAAAAAACATATATCTTAAAAACACCATAACTCAAAAAATAATGCCGGTATTTTGATGAAATTTAAACTCTAGGTTACTTAGTAATGAAAGTACCATTCGAATTGGTTCTGGTCGAGTTTAATTTCAAAGCCAAAGAATATATTGCCTATGTCCTATGTGTCTCCGAAATCTAGACTAAATTGTACTGGTTCAGCTATGTTCAAAGGTACTTGCTGCATTTATGTAAAATTTATTTGAATATTTAAATGAATTATATGAAAAGTTCAAAATTTGTAATTGTATTTTAGAAGTACATTTATTGCATATTTTGCGTTTATAAGTTTTTCTATTAGGTATATAAACTAACAATTTAAAATAATTGCAATTTTTAAAAATTTGGATTATTAAATATATTATGCTTTGATTATCTTTTTATCACAAAATTTAATAATTAGAATTTTTTCATTTTGTAATTGAATTGGAATAAATATATTTTCATTTATTTCAAGTTTGTTTGTTTTTTAATATTTTTAAATAGATAAATTAGTAAGATTTTGTAATATTTTTTAATAGATAGTGTAATTAGAAAATGTTTTTAGTATTATAAAGTTAATGTGGTTAGCTATGTCTTACGATCAAATTAATAACAGCTTTTATGGTGTTAAAATGACTTGTAGATATGTCCTTAAATTTGAACCAAATAGGTGTAGGGTATTTCTAAGTCGGTTGCACCGACTGACTGTTTCTTTACTTGTTTTTTCATACATGTATGTTTCAACAATAAATGTCTTATAATAGTATAAATGTCTTATAAACCCCCTCCAAACAAATTATTGAAAACCTAATTTTGGAACCCACTCTAAAATCCTTCCTAATTATTTTTCTTATATAAATATTTTTTCTATGGAATTTCTAACTCTGAATTTTTTTTTTGCAATTGTGACACCATCCCATTTATAGTATATCTATATGACAAATTTTGATTTTTGTTTGCAAAATTATTTAATATTTTAATGGGACATTTAACTCATCTTAATGGGACAAAAGTCCCATTAAAAAATGTCAGAAGTCCCACTGGGACTTCTAGCCTTAACACTGAGACAAAAGTCCCATGGAACTTTTGGCTCGTTAAAATGAGTCAGAAGTCCCATTGGGACTTCTGGCCATTGGACTTCTGACATGTCACTGACTGCACTAATTAAATAATTACTTCGAAAACCAATAAAAAAAATTATAAAATATATAATTAATTATTCAAAAAAATTTATTTTAATTTTACTTACAATTTTTCTTACTTTTTAAATATTGTTTTTTCTAACAAATTATAAAAACACATCTGTTAAGCATATATGTGTGTTAAGCTTTTTCGTTTTTTGGATATCGATTCAAAACCGTTTGACCGCTTGACTTGAAATTTTGCACAAATGTTCCTCTTAGCAACCGAAATAAGTTGTATAAATTTGGTTAGAATAAATTAAACCATTTCGGCTTGGCGGGCTCCCAAAAATTTTGTGTTTCCAATTTCTGTCTAATTTCACAGGGTGATTTTGCAGTCGAAAAGAGTGAATGAAACAAATTTTTGTTGAGTTCGGTTAACCCGTTTGGGCACGAAAGCGCAATTAAACTTTTTCAATGTTTTTAATGCCGAGTACAAACGGTTTGATCGATTGACTTGAAATTGTGCACAAATGTACCTCTTAGCAACCGGATTTTGTTGTATAAATTTGGTTGGAATAAATTAACACATTCCGGCCTGGCGGGCTTCCAAAAAAAATTGTGTTTCCGATTTGTGTTACAATTTTACAGGTATATTTTGCATTCCAAAACAGAGGCTGCAAAAAGTTTTAATTAAGTTCGATTAACCCGTTTTCCTCGCGAACGCCATGAAGTTTTCTATGAATTTTATTTGCTTAAACGATTAAAAGAATTTATGAAAGTTTTGATTTATGCAAACGATTCAAATGCAAGTTTCGGCCAATTTTTTGAACTACTGCTTCGGTTAAAAAGAAAGCCTCAAAAAATATTTGTGGAGTTCCGTTAACCCGTTGCGGCCCAACAGCTTTTTATAGGTTTTTTCGTTACTTTGGTATAAATTAGAAATGGTTTAACCGATTGACTTCAAATTTTGTGTATGTGCTCCTCTTGAGAGTGAAGTTCACTCTATTAAAGGACTTGGAATTTGTAACCCTCGCCGGCCGACAATTTTTCCAAAAAATATTTGGGATGGATTTTACGTTTAATTTTACGAAATAATGCTTGGTGAATGTTTTAAAAACAGGTTTCTTGAGTTCCATTAACCCATTGCGGCACAGAAGCTTTTTAAAGATTTTTTCATACTTTACTCTTAAGCAGTAACGGTTTGACCATTTGTAAAATTTTGTATGCGTACATGTGTATTCTTATAATTCCTACGATTATTCAAAAAAAAAATTTTTGTAAGTAAATTACGTCCAATTTTTGAAAGTAGGTAAAACTTCTTTGAATTAGGGGAATGTTTAAAAAATGTTTTGTCAAGTTCTTTTAACCGATTGCGGAGCAAAAACTTAAAAAAAACGGCTTGAAAAAAAAGTTTTAACGATTATTTCTAATTTTTCTATACGTTTTTCTTCTGCTTCTTGACAATTTAGTGCTCCTTGAATTTTTATTGTTATTATTTAATAATTATGAAAAGTTTCAAGTGAAATTTGATAAATTTGTTGGAAAATTGCTAGAATAATCCCTAAAAAAATCGTTTTAAAAAATTGCTTTATTAACATGTACACCATTCTTGTATTAACTTTTTTCAATAACATCAACTTTAATTAAAATTCCATTGAGAGGTGAAAAGGGTATATTAAATTTGCCATTATGTCATTATACTATGTCAATAGTAGTTTCTTGAATTGCCAACGTTTGAATAAAATATAGTCGATGGTTTAGAAAATGTTTAAAAATTTGCTTTTCAACTTATATTTTGTTTTGTACTTACTTGAAAGTTATACTACGGTCTTCCTCGTTTGTTTATGATTTTATGAGAGAAATGTAGGCTTCTTTCTTGGAAAAACAGTTTTAAAATACTATGTATTTAATGCATAATATATACGAAATTGAATTTTTTTGATTTTTTCATTTTATTTGAAGAAAACCTCAATTTTACACTGAAATCTTTTTTTAAAAAACAGCGACTGCAAAGTAGATAAAAGACAAAGACCTACGAAAACATGTAGAGAAGGAAAATTTTACGTTATTTAAATTTAAAGACATTATTATTCGGATTCTTTATTAGCTTTATTTTTATTATTATTAATATTATCATTTAGCTTTTGCTTTGACAATTTGAGAGAAAAAAAATTAGTATTATTAATTAAGTGAGCTTTTGGAATAAAGGTTAACTTGCGTTAATACCAAACATTTGAAAATTTCATTGAATCTTTGTGCAAAACGCGTAAACAGGTCAAAACCAAATTCACCCTGTGGGTTTTTATAATTAAAATACTGATACAAAATTTTCAATAAAATTGTTTTAATTGTTTAAGCAAATAAAATTTATAGAAAACATAATGGCGTCGTCGTGGAAAACGAGTTAATCGAACTTGATCCTAAACTTTTTGCAGCCTTTCTTTTGGAATGCAAAATCAACCTGTAAAATTGGACACAAATCGGAAACACAATTTTTTTTGGTGTTTATTTATTCCAACTAAATTTATAAAACTAATTTCGGTTGCTAAGAGGAACATTTGTGCAAAATTTCAAGTCAATCGTTCAAATCGCTTTGACTCGACATCCAAAAAACGAAAAAGCTTAAAACGGAGCCGCAACCGGTTGATTTATAAAACTGTGACATATCCTATGTCACCCCCGGGTTCTCAGAATTATTCCTTTAAAATATTGTGACAATCGGACCAGTGGATTGCACGTGAATCCTGGACAAACAAACAAATTTCTCCTTTATATATTAAATATTATGTTGATTTATAAAAATGTGACATAGCCTATGTCACCCCTGGGTTCTCAGAATTATTCCTTTAAAATATTGTGACAATCGGACCAGTGGATTGCACGTGAATCCTGAACAAACAAACAAATTTTCTCCTTTATATATTAAATAAGAAAAGAAATATATAATTGTTTTTAAGAAAAAAGAAATAGAAGATTAGAGAAATAACAACTGTTTTATTCGAACTTTGTACATTTTTTTATACATTTTTGTTTAAAGTACCTAGTCTAATATAAAAAGATCTAAATATATGTATTAACCTTAATACGTTCTTAACAGTTACTCAAAACACCGCCTACCAACCTTTACATAAATGAAAATAACGTAATACTCAATTTAGTAAAATTAAATGTTTATTACTAGATATATTTTTTAAACCCTACACCAAATAGGAAAAGGGTATATTAACTTTGGTATAGAGTTTGTAACCACCTAAAGCAAGCGAGCTAGATATGGAAAAGTATATATATTTGGTGTTCAGCGTGACCTCCATAGTCGATATAGCCATGTCCGTCCGTCCGAAGGTACGATAACTCGAAAACTAATAAATCTATCATGATGAAATTTTAACTGGAGGTTACTAGGACTTAAAGTACGGCGGGGATTTCATATGGGCGAAATCGGCTCATGGGTTCGGATTCTGGACCTTTTGATTGTTGTATTGGCCAAGGAACATATAAAAAAAATAAGGATAACTCAACAACTAATGGCTTTACAATCATGAATTTTGTGACTAGTAATGAGACTATGGCGGGGACTGCGTACGAACGAGTTTGGACTTTGGGTTCGGATGCTAGAAGTTTTTGATCGAATTTTGGCCAAACAAGCATAATTCCGAAACCAATGAAGATAAAACCTTTAAATTTGGTATTAGTGTGCCTCTTCCAATTTTCTTAGAGTCCTGAAAATTTAGGACCAATTGGAGTAGTAGATCGGGGACCTTCCACACAGTTCTGAAGACCCTAAACCATATTGTTGAAATTATTAAAAAAAATAGCTTAAAATTAAAATAGAACATAACAATTGTGTACAATGGTTCACTAGTATTGAAAGAACGGCGCGGACTGCATATAGGCGTAATCCGACCATGGGTTCGGATCCTGGATCTTTTTCATAGAATTTAGGCCAAACGAGCATGATTCCGAATTTAAAGAAGTTGGAACCTCCAAATTTGGTATCATGGTGTCCCTTTATATTCCCTTATTATCCTCGAAAATTGGAACCAATTGAAAAAATGGGTCGTTGACCATCCACATAGTTTTAAAGACCTTAAAGCATATTTTCGAAAATAATAGATATAGTAACTTCAAAAAAATGTAGAAGCTTCAAATTTGGCACAAGGCTTTTCTTTACTATTTCCTACGTGTTACCTTAATGTGAGCAATTGGAGTGGTGGTTTAGGTAATTCTCTAAGAACTCTAAAGGTTCAAAGGCTTATCATCCATATTAATAAAAATAGTAACTTAAAATTAATATAGAATGTTCCAATTGTGTACAAGGGTTAACTAGTAATGAGTTACTAGCAATGAAAGCAGCATTAAATTGGTTCTTGTCAGTTTCAGATTCTAAAAGCTTTTGATCAAATTGAAGTCAAACTAGTATAATTTCGAAACCAAAGAAGATAGAACATTATATCTGGGGCAGATGCTTTTCTTCTTATTTTTTTAGTGTACATGAAATTTTGGATGAATTGGAATAGCGGTTTGCGTACCAAGACCTATAAGCATAATATATTCGAAATTAATAAAGATAAAAAGTTCACTCTTTAATAGTGCAGTTCACTCTTTAATTGATATTTGTTAACCAATATTGGGATGATGACGAATCTAAAAAAATCTTTAAAAGACCTTTGTCGATTTCCGTTAATTTATTCCGGCACAATTTACAAATTGTACTTTTGCTTTTAATTAAAAACCCTTTGAGAGGGGCAGAAACGCTCAACCGGGTATTATCTAATTTTCATCTAAGTAGTTTTTTACTCGTATGACTGTAGGTCAAAAGGTTATACTGAGTACGCCATTATGTTTGTGGCGTAGAGTACAAACAAATACAAAAATTTAAACAAATAATTCAATTAACTAATATAACTCACTGATGTAGAATACCATATAACTCAAATACAAAATGATTACAATATAAAAGAAAATAGAACTACATTATTGAAAATCTAAGACATTTCTACATGTTATAAAGCGTAGTGCTATCTCATGTTTAAATTGTATGTGGAATTCATTTGATTAGCTCTAATATATGTCAGGCAGAGGTGTCGGCAAAAAAAAAATGCCATTACGTTTGTGGCGCAGAGAAAAAGGGGAGTAGATATAGACTCAAAGGTATGGATCAGATCAAAATCGAAAAGTGAATCAATCGAGCTATGGTTGTAATTCATCTGCACGATAACTCAAAAAAAAACACGGAGATTCTCAAATCCGTTTTAATGAAAGAGCCGTCATCGTTATTGCAATCCAATCAGTTAGCTCCACGGGTTAACATTTCTAGCAGTAGGTTTGAGTAGTTACCATACAACTTCTTTATTTATTAGAGCATTACTTTATACCTAATTAAGCAGGGTGTTTGAAATTTCCTAAAAATATATAAGCTTTATTGCCAAAGTTTTTGCAAAAATTAATTGGGGTAGTTCAATGAGTTCGGTTTGCTGCCATACAACTTCTTGTTTAATATGAGCATTACTTTATGTCAATAGTAGTTAACTTGAATGGCCAACGGCTGAATAAAATATAGTCGATGTACTGGAAGAGGTTTAAAGAGCTGCTTTGCAACTTATATTTTGTATTGTACTTAACTGAAAGTTCTACTACACTCTTCCTCGTTTTTTACGATTTTTTGAAGGAAATATAGGATTTTTTTTGGAAAAAGTTTTGAAATACTATGTATTTAAGGTTAATGTATACGAAATCGAGCTTTTTGATTTTTAGATTTTATTAGAAAAAAAGGAAAACTGCATTTTCACAGTGAAATCTGTTTTAAAGAACAACAAATGTAAAATAGATAAAAAATAAAGACTTACGAAAAAATCTAGAGATGGAGAATGTTATGTTATTTGAAGGATATTTTTATCCGGGTTATTTACCAGCTTTTTTTTTACTACTAGCAGATTTACCCGGCGTTACCCCGGAGCGTGCAAATTGTAAAAAAGCAAGTTTTGGCCAATTTTTTGAAGTACTACTTTGGTTAAAAAGAAAGGCTCAAACAAATATTGAAGGAGTTCCGTTAACCCATTATGGCCCAACAGCTTTTTATAGGTTTATTTTTTTATTTTTTTCTTTATTTATTCAATATAATACAAAAATATAATATATGTGTATACAAAAATATAACAATAACAAATTTATATATATATATATTTTCTTTTTTTCTAATATAATTTTTTAATTTAAATTCAAAAATTTCAAAGAATACAATTCCAATAAACAGAAAAATTAAAAAAAAAAAACAGAAAATAATTCAATTAGGTAAGAAATTAAATAAAAGAAAATAACATTAAAAGAATATATAATTATGTATATGTAGTTAAAAACTTAAAGCTAAAGAGAAACAAAAGTTAAACAAAAAATATAAATTAAAAACATATCTCTAATAATAAAAATCTTTACTTTTCAATTATTCATAATAAAAGCCTTTATTCTTTTTTGAAATCCGCAATATTTTCGATAGATTTTAATTCATTTGGTAATTCATTATAGCATTTTAAACAATTATATAAACAATTACTTTTCTGATTATTTGTCTTGAATAATTGTAAGTTGAAATTACACTTATTCCTAGTATTGTGATTGTGTATATCAATCGATTTATTTAATATAAAATTATGTTTTATCTCATTATTAATTATTTTATAAGCTATTATATATAGTTCATTTTTACAAATGTTAGATAAACTTAAATATTGGTCTGAATATAGGGTGTGTGTTGGAAATCTTGTAGGATAACCGTGAATTGTTTTTTTTGCACGTTTATGTAAAATGTTTAATTTATTTATAGCAACTTGGGAAGCGCTGCTCCAGATCGGATTAAGGTATATGATATTTGACATGATGTAGGACGAAAATATAATGTAAAGCACGTCTTTGAAAAGAAATTCCCAAGCCGTCGCAGGATAAAAATATACGGACTAATTTTTTTACAAACTTGATTGATATGACATTGCCAATTGAATCTGCTGTCTAAAATTAACCCTAGGTAATAAAAAGTTTTTGTTACCTGTAAGACCTGATTTTTATATGGAACGACGAAGTCCTGGAATACTTTATTCTCATATAGAAGAATTTTTGTTTTTTCTACATTTAGTAAAAGTTTGTGTTTACTGTGCCATTTGCTAATGACATCCAAATCATGTATAATTGAGCTTTTCAAACATTCTTCGCTGATTTCAGCATATTTAATTACTGCATCATCAGCGTATAGTTGAATTGACCCTTTTAATACAAGTCGTGATATATCATCAACATAGAGTTTAAAAAGAATTAGGCCTAAGATAGAGCCTTGAGGAACTCTTTTTTTTACCATAGCACTGTTACTGAGTTTTCCATTGATTCGAACCCTTTGCCGCCTCTTGTCGAGATAAGATTTGAGAAACTCTATCTGGTTTTCATCAAAATTTACCATAAGAAGCTTATGCAGTAGCACGCTATGATCCACACAATCAAAGTCTTTCCGAAGGTCAAGGAAAACGCAAGCAACATATTTCTTTTTGTCTATATTGTTGTAAGCATGCCGCTGTGGTATTCGAATTTTCCTCAAAACCAAATTGTTCATTGTGCAGAATTAGATTAATTCGAAGAAAATTATCAAGCCTATTTTTTATAATTATTTCAAAGATTTTAGACAAGGAATTTAAAATTTAGATAGGTCGATAGTTCGATTTGTTTGCTGAACAATAATTTTTGAAGACAGGAACAATAGTTGCCATTTTTAAAGACTCTGGAAACACAGAAGTTTGAAAAGATTTATTAACGAATTTTACTAAGATTGGACTTAGACGTGATGAAAATTTTTTAATAAATTTAGAAGATATGCCATCGTATCCGGTGGCTGCAGTTGATTTTAGCTGTTTGATAGTTGCTATTACTTCTTCATTGTTAGTAAAATCTAGTTTAAAATTGTGGTATACATTTCTCGAAAATTGGCTTAAATATTCGTAATCTATTGCGTCCGAGGAGATGTTTAATTCCTCTGTTACATTTGTGAAAAAATGCATTTTCATCACATTTACGGTCACAAATGTAACCGCAATTTCTTGCTCATCAGTTATTTTATGGTTATCACATTCAAGAAATTTTATTTGCTTGACAGTTGTAGGGTTTGAGGTAAACATAACTTTTTGGTATATGTCCCAGAGCCTTTTGCTATTTGTTGGATCACGAATCATTTCATTCGAGTAGAAGGTCTTCTAAGCACGAGTAATAAGTTTTATTGTTTCTTTCTTACAATTTTCATACAGATTTGCAATATGGGAGTTATGCGGGGTATTTTTTCTTATATTTGTAGTAAGATTCTCGTAGTCTCGTTTTATTTTTTGTGTAATTTCATTTGTCATCCATTCATTTTTATATTTGGGTTTTTTTATTGGAATAATACTTGTATTTTCATTGATTGTGGTAGTGAGTTCTTGTACAACATTATCAAAATTTTCTAAGGAATTTAGTCGTGTCCATATACTACTTTTTTCAACACGCTCATAATTAAGTATCTTTTTAAATAAAGATATGTTCTCTTTTTTTGATTTAAGGTCAACACTAATGAAAAATCTTTGATGGTCATAGAGTGAGGTATTAACAATATATTAGAAATATTCCAAATTAATCATGTCCGTTATGAAGTGATCAATGACAGTTTTAGATGTTTTCCCTATTCTAGTGGCAAAATCTTCTGAGTTCTTGTTAGAAAGAGCAAATCCGTTACTAAGTAAAGTATTTCTATAATTTTGAATTTCTTGATTATTTATATTTAGCGTATTCAGGTTTATATCCCCTAGTAAAATTACATTTGTATATTTTGAAGTTATGTCATCCATTTTCGAAAGAAAATCATTGATGTTAGTTTCGTGTGATCTATATATACTTATAACGTTCAAGTTTTGTTTTAACAATTTGACTATTAAAATATTTGATTTTTGAAACTCTTCTTCTAAAACTAAGGTACTTGAGATTTTTTCGTTTAAATAAATTGCTACTCCCCCATACGAATCTTGTCTATTAGCAAAATATGGTGTATACCCCGGCAAATTAAAGAAATTATTTTCAGAACAACGTATCCAAATTTCCGTCAAAACAATAATATGAATGTCATATTTATAGGATGCTAATAATAATTCTAAATTATCTAATTTGTTTCGAAGACTTTGTATATTAAAGTATAGAATATTTAAGTAATTTTTATATGACATATCGATTAAATGGTTGCCTACCTCTGAAAAGTAGTTCACTTATAATTTATTCTCTATATCTATATCGATAGCTGTTCCCATTTTTGAGCACATGTAACAATACTAGTTTGTACATTAATATTATGGAATATGTATATAGTATATACAAATTTATCATAACATTTGGGTAGTATAAATGTCAAACTATTGTTTACAAATAAAGTAATGAAAGTGCTACATAACATGCAGGTAGTATAACTGTCAAACTATTGTTTACAAATATAAACGAGGAAGAGTGTAGTAGAGTAGACTGTGTCAACTCTGGGATACCCGTATGACCGTAACATATACATTATATCATCCGGTTAATTACTTTTGGCAAAATTTCAAACATTTAGCTTTATTAGGTGTAGAGTAATGCTCATATAAAAGAAGGAGTTGTATGGCAGCTACTCGAACCCTTTGCAGTAGACAAACCAAATTTTGCAGTAACTTTGGCCATTACACTAAACTATTTTTGGCAAAATTTCAGACACCCAGTTTCATTTGGTGTAGGGTAATCCTCATATAAAAAAAGAAGTTGTATGGCAGCTACTCGAACCCTCAGTAGTAGACCAACTAAATTTTGCATTAACTTTGGGCTTTACACTAAACTATTTTTTTTGCAAAATTTCAGACACCCAGCTTCATCAGGTGTAGTGTAAAGCTCATATAAAAGAAGGAGTTGTATGGCAGCTACTCGAACCCTCTGCAGTAGACCAACCAAATTTTGCAGTAACTTTGGTCATTATACTAAACTATTTTTGACAAAATTTCAGACACGCAGCTTCCATAGGTATAGAGTAATGCTCATATAAAATTAGAAGTTGTATGGCAGGTACTCGAACCCGTGGACCAAAATGGCTGGATTTAAATAGTGATTCCGGTTTTTGCATAAAAACGAATCTGTGAAAATTTCATAAGCCTAGCTCCTTTACTTTTTGAGTTATGGTGATGACGGACGGACGGACGGACATACATAGCTAAATCGATTTATTTTTCGATTCTGATCCGATCCATACACTTGAGTCTATATCTACCCCCCCCCCCCCCCCCCCCCCTTCCTTCTCTGCGTTACAAACGTAATGGCAAATTTATAATACCCTTGGACTATAAAGTCATACGGGTATAATAATAAAAGTGCTATATGTATAACATGTAGAATAGATAGTACAAATGTCAAACTATTGTATATATACAAAAATAATAAATGTAAAAAGGAAGTAAAGAAATTTAAATTAAAAGTGTAAAAATTATATATTAAGTGTTTAATAATTTGATTAAAAATTAAAATTTTATAATAATGCTTGAATAATTGTTTTATATGATTATTAAATTTTAAAAATTTGCTAATAATAAAAGAAAATATAATTAAATATTTATTTGAGGTTCTGTTAAAGTAATTTGAATCAATGTAAAAATTTGCTAGAGTACAAAATAAAAATAAAAATTGTTAATAAAAATGAAAAATAGAAATTGTACCTTTAAGTATTCTTGGTATAAAAAATAAAAATTGTTTCTCTGAATAATTGTTAATAGTATTAAAAAAAAATAAGTAATGTGAAAAAAAAATTAAAACAATAATAAAGAGTAATTAGATCAAATTTTGATATTTTTTGTGTTTTAGTATGATTAATCCAAAATTTTAAAAACTTTTTTGATAAATTTTCATTATAGGAAGAAACTTTATAAACTTTTGCTAACCTTTGTTTCTCGTAGAAAAATTTGGTTGTTTTTAACCCATAGGAACTCAAATTTATGCGAATTCTTAATTTTTTTTGCGTCATAATATAGTTTAGATTGCAGTGGAGTGAGGTGATTTCGAAAAAATATTTCTGTGTTGCTTCCAGATTGTAGATTTAATTCTGCCGTAAGCAGCTGCTTATGTGTTCGTTTTTTCACTAACAATTCATTTTTTACAGCTTCAGAAACCAGTTCCACGATAAAATATGTATTTATGACTTCTTTTCCATCCCTAATTTGTTTTTGCTTCATTGATGTAAGAGTTACATCCAATAGCGATTCTAGATTATTTACTTTTTTTTCCAGTTAATCTGATTTGTCTTCTGCAGACTGTAGGCGAATTTTTATTGATTGGTTTTCATTACGGAGTTTCTTGTTTTGTTCCATAATGTCGTTCATTTGTGAATTGAAAAAGTTTTGAGAACTTAGAATTTCATTTACAGCTGAACCTAGAAATTGTAAATACTCGCCCATATTTTTATCCATTGAACAATTACATACGTTAAAACTTGCTAATTTTTCAGCTGCACTTACTACAAAATTTTTAGATTTGACTGTTGCACCTCTAGCAGAAATTTTCACAGTATCGTTTATATCGCATTCACTATCCGCCGAAATGACCATTGATTCATTATTATTAGTTGGACAGTTTTTGCATGTCTAAGACACATTTGCTGCTTTCACCGCATTAAACAGTGCATTATTCACGTCAGAACATTTTACATGATAGAATTTATGACAAACACTACATTGAATTCCTCTGAAATTACCTGTAATATTTCTCTTACAACTTGTACAATTTTTGGTCATTTTGCGGCACCAGCTTTATAATACTATTTAACTTGTTAGACTTTACACTTTATGTTTATGTTTAATATTAATTTTATTTTATTATATTAATTTTATTATATATAAATATTTTTTAATATTTACTTTAGTAATATTTTAATATTATTATTTTAAAATTTTTAATAATATTTAATTTTTAATTTTATTATTTTATATTATATGGAGCGAAAAAAACTTGCGTCTTTCCACTTTGACAACTTTGATATTTTTTCGTTGCTTTGCTATATATTAGAAATTATTAACCGATTGACTTCAAATTTTGTATATGTGTTCCTCTTTGAGAATGGAGTTCACTCTATTAACAGCTTTGGAATTTGTTAACCCATACCGAACCGACGATTTTTCGAAAAAAAATTTGTAAGTAAATTATGTCCAATTTTTGAAAGTAGGTAAAACTTCTTTGAATTAGGCGAATGTAAAAAAAAATATTCGAGTTCTTTTAAGCGATTGTAAAACAAAAACTTTAAACAGTTTGAACGATTATCTCAAAATTTTCTATGTGTGGTGCTTCTTGACAATTTGGTGCTCCTTGACGGTAGAGTTGAGGATGGTGGGTTTCCGGCGAATAAAATTAACTGAATTAAAATGACTATAGGTCAAAAGGGTATACTACATTTGCCATTATGTCATTATACTATGTCAATAGTAGTTTTCTTGAATTGCCAGCGTTTGAATAAAATATAGTCGATTGTTTGGAAAAGGTTTAAAAGTCTGCTTTTTAACTTTTATTTTGTTTTGTACTTATCTGAAAATTCTGCTACGCTCTTCCTCGTTTTTTTATGATTTTATGAGAGAAATGTAAGCCCTTTTTTTGGAAAAACTGTTTTAAAATACTATGTATTTAAGCATTATATTTACAAAATTGAATTTTTTGATTTTTAGATTTCATTTGAAAAAACCTGCAATATTACACTGAAATCTATTTTTAAACAAGTACGGAAAAACACCAAGGGCTTTTAAAAAGCACATTTTCAAAAATATATACGGTTTCTTACTGAATATTTCATCATTTATTTTTATAAAAATATATATAAAAATAAATGATAATATTAATTTAGTTATTTCATTAATTTATTAATTATATGACTAATAGGGAAATACTTAGAATATAACCTTAATGCAATCAAGGAAACCTGTTAATAAGTGCGGAAAATAATGTTGGAGCTTCAATGTTAACGTTTAATTTTTGGAAAAAACTTACACTGGTGAATAAGTTATTGTTTTATATAAACATAAAACTTTTAATTTTTAAGCCCTTCAATGGGGAAGGTTCCCAAATTTTTGCTTAGCAAACCTATGATGAATCTGCCCGCCCCCCTCCTGCCTCACCCATCAATTTTTTTCGGGGAAATCAATTGTGAACTCCACCAAAATTTGGAATTTTACCTAGGATTTTATTATCTAAGCAAAAATAGTTAAAACTTAGAAACAATTTATTCAATTTAAAGAAACCCTTTCAAATTTAAGAAAAACCTTTAACATATGTCGAAACATAATGCTGCAGCTGTAAAATTTGTATATTTGTAAAAAAAATTTGAACAGGTTTTCAAGTTACAGGTATTTAAAAATAGCAAAATTTAAATTTTCCAGACCTTATAGCTCCTAAACAGGGGACGTTTGTTAACTGACTCCTACTAATTTCTAAAGGTCTAACTTCTCCCAAAATTTCAAGACCCGAGCTTGTACTGTTTAGAAGTTATGTGAGGCCAAAAATTTTGCAAAAATTGAGTTTTGCGTAATTGTAAATTTTAGTACCGTATGGCAACCCTAAATATTTGCTCTTAGTTATTTATACAGCATAGAAGACCAGCTATCTTTTTCCGTTTTCAGATTGAAAATATACCCAACAGAACTCTTGTTATAACAATTTAAAAATAGGGCTTTTTCAACTTTGTGGGGCTGTAGCTCCGTAACGGGTGGGGCTACAGAAAAAACTTCTTCTACGAAATTATTTTTTTCGTAATATCTACCCGTGGTTAAAATTTCTTAACTCTATTTCAAACGGTGTAAAAGTTTTCGTAAACATACGGACACATGGACAGACAGACGGACAGACAGGCGGACGGACGGACGGACAGAGTAAAACCATATAGGCACATTTTTACAAAACTTTTTGAAAATGGGCTAAAAACAACAACTGGATAAAAAACAAAGTGGATAAAAAACAAAGACTTACGAAAAAATATACAGAAGGAAAATCTTATGTTATTTAAATTTAAAGATATTATTATTCGGATTCTTTATTAGCTTTATTGTTATTATTATTAATATTATCATATTTAGCTGTTACACTATTTGAGACTATTTAAGGAGAGCAAAAAAATTAGTTTTATTAATTAAGTAAGCTTTTGGAATAAAAGTTAACTTCCGTTAATACCAAAAATTTGAAAATTTCATTCAATCTATGTGAAAAACGCGTAAACAGGTCAAAACCAAATTAAGCATGTGTGTTTTTATAATTAAAATGCTGATACAAAATTTTCGTTTAAGTAAAATATTCAAAAATTTCATTGAATCTTTGCGCAAAACGCGTAAACAGGACAGAACCAAATTACCCCAATGGACTTCAATAATTAAAGTTTTGCAAAATTTTCATTAAAAATTCATTTAACCGTTTAAGCAAATAAAATTTATAGAAAACTTCATGGCGTCGTCGGTGCAAACGCGTTAAACGAAATTAACTAAAATTTTTTCCAGCTTCTGTTTTGGACTGAAAAATAAATCTGTGAAATTGGACACAAATCGGAAATACAAAATTTTTTAGAAGCTCGCCGGGCCGGATTGGGTTAATTCATTCCAACCAACTTTATAAAACTAATTTCTAAGGGGAACATTTGTGCGAAATTTCAAGTCAATCGGTCAAACAGTTTCGGCTCGACATCTTCATTGCGCTCTCGTGCCCAAACGAGTCAACCGAACTGAACAAAAATTTGTGTCAGTCTCTCTTTTCGACTGCCAAACCACCCTGTAAAATTGAAGATAAATCGGAAATACAAAATTTTTTGGAAGTCCGTCGGGACGAAATGGGTTAATAAATTACAACAAACTTTATACAACTGATTCCGGTTGCTAAGAGGAACATTTGTGCGAAATTTTAAGTCAATCTGTTAAACCGTTTCGGCTCGACATCAAAAAAACGAAAAAGCTTAAAACGGCTCTGGAGCCGCAATCTGTTGACTTATAATAATATGACATAGCCTATGTCACCCCCCGGGCTCCCAGAATTATTCATCTAAAATTTTGTAAATCAAACAAACAAAAAAATTTTCTTCTTTGTATATTAGAAGATTGATAATATAAAAAATTTATATAGCTGTTCATATAACTGTTTATATAGCTGTTGATTTATATTACTATTCGTACTTGTAGGACCCCTGAGCAATTTCACAGGTTTTTTTAGGCATTTTTGCTTAAGTATTTTATCTCTTCTAGCATTAGATACCTAATACTGTCATTTTCAAGTACTTTGTAATACCGAGTTACTTTAGTAAATTTTTTAATACTTCGACAAATATTTAAATTACGTTTTATATAAATATTGCTAAAAAAATAAAAATTCAGATTTTTAAAAAGTTACTAATTTGATTAGTCAGAAACTAAAAACTTAATCTTTTTATTACTTTAAAATTTTTTTGAATATCATACCTGCTTTCATATTTTTTTTTTTTTTTTTTTTTTTTTTTTACGAGGGAATGGAACGTTCGAAAGCCACCCATTGAAACTATGCGGTGTTTCTTTGGGTAGTGTATGATTTTAACACACCAAAACCACACCCTTTTTGAACCAAACTTTAGGAGGGAACCTGTAATACAAATGTACAGTTTGGTTACAGGGATGAGGATATGGAAGGATTTAGGATTATGGTGGAAGTTATTTGGAATATTTGGATTATGGGGGATGGGGAAAATTTGATGGGATATTTAGAAGAAAGATGTTAATGTTCTTCTTAAATTTGTTCAAATCGTACATATATACATTATCAACTTTGGGGAACACATTTGATGGAATATGGTTCCATAAACGAGAAGAGCGCATGACAAACGAATTTCCATAAGCCGTGTTACGCCATCTAGCTAGTTCAACTGTGTAGGGATGAGCATCTGTTGCCCTCCTTGTTTCCCTTTGGAAAATCTTGAATGGAGGCATAAGTTGTTTGATTTCTTTAGAACAGGTGTTAGTCCCTACAAGATATCTATAAAACAAGGTCAGTGACCCAACAGTGCGACGATGGCTGAGTGGAGTGAGCGTTGAGGTAACACTGGGATCATTTATAAGACGAATAGCTCTGTTTTGAACTTTATCGAGATATCCCAGCGCCGTAA
The DNA here is from genome assembly GCA_963082915.1 of Dolichopus griseipennis. Lineage (NCBI taxonomy): Eukaryota > Metazoa > Arthropoda > Insecta > Diptera > Dolichopodidae > Dolichopus > Dolichopus griseipennis. The sequence goes on from OY720441.1 coordinate 140,805,491, forward strand.
TGGGAGCACCAGCCCAAATATGTGCATTATACTCCATTTTCGGCCTAATATAAGTTTTATAGATATTGAGGAGATCAGAGGATGAGAAGTAAGTTTTGCATCGATACAAGAAACCCAAACATTTAGCAGCGTCCTTAGCTACTCCAAAAATATGATTTGACCAAGTCAATTTTTGGTTTAGCTCAATCCCCAAAATGTTTAGGTCTTCCGTATGCTGCAAAGCCTCTCCTTGAAAAGAAAGGTTTGGAATAGTTGTTGCTATTTTTCGCGAGACTAGACAGCATTGGGTTTTTTTGCTGTTGAAGTCAACTCTGTTGATTTCACCCCATTTTTGGATTTTAATTAAATCTTTGTTTAATTCACTTATAGTGAAATTTTTTGCTGTTGAGTTAATCTGATGATTAATGTTACAGCGGCTATGAAATTCATAGGAAGCAACAAGGGTACTGTCGTCTGCGAAGCTATGGATTGGATTGGAGGTTATTGATAGTAGGTCATTTATAAATATTAGAAAAAGGCTGGGGGATAAAACAGATCCCTGAGGGACACCAGCATTTATTTTAAAATCTTTGGATGAATATCCATCGATAAGAACACGAATCGTGCGATTCGAAAGGAAATCTCCAATCCATTTAACGAAAACCCTACCTAGACCTAAAGCTTTGCATTTTGCCAATAAAGCATCATGCCAAACTCGATCGAAAGCTTTAGAAATATCCAAAGCCACAACATCAGACTCACCAGAATGGTGAAGACTGATATTGAGCTTTTCGCACAGGTAAGTCATGAGATCACCAGTTGAACGACGGGCTCTGAACCCGTATTGTCGATCATGAAGCAAACCTTTACGATCTAGATATTTCAAAAGCTTATAATTTATAACTTTTTCCATTACTTTGGATAGGACCGAAGTAATAGCAATAGGTCGGTAGTTAGAGGGATCGCTTTTATCGCCTTTTTTAGGAATTGGAAAAACATGAGCAACCTTCCATTGGGTAGGATGAATACCCGAAGTGAAGGAAAGATGGAAAAGGTTGCGCAGAGGTTTTGAAATGGAAGTATATGTGTTTTTGAGGACGGTAGTTGTAATACCGTCCGGACCGGCTGATTTTCTTGTATCAAGATTCTTCAAGATTTTCATCACTGCTCGCGTCCTAAAGTATATTCTACCAAAGGAGCAGCCAACTTCTGGAATAGATGGAGGTCTTTGAGTTGACTGGGCAGTGATGAGTTAGAAGCGAACTGTTTGCCAAACAAATTCGCTTTTTCTTTTGAATCTGATACGATGTGGTTGTTTATATCAACAAGTGGAGGAAAAGAAGACCCGCTATTGTCCTCTTTTAGATTTTTTGCAAAAGTCCAAAAGGACTTGCTATTCTTTGGCATGTGTATGAGTTTTCGTTTCAACTTTTGGTTGAACAAGAATTTTTGCTTGTTGATAACTCTCTTACATCTGTTCCGAACCACTATATAGTTGGTCCTGTGAGCCTCTAAACCACTGTCCCGGTACTTTTTGAAGGCCTCCTCTTTTTTTAGAATGGCTTCTTTACAAATGCGATTAAACCAAGTTTTGGGTTTCCGTTTGATAGATTTCATGGAGTGAGGTATAAATAATCTCATTCCAAGTAGAATAGTTTCACTAATCGCATTTGCAGCAAAGTCAACATTCCTACCACGGAAGCACAGTGACCAATCAAAGGTTTTGTAAAAATTGTTCAGACCTTCCCAGTTGGCATGGTTATAACGCCATACCAGTTTTTTGGGAAGGGACCTTTGATTGGACACTGAGCCTGCCCGGAAGCTTGTATTGACCAAACAGTGATCAGAGCCCCCCAGGGGGCAACCAACTGAAACCACATACTTTTCAGGGTGTGTGGTTAGAAACAGATCCAAGAGGTGACCTTCTTGATCAGCACGGTCAGGGATTCTAGTGGGATTTTTGACAAGTTGAGAAAGGTGGAATAGAGTAGAAAATAATTCAACTTGTTTCCCAATCGAGTTTTGACTCGGAGAAGAGGTACTTTAAAAGTGAAGCCAGTCTTTGTTATGAACATTAAAATCCCCCGCCAGAACAATTTCGGTCTCAGGAAAACAATCGAGAATTTCGTTGATCTGGTTTGAAAGGTTTTCAATTTCCATAACAGTTTCTTGTTCACTTGAATTGGGTGATCTGTATAGAAAACAGAAATGTATAACATGCTTTTCAACATGGATTTTGACCCAAACGTAATTGAAAGTTGGGCTTGAAGATTTATATTTGTCAAGAGTGTTAAAAGCAATGTCTTTTTTTATGTAGATGGCGATGCCTCTTTTGGGAACGAAGTGTGAAATGAGTAAGTAGCCGTTAATATCGAAGTTAACATTGTGGCTACTAACTTGCGTTTCACATAGAGCAAGGATTGCTGGTTTAGTTAAATTAAGATGACCTTCAACGGCATGGAAGTTCGTTTGCAAACCGCGAATATTACAAAAATTGAGGTTAAAGTTGACAATTTTGCTAGAAATTAGAAAGAGAAAAAAAAAAAAACGAAAAAAAAAAAAAATGCTTATTTATGTACGATTTTATCAACCTAACGACAACACCTTTTGAAAAAAAAAGAAAATAAAATTTACAAAAAAACTTAAAGTTTAAAATTTAAAAGTCTTATTTCGAGTGAGATTACAATTTTAACAAATAAAAACAAATTCAATTCATGTTAATTTTTGTTTTATATTTGCCTCTAAATTCTATTTTAAATATCTCTTGCTGTTCTATCAATACAATTGATGATCGAATTACATTGGAAGTCTCGCTAACATATTTGTGTATTAGTAGTTTGATTGGTTATCGTTTTTAAAAAAGAATACATTGCAATTAAGATATTGTACTTTATTAAAAATATTAAAAAAACTTAATATATGTATATCAAATTTAAAATATTTCAATTTAAGGTTCATCTTTTTGTATTTGATATAAACAACGAAAAACACCACAACAACTGATAAAATAACTTTTTTAAGTTTGATTGTTTTGCATGTAACCTACTCCGATAATATATTTCTTTCGTATCGTTTTTTTGATGTAAGAAATCTTCAAAAAAATTTAATCAATAGTCGCGTTCAGAATGAAGTAGCGCTACACTGAATCGCAGCGGTGTAGAATCTGGCGCTAAATTGTTGAATTTTTATATTGAACAATTTGCAGGAAAATTAAATGACATTTGATTTTGAGTGACTTTTGGTATATTTTTATTATATTTTTTTTTATTTAAATAATGGACACAACGTAAAATTTCTATGGTATTCAAAATCAGTTCTATAATTCTATTTCTATCCTTATTATTCTTTTATTTAAAATATAATTCAAATTTTTAAAATTAATCAAATGCGTATGTTATTTTTAATCTTATATTTTTTATTTTTTAATTAATTTATATTTTAATTTTATAAGAAATGCTTTAATTTCAAAAATTATCAGAGAAATCTTGTAAACAAACACTTTTTACATTAAAATGTAAACACTTACACGTCAATTGAAAATCGCTACACAATACAATTCGATCAGTAGAAAATTTTATCGTGCGTTGCACTTTTCTTGTAGCGCTAGATGTTAATATTTTTTTCTGTATAGCACAAAAGTACAATTTTATTTAAGTGTACCCACATTTGGTTCGGTTTCAGTCTTAAATAAAATTGTACTTTTATTTTATACAAAAAAAAAATTTTCTAATTTTTCTTTTTGCTATTTCGATCTGATTGTAATACAAAAACTATATAACCATAAAGAAATCATATACATAGAGTATTCATCTATAACAAAAAATGTTAGTCAACTTTGTTGATTTGAAATCACCCCAATACCCCGTTATCGTAAATCACACCCCGTTATCGTAAAAAGATGACCGTATTTTTGGTATACATAATAAAATCAAATTGAGATTATTTCTTTGCTATATTTTGATTTTACTTTTTATTTTATTTGTTTGTCAATCGATGTATATATGTATGTACAATTGTTTTATATTTTCTTATCAAGTTGGACGATTTCTTTTTTTAGAATACAGAGAACCTTTGAAAATAAATAATAATTATTCAAGCACCAAATGCTATTCTAATAAAAATATAAGAAATTTGTATGTACTTTTTGAAAATTTTTAAACTGTCACGTCAGATTAAAACAGTTTCTTTTGCAGAAAAGTATTCGACAGTTCTTAAAAGGTTAGCTTTCTTTAAGTAACAAAATTTAATTTAAAAAAAAAACGTTATTTACTTAAAAAATCAAAATAAAAAGTTAAGGCAAAAATTAAAAAAAGAAAAACAGGATTTATCTTTATGTAACATTAATAATAGGCAGTTTCAATTGCGTAACGAAGCCGAACAAATTTTAAAAATGAATTCTAAAAGTGTTAGTCAATGGTCCGAAGATGAAAAAAACATAGCAAGAAAAATTCATTTTAATTCACCAAAAGGGTTATAATTTTTTGAGAAATGGAGTAAAGCTTAATTTGCCCATTTTAGTTCCGTTAATAGATGGATCCTCATCAAACATTTAAATACAGGTTTTAACGACAAAAATATAAATGAGTTAGACATTTTATTCTCAGAAAAAGATTTAATTGAAAGGTTGGCTGTATTAGTATTCGATGAAATAACCATTAGAAGGCTATACTATAATAGTGCACTTGATGAAATTAGTTGTTTTTCTGATTATGGTTCCGGCAGAACAAAAGAAATCGCAAAATACATACAAACATATGTATATTTTATAATGTGTATTAACATACTTAAAAGGGTTTTTTATGCCGAATGGAATATGAATATTGAAAGCTTATTTTTATACTTTTCCATAATATATTTTACCCAGGCTTTTTCCCTTTTAGAATTCTAAATTAAATAATAAAATAATAAAACAAATTTTCAATAAGATAAATAAAAACTTTTAATTATATTTTTTTTTATTGTTAAAAACCTAAAAATTATAAAAAAAATTTACATACCTATTTTAAACTAACGAAAATATAAAATACATACGTACATAGAAGACAATTTATGGAATTATTTTCTAACGATTTGAAAGATTTGGAATAATGCAAGTAAAAAAAATATAAAGCAAAAAAAAGAAATTTCATTCTTCTTTTACTATCAATATTTTTTTATTTTATAATCAAAATATACACGATAATATAATAAAAATATACATGATACAGCGATTGATATGATATACATCCAAAAAAAAAACAAAGAGAAGAAATATATACAAATGTACACACATCGATTAACATACAAACAAAAAAATAAAAAAACTAAAAATTAAAATAAAAATAAACTAAAATACGATAAAGTTGATTTTACGAAATAAAAAAACTTGTCCAACTTTTTTGTTCTACGTGAATACTCTATATGTATATAGTTACTTTATGATATAACGATATTTTTCTAAATGTGATGTTGTTTTTACTGACTATATAACATGAGTAGTTTCTGATAATTTAGGATATTCATACTTTACTGTAATAGTGGAAGTTTATTTTTATCTGAAGGTATTACAAGTGGCACCATCCATGTTATTTTAAATATGTTTATTAGAGCATTTTCATCAGTACTTTTTCGTACTAATACCAATTAATGTCTACAATTAATAAGAATTTTTTTATAATCTTCTGCAAAACCAAGTAAAAGTTTAAGTGGTATACAAAAGTTAAAAAAACCAGTTGCTCGTACAAAATTTTCTAACGGTAGCCAACCAGTATACTTCAGCATTTTATATTTATTGTTACTCAATGAAATATAATTTTTCAATGTGTTGTGTGTCCCATTTTTTTAGTACAATCAATTTCAATACCATTCAAAAGGTAGCGAATTTCTTCAAAATAAAAATGACAAATTTTATCGCATTACTGTTTTCACCTGTTACCTTTGTAAACAATCCTTCAATATATAGGTAACTTTTATTGGGTAATACATTTAACTTCTAATGTTGTATTGAAATATTTATAATGTCATTATTATTGAATGAATTTAGAAATGGTGAATCTGAATGATACTCAAGCTTTGATATGCTGTTATCGAATTGTGGGTTTGATTTAATATGTAACATCGGATTTATATTTTCTTGTTTTTAAATATCATTGGGTTTCAAAATGATTGTAGAAACAATTATTCTTCACTGTTAAATTTTTATTTTTATTTAGTATTTTGTTTGATCGTATTTTTTTATTCTTAGTTAGTCTTTTTGCTGATGGTATTTTTAGTACATTTTCAAAAAATTTTGTAAAAATTTACCTATATAGTTTCACTCTGTCCGTCCGTCCGTCCCTTTTTCACGTAGGATTGACAAAAAAATATCAGCAACGGGTAGGTATTGCAATAAAAATAATTTAATGTTAAAACTTTTTTCTACTACCCCTCCCGTTACGGAGCTACAGCCCCTCAAAGTCGGAAAAAGCCCTATATTTAAATAGTTATTTAAGGAGTTCTATAAGGTATATTTTCAACCTGAAAACGGTAAAAGACAGCTGCTTTTATAAACTTTACGAATTTTTAAAAGCCAAATGTATAGGGTTACCATTCGGTATTAAAATTTACCGTTATCTAATACTAAGTTTTGCAAAATTTTTGGCTCTTCATAACTTCTGAACGGCTCCATCTAGAAATTTGAAATTTTAGAAAAAGCTAGATCCTTAGAAATAAGTAGGAGTTAGTTAAGAATTTTTTTTTGTTACGCCCCCTGTTTAGGAGTTGTAAGGGGTCCAAAACCTTAAATTTTACTATAAATTTAGCTTTTAAACACCTATAGCTTGAACACCTGTCAATATTTTTTTTTATTTATATACAAAATTGAAAGTTACAAAACGGAAGTTTCAACCAGTGTCAAAGGTTTTTCTTAATTTTAACTTTGTCCGTCCGTCCGTCTGTCTGTCCGTCTGTCCGTATGTTTACACAAACTTTTACACCGTTTGAAATAGAGAGAAGAAATTTTTACTACGAGTAGGTATTGCAAAAAAAATAATTTCATGGAAGAACTTTTTTCTATAGCCCCACCCGTTACGAAGCTACAGCCCCTCAAATTTGGAAGAAACCCTTTATTTAAAACGTTATAACAAAAGTTCTATGAGGTATTTTTTCAATCTGGAAACGTCGGAAGATAGCTGCTTTTATAAAGTTTACAAACTGTTAAAAAACTTATTCATTGGGTTGCCATCGGTACTAAAACTTACCGTTATCCAATACTCAGTTTTTGCCAAATTTTCGGCCCCACATAACTTCTAAACGACTCAAGCTAGAAATTTGAAATTTTGGGAGATGTTAGATCCTCAAAAATTAGTAGGAGTCGGTTAAGAAAATTTTTTTGTTGCGCCCCCCTTTTAAGAGCTGTAAGGGGTCCAAAATTTAAATTTGGCTTTTTTTAAGCACCTGTAACTTGAATACCTGTCCAAATTTTTTTCTATTAATACACAAAATTTAAAGGTCCAACATTATATTTTAACATATGTTAGGTGTTTTTCTTAAATTCAAAAGCGGTTCTTTAAATTGAAGAAAGTGTCTCTCAGTTTTATCCATTTTTGCTTAGATAGTAAAATTCTAAGTAAAATTCCAAATTTTGGTTTAATTTCTAGAACCTAAAAAAATGGAGGGAGGAAGGGGTGGTGAGTGAGACTAGATCCTTGAGAAATTTGGTAACCTTCCCCATTGAAGAGCTATTAGGACTTAGAAATTAAAAAATTACTATTTTTACAAGTAAGCAGTGACTTATTCCCCCATAGTATATATTTCCAAAATTAAACTGAGTTTTTAACACAATATAATTTTGAAAATGTACTTTTTTAAAAACCCTTGGTTTTTTTCATCACTTGTTTTATGATACTGTTTTGTGGTGTTGGTTAAATATTTTTCCGTTTTTATTCCACCTGTTGTTATATTATTACTAACATTTTCTATTTTATCATTTTTATTATATATTATCATTATGTTACTTATTTTAAATGTAAACGAAGTGTTATTTTTTCACCTCTGATATTTATTAATTCTCCGTCTTGATCAATAAGTCTTGTAATTAAAGTACTTAACTCACGAGTATTAACTGGTAAATTGATTACATTTTTGGAAACTTCAATTATTTTATAACCTGGACCAACTTCATGTAAAAATTCATGTGTAGTGTAAGCTTAATTGTTATTTATAAAAGAATTTGTTATTATTTTACATTCTATTCGATTTGTATTAACTTTTATAATATCCACAGCTAAATGTGATATATGGTTAGTATTTACTTTAAATATCTGCTTACTAAAATCCAGGCAATTGATTTAGAATCATTGAAATAAATCATTTCATTGCTTTTTATTTTACATTTTAATGTATTGGGTAAAGTTTTTAAAAATCTTGATGTTTATTGAAATATATTGATTTGGCTATTTGTGCTGCACCATCAGATAAGGCCCCAACTGCTGAAAGACCTGCAAATAATGGTACCAAAAATGCAATATATTACCCATTAGACATCTGCACAAATGTATTCAAAAGCGCTTTCAAGACATTCTATAATAAGTAAAACTTTTTATGTTCGGTTTTGAAAGCTTTCAAACCAAATACATTCATTACAAAATTATTATAGGAATATATTTGTGCAGATCTCTATAATATATCACCAACTTTTGGAAAAGGTATAATACGAGGTATTTTTAATGTTGATGATGATGATGATTTGACAGGTTTTATAATTTTTTTTAGCTGCAATCAAAGCTTTATCTCCTACATTTTTAATATCATTAATATTATGTTTTTTCAATTTTTTTTTAATTGATTGCACTATTTTTTTAAACCTTATACCTCATGTGTTCTCTTTTTTTTTAACCTTTTTCCCTTTTTTTTTTTAATATTTTTAAGACCCATTCCTAATTTGGTTTTGGCTTTCATAGCCCCTGTAAATGAAATAGCATTGGTTTTTTCTTTAATAGATGCGTCCTTGGACTTTGCTCGGTGTCTTTCTTTTATATCTTTAGTTTTTGAATATGCAATTTCATGTTCTCTTCAAGCTGAATCTAATAAATTAATTCCAATATCCTCCCTTTCTATTCGCTTTTGTAGTTGTGTGCCGGGTCCGCAATATAATATAATAACCAGGCAAATGAAGTTTAACAGAAAAATTGTTAATTAATGAACTAACAAGATCAGTTAATTAATGAACAATTAATGAACTAACAAGACCAAAAATTAAAGATCAAAAATGAAAAAAACATGATGATCCGTTACCCAGCACTATAAGATGTTAAATTGTAGGTCCATCAAATTTTGGAACAACAAATGTTATGTTAAGTCTTTTGCTTCATGAAAACGGTCTTAAATAATAAAATATATATATATGGGTGATTATCAAAAAATGTATACATTTAATGTCCAACTTTAAATTTTTAAATATAATCACATAACTTATTCGTTTTTTCGTCATATTATAAATTAAAAAATCATTAATAATTTTGTTTATTTAAGAAAACGTTTAATTTGATAATATTTTTCATCAAATTTTACTTTAAACGTGTAAATTATCAGTCCCCTGGCATGTCTTTAAAACAAAATTTGACATGTCTATAAAAATTTTTTCATTTTCAAGAAACATAAGAGAAATCAAAACGACGAAATTAAATGAGAATATGAATTATCTTTCATTCCCTATCTTGTGTTTCTTTTTCTCTAATTTTTTTTTAGAAAAATTCATAATTTTCTTATGTCTCTTAATTACCCTGTGCCTGTTCCGTTCTTACTTAAAATCTATGCAAAAATGAAAAAAGAGAAAAAAAACAAATCTTTACCTATTGTACAAAAAAATGTCATTTTTACGGTCAGTGCATATTCACTTCTCTTGGTGCGTCTATCAAGTGCTCTAGGTGTTTATAAAAAAATATTTTTATTTGGAACGGAAAATTAATCATTCCCCTGGCAAGTTTTAATTTTTTATTTTAATAAGAAAACATTTTAAATGTTTTCAAATATAATTCATAATGAAATTTTGTACAATCGCCCAAAAGTAAAGTACGCCATATTATGACTTTTATTTAAAAATATTATTAAAATTCCGCTGGAACATCATTCCCCTGTATACCATTAAAAACAACCATTCCCCTGTCAACAAATCATTCCTCTGTTTTCAAAAAAATTTAAAAAAGGCAAAAAAAATAAGAAAACTATTACGTTCCACTTTTAGACATGCATAAAAAACTTCCTAATTAAAAAATAAATTAATTTTATTTATTTTTAAAGATTTTAGTGACTTGTCCATTTTTTGACATATAAATATGTAAATTTTTTGATAATCACCCATATATAAATATTCAAAATCCTTAAGTCAACCGAAATACCAATATCTTCAGAGAATATTACAGCCTATAAAAAGTATTGGCTATTATACTTCCTTTATTTTATCGGCACAACAAATTATTATTTTTGAGTCGAGTCCAAAGCCTTTGGCCATTGGCTTCTATCTTCTGCAGCTTCTCTACAACTTCTAACAATATTCAGCATTCTTACGTCTGACTGACGTAAAAATGCTGAATATTGTCACCGTCTTTTCATCGAAGATGTGGTCGACCTCTTTTGTGTCTACCTTCCGGATTGGAGTCAAAACCGCTCTTGCTGGAGCATCATCGTTCGTTCTTGCTACATGACCTAACCAGCGTAATCGGTGGATTTTAATCCAAGTTACATGATCAGTATTGTCGTACAGCTCATAAAGTTCGCGATTGTGTTAATGTCTCCAAATCCAATGACGTCAATTGGATCAAAAATTTTACATAGAATCTTCATTTCAAAATACCCTATCAGATTTTCATCGTAGTTGGATGTGGTCAATGATTCTGCACCATATGTCAGAACTGGTACGATGAGTGTTCTGTACAGGGTGAGCTTTGTCTTTCTACTCAGAGTTCTTAAGCGCATGTGCTTGCTTAACCCAAAGTAACAACGATTGGCTAATACTATTCTACGCTTAATTTCCAGGGTGGTGTTACTGCCTTCTGTGTTCATTTGATAACCAAGACATCCAAAATCTCTAACCACCTCAAAGTTGTGGTCACCAACCGTATCGTTTGGACCTATACCGCGGCGGAAAGCGTCGTTGTTTGTTGCCACTATGTATTCCGTCTTTTTCTCGTTCACTTGCAAGCCTAATCTTCTTGCACTCTCCTCAATAGCAACAAAAGCTTCGCAGGTATCCTTTTTGACTTACCGATTATATCTAGGTAATTCCTCTTATTTCAACCCCAGAGTCGCGCACCGCTTTCTTAAGTGAGAAGTTGAATGGATCGCACGAGAGCGCGTTTCCTTGTCTAACGCCTAGTTGCGTTCAAAATTTCAGATAGGTTGTTTACCACTCTGACTGAGCATAATGTACAAGCTATGGTCTTCCTGCAGCGACTTAGGAGTTTTGCGGGATCGAATTCTACCAATACTTGTAAGTTCGTCTCTCCCTATTGAATCATACGCAGCCTTCAATTCAATGAACAGATATTGTGTACTGACTTTGAATTCATTGCACTTCTCTAGATTCTGTCTAAGTGTGAAAATCTGGTGAGCTGTTGGTTTATGCTATGTCCGATGTTATACTCCATATGCGGCTTCATTCGTGTACAGATGATACTAGACAGATTCTTGTACGCCATATTTAAGATACTTATTCCTCGGTTTAAGATACTTATACCTAGCCGATCACCTTTCTTAAATATGGGTATAATAATGCTTGTGTTCCACTCATTGGGCATACTTTCTGTAGTCCAGAATACGATCATGATTTGGTGTATGCACCTTACCAAATCATCTCCTGCTGCTTTAAATAGGTCGGTAGCTATGCCATCTATTCCCGCCGACTTGTTGTTTTTTAAGCACCCGATGGCAGTTTGAACTTCTTCCAAGGTGGAAGGTGGTTCATCGTCTTCGATATTGAGTGGTGCATAATTATGAGCAGATGGTGCGGTATCTACTGATGTTATCCCGCCGTTTTGTTGCTCTTCAAAGTGTTCAGACCATCTACAAAAAATACCATCGCTGTCGGTAACAAGGTTCCCATCTTTGTCTTTACAAACAATTGTCCTGGGCTTGAAACCTTTAATCTGAAAGACTTTTTTATACGTTTTTCGAACCTCTTTTCTGTCTCTCATTTTTCTAGTTCTAAGAACTTGTTTTCATAAACTCTTTTCTTTATCCATATAAGTTTTTTCATTCAGTTCTTAGCCGTTTATAATCCTCATAAGCCTGGTTTTTTTTTTTTGATCAGATCCGATAAGCGATGAGCTACTACTACTACTACTACTACTACTACTACTAGTACTACTACTACTACTACTACTACTACTACTACTACTACTACTACTACTACTACTACTACTACTACTACTACTACTACTACTACTACTACTACTTCTACTACTACTACTACTGCTACTACTACTACTATTACTACTACTACACCATAACTACTACTACTACTACTACTACTAATCATGAAATAATAATTGATCGAATTTAGGCCAAACAAGCATAATTCCAAAACCAATGAAGATAGAACCTGCAAATTTGGTGTCAGGGTGTCTCTTTCTATTTCCTAAATGTCCATGAAATTTGGGACCAATTGGAGAAGTGGATTGAGGAATAGCTACACAGTTCCGAAGACCTTAAAGCATATTTTCAAAATTAATCTTAAAAACAGCATAACTTAAACTCGTGATGAAATTTAAACTCTAGGTTACTAGTAATGAAAGTACCATGTGAATTGGTTCTGGTCGAGTTCGAACAATGTGTTCGGATTTTAGAAACTTTTGATCGATCTGAGGCCAAACGAGCATAATTACAAAGCCAAAGAATATGTTTCCTATTTCCTATTGTCCCCGAAATTTAGACTTAATTGTAGTCGTGGTTCAGGTGCTTCCTAAGAAATCCCAAAATTAAAAAGCTTCTCTTCGAAATTCATGAAGATAGAAACTTTAAATTTGATAGACGAGGGTTCTTTCCTATTTTCGTTTTTATACCCTACACCTATAGAATAGGTAAAGGGGTATATTAACTTTGGTATGGTGTTTGTAACCACCTAAAGGAAGCGAGCTAGATATGGAAAAGTATATATATTTGTGATCAGCGTGACCGCCTTAGTCGATATAGCCATGTCCGTCCGTCCGTCCGTCCGTAGGCACGATAACTCAAAAAATAATGGAGCTATCTTGATGAAATTTTAACTGTAGGTTACTAGGACTGAAAGTACGGCGGGGATTGCATATGGGCGCAATCGGCCCATGGGTTCGGATTCTGGACCTTTTAATCGGTTTCAGGGCTAACGAACAAATATAAAAAATCACGATAACTCAACAACTAATGACGCTATCTTCATCAAATTTGTGCTGTAGGTTACTAGTAATGAAACTACTTCGGGAATTGCGTAAGGTCGGGATTAAACCATGGGTTCGGAACCTAGAACTTTTTGATCGAATTTAGGCCAAACGAGCATAATTCCGAAACCAATGAAGATAGAACCTCCAAATTTAGTATCAGGGTGTCCCTTCCTATTTCCTAAGTGTCTTGTGAATTTGGGTCCCATTGGAGTCGTGGGTCGGGGACCAGCCACACATTTCCGAAGACCTTAAAACATATATTTAAAATTAATAAAGATAACTTGAAAAAATGTAGAAGCATCCAATTTGCCACAAGGGTGTCCTTTACTATCTCTTGCGTGTTCCCCTAATTTGGGATCAATTGGAGTGGTGGTTCTGTACCCCTCTCAGACCTCCCAAGTTTTAAAGGCTTATAATCGAAATTACTAAAAATAGTTACTTAAAATTAGGATAGACCGTTCAAATTGTGTACAAGGGTTAACTAGTACTATAAGTACAGCGCGGACTATATAAGGGCGAAATCAGCCCAACGGTTCGGATTCCGGACCTTTTAATCGATGTCAGGGCTAAGGAACATATATAAAAAATCACGATAACTCAACAACTAATGAGGCTAACTTCATGAAATTTGTGCTGTAGGTTATTGGCAGCGAAACTACGGCGGTGATTACGTACGGTGAGGATTGGACAATGGGTTCGGAACTTAGAACTTTTTGATCGAATTTAGGCCAAACGAGCATAATTCCGAAACCAATGAAGATAGAACCTCCAAATTTAGTATCAGGGTGTCCCTTCCTATTTCGTAATTGTCTTTGAAATTTGGGCCCCATTGGAGTAGTGGATCGGGGACCAGCCACTCAGTTCTTAGGCCCTTAAAGCATATTTTCGAAATTAATAAAGATAGTAACTTGAAACAAATGTAGAAGCTTCCAATTTGCCACAAGGGTGTTCTTTACTATTTCTTCCGTGCCCCCCTAATTTGGGATCAATTGGAGTGGTGGTTCAGAACCTCTCTTAGACCCCCCAATGTGTAAAAGCTTATCATCGAAATTAATAAAACTAGTATCTTAAAATTAAGATAGAGCGTTCCAATTGTGTACAAGGGTTAACTAGTATTGAAAGTATGACGGGACTGCATATGGGCGAAATCGTACCATGGTTTCGGGTCCTGGAACCCTTGAAAAGTTCAAGGACTAACAAACATATATCTTACAAACACCATAACTCAAAAAATAATGCCGGTATTTTGATGAAATTTAACAGTAGGTTACTAGTAATGAAAGTACCATGGGAATTGGTTGTGGTCGAGTTTAATTTCGAAGCCAAAGAATATATTTCCTATGTCCTATGTGTCTCCGAAATCTAGACTTAATTGTAGTGGTTCAGCTATGTTCAAAGGTACTTGCTGCATTTATGTAAAATTTATTTTTATATTTAAATGAATTATATGAAAAGGTGTAAATTTTTAATTGTATTTTAGAAATACATTTATTGCATATTTTGCGTTTATAAGCTTTTCTATTAGGTATATAAACTAACCATTATAAAATAATTGCAATTTTTAAAAATTTGGATTATTAAATATATTATGCTTTGATTATCTTTTTATCACAAAATTTAATAATTAGAATTTTTTCATTTTGTAATTGAATTGGAATAAATATATTTTCATTTATTTCAAGTTTGTTTGTTTTTTAATATTTTTAAATAGATAAATTAGTAAGAATTTGTAGTATTTTTTAATAGATAGGGTAATTAGAAAATGTTTTTAGTATTATACAGTTAATTTAGTTAGCTATGTCTTACGATCAAATTAATAACAGCTTCTATGGTGTTAAAATGACTTATGGATATGTCCTTAAATTTGAACCAAATAGGTGTAGGGTATTTCTAAGTCGGTTGCACCGACTGACTGTTTCTTTACTTGTTATTTAACACTTTTATATTTTTAAAACGCTAAGAATTTTACCATAAAACATATTTAGTATAATATTTTATAAATTAAAAACCATAGGTGATATATAATTAAGACATCGTGTACAATACTTAAGCTATATTCAAAGGTACTTGCTGCATTTATGAAAAATTTATTGTTATATTAAAATTAACTATATGAAAAGTTCTAAATTTGTAATTATATTTTAGAAATACATTTATTGCATATTTTGCGTTTATAAGCTTTTCTTACAGGTTCACAAACTAACAATTTACAATAATTGCAATTTTGAAAAATTTTAATTATTAAATATATTATGCTTGGATTAGCTTTTTATCAAAAAATTGAATAATTAAATTTTTTGAATTTTTAGTAATTGTAGTAATTTTAGTAATTGAATTTAAATAAATATATTTTCATTTATTTCAAGTTTTTTTGTTTTTTAATATTTTTAAATAGATAAATTAGTAAGAATTTGTAAATAAATTAGAAAAGTAATTAGAAAATGTTTTTAGTATTATAAAGTTAATTTGGTTAGCTATGTCTTACGATCAAACTAATAACAGCTTTTATGGGTTTAAAATGACTTATGGACTTCCCATTAAATTTGAACCAAATAGGTGAAGGGTATTTCTAAGTCGGTTGCACCGACTGTCTGTTTCTTTACTTGTTTTATGTTTTGTTTAAATAAATAAATTTTTATAATTTAAAAAATGTTTTATTTATCAACATAAATAAATATATTTTGATCCACCTCATACAATGAAATTTTAATATTTCCAAAGTTGGATATAGCCCAAAAATTATTTCCCTTATAAAATTAACATCATTTAAGATGATTGCCCAAAACTTTACACTGAAATAGTTTTAGCAAAAAAACAATAGTTTCAGAAAATTTCAAAAAATTCTATCGGACGGTTTGGTTTTTACAGCTCCTTAAACTTCAATCCCATTTTGCTCAGTTTGGTTTTTTGGCGTATGGATCAAAGTAGCATGCAGTCGACGATATGATATAATAAAAATTAAAAAAAACGAGGAAGAGTGCTACTCGAACCCTCTGCAGTAGACCATTACACTAAACTATTTTTGGCAAAATTTCAGACACCCAGCTTTACTCTATACCTATGAGTAATGCTTCGATAAAATAAGAAATTGTATGGCAGCTCCTCGAACTTACTGCAGCAGACCAACCAAATTTTGGAGTAACTTTGGCCATAAAATTAAACTACTTTTGGCAACATTTCAGACACGCAGCCGTAATAGGTACTCATATAAAAAAAGAAATTGTATGGCATACCCGAACCCAAGGACCAAAATGGCTGGATTTAAAAAACGATGACGACTATTGCAAAAAAAAAACTAATTCGTGAAAATTTCAAGATCCTAGCTCCTTTAGTTTTTGAGTTACCGTGCGGACGGACGGACATACATAACAAAATCGATTTATTTATCGATTCTAATCCAATCCATACATTTGAGTCTATATCTACCCCCTCTATTTCTCTGCGCTATAAACGTAATTGCAAATTTGTTATACCCTTTGACCTAATAGTTAAACGGGTATATAAATATTTCGTCGTGTATTATGTAAAAAATATAAAATTTTTTAATAAGAACGGAAATAGGAAATGGTGTATACAATTTGAAGTTTCTATCTTTATTGATTTCGAATATGTGCTTTAAGGTTTTGGGAATAGTGGGGGTGGTACGCGAACCGCTATTCCAATTCATCGAAAACTTCAAGTACACAAAACAAATAAGAAGAAACATCTGTGCCCCAAATATAAGGTTCTATTTTCCTTGGTTTCGAAATTATACTCGTTTGGCGTCAATTCGATCAAAATCTTCTAGAATCCGAACTCGACCAGAACCAATTCCCTGGTACTTTCATTACTACTAACGTAGAATTTAAATTTCATCAAAATAGCGTTATTAGTTTTTGAGTTATGGTGTTTTCAAGATATATGTTTGTTAGCCCTTGAACTTTTCGAAGGTTGTGCCAAATTTGAAGCTTCTAAATTTGTTTGAATTTACTATCTTTATTATTTTCGAAGGTATGCTTTAAGATTTTCGAAACTATGTGAATGGTCTCCGACCCACTACTCCAATAGGTTCCAAATTTCGAGGACACTAAAGTAATAGGAAGGGGCACCCTTATACCAAATTTGGACGTTTTATCTCTTTTGGATTCGGAATCATGCTCGTTTGGCCTAAATGCGATGAAAAAGTTCCAGGAAACTAAAACCACTTTATTGAACTATGAAGTTATTGCAGAAAATATTAATTACAAATATGATAATATCGCAAAATTTTATTTATTTAAAATTATCTTTGAATTAGTTGATACATTAAAAATCTAAATCATATAAATTTTGACCAGCTTAAGAAATTTAAAACAACATTACATTTTGTATTATTAATAATAAATTATTTAATTAAAACCACTTGATTAAAATATGAAGTTATATTGCAGAATATATTAGTTACAAATATGACAATGTAACAAAATTTAATTTATTTATTTAAAATTATCTTCGACTTTGTTGTCACGAAATTTATTTATTTTTTTTATTTGCATTAAAATTCTAAACCATATAAATTTTGACAAACTTAAAAAAGTGTAAATAACTATATATTTTACATTGTAAATGACAATATACTTATTACATTTTATTAAAAAATTATTTATTATTAAATTATAAAAAATTGTGAGTTATTTAAGATCAGAAAAATTTTTGTATGTTATAAAACTATAAACCACATATTTTGTTGAAAAGAATAATTAAAAATATATATACATATGCATGTGTGTATGTATATGTGCATGTATAATCAATTCCAGAAAACAAGAACAATCAAAAAAAAACTAATTAAAGTATTAATGGTTTTAACTAACATTAAAAACCATGACATTATATAAACTTCCTGTTTCGTTGACACTAGACGTTTTTAATTAAGCTCTATAAAAATTAATTTTTTAATTATTTTTTAATTATTTTAAGTTGAACTATTACTTATTTTACTGCGATAAAGGTTTCGTATAGTGATTATAAATGACTAGAAATAAAATTAATAAAAAATAATCAGATGTCATATCAAATGATGATGAAGACCCCAGTTTGCAATGTGATAAATGTGATAAACGGGTACATCTGAAATGCTTGAAGGTTAATAAGGAAATTTTTGGACACATTAATAGGTGATGATAAGACTCTTTTTCATTGTCAGAAGTGTTCGCCAAATTTTCATAAAAATATCAAGAGCAAACCTAACTTTAAAAAAGCTCAACCTCAACCTGAAAAATATCACTTTGAGTTAATACTCAATAAATTGGATGTTTTGTGTAAAGAAATTGCTGATCTACGCGAGTCCGTTAATTTTGTTAATAAGAAATATGATGAAGTAAATTTGAAAATGGAAAGCTTGATCCAGGATAACAAAATGATAAAAAAAGAAATTGAACTATTAAAAAATAATTTGTCAAACTTACGCTAGATAGTAAACAATATAGAAAATACAATTATTGGGAAGAAAGTGATGATTGCAGGCAGCTCGTCTGTAATCAAGAATGACACCGATGCAATGTTGTGTGTGGTTGAAGCTGCTAAAGCTTTAGATATTGATATAAATAGTAATGACATAACTAGCGCTAATGAAGTCCAAGCTAAAAATGGGGATACATTGGATAAAGTACTGGCTAAAGTTGAATTTTCAAATGCAAGCAAGCGGAAAAATTTTATGTTAAAAAAAAAAGAGCTAAAAAAATTTAATCAATTTAAATTACTTACTTTTTTAATGCTTTAGTTAACTAAGGAAACATTACAGCTTTTTAATTATGCAAAAAAACTAAAATCTGTTGTGTTTTTACATTATCTGGGAAGGTATTTATCAAATATACTGAACCATCAAAACCCATTGTTATTAAAAATAAAACCAGCGTTGTTGTACTTCTGCCTAAAAAAATATCCAGCAAAGCAGCTGACGATCAAGCTGATTCATTATGTAGTGATGAAGATGATAAGGATGATGAAAGTGTGGGTACTCCGTCCGTCCGATCATCACATGGAAACAAGTAATTATTATTATTAGTTTTAGTTTCTTTAGCTCATAATATGTAGTATTTTTATATATTTTTTCAATATGAATTTTATATTAAAAATAACAATAGCATATCAAAAGTTTTAGGTTATAACTTCAATTTAATTTCTTTTAATGTAAGAATCATTTTTTCTATAAAAAAAAAAAATTGATGATTTTAAATCCTTAATTTACTCGTTTAATGAATTGCCTAGGGTGTTAATGGTGCAAGAAACCTGGTATAATAAAGAATTACTTAATTTATACAATATTCCAAATTATAATTCAATGCACTCTTGACTCGTATGTTTTTTTTTTTTTTTTTTTTTTTTTTTTTGTCCTTATTGCTCCTCTTGGGAGCATAGGATATCTACTAGGCATCTCCATCTGACTCTTTTCGAAGCGTCATCTATCGGTCAAGTAGAGAAACCGTGTCATGTTTTATGTGCGTACTGCCATTGTAATTGCATATGACAGTTGCAATTACATTGTTGTTTCTGTCACATATGTCATCTCTTTCCCCGGCGGATTGGGGCTTAGAAACATCCGCAGTAAGGAATGCTTGGGGTACGAGTCCTCTAAAATCCAACGAAAATCCAGAAGCGACTGATCCAGAATGGACGGCTCTCTGGTCTGCGTCGGTTCCCCAAAGGGGCGGCAGTTAAAATACCTGGTAGTAGGTATAAAATACAAAATATAACAATAAAAAATAATGAACACAAATAAAGATAAAAATATGGTAGGGATATCTACCAAAATGTCGGCAGAGACCACGGCTGCCGGCGAGGGCTTGGCTAATTCCACAAAGGGATTAGTTAAGTCGCCAGTGGTTAAAAATGTATCTACGTTCAACGCAGCCGACCCTTTCAAAAAGGGCGGTTTAGTGGGAAGATCACCACCTGTAGTTGAAAAAAAAACCAGTGACAAAGCGGGAATCCAGGCTAATGTCACTAGAAATATTACTGGTTCGAATTTAATAAAAATTATGTCTAACGATGACGGTCAGAATAAACCCCTAGACGTGGGTATTACAGTAGAGAAACAGTTTCATTTAAGAATAAGTGAACTAGAGAAGATGTGTAGCGACTTAATGAGTCAGATTCACACTCTAACCGAAGAAAATAAAATGCTAAAGAAAAAGCAATTAACTAAAAGTGCAGTAGAATACTGTACAGATGAAGAAGAACTAACTCGGGAAACCGAGTGGATTGTTAAACGTACAGGGAAAAAAAGAAAAGCGGAGCACTCACCAGAAATACACAAAGAAAATAGTGTAGAAAAATTAAAGGTGATTAAACCAAAAATTTCAATTAATAAACCCATAATTACAGGAAAAAACAAACCTCCTCCGGTTATCTTAAGTAATGTTGTAGAATACCCCAAAGTTAATAAAATACTGAAAGATGTACAAATTAACTATAAAATAAATATGATGAATAACCATCAACTGAAGATTAATGTTGAAAAAGAAGGGGAATACAGAGAACTAACAAAAATCATAAAAGAAGCTAATTTAGAATGGCATACTTATGAAAACAAGTTGACCAGGCCAATTAAATTTATGGCTAGGAACTTGCATCCTTCATGCGATCCTGAAGATATAAAGCAAGAGCTTAAATGTAAGGGTTTTAAAATCATTGAAGTTGTTAACAAAAGAAAAAAAATTAAAAAGAATGAGGAAGAAACTATAGTTAAACTACCTCTTTTTATGTTAACATTTGAAAATACTGAGGACATTGATAAGATTTATAAAATAGAGTTTATTCAGCACATGAGAGTGAAAATTGAAGCTCTGAAAAAAACAAATCTGATTCCTCAGTGTAAAAAATGTCAAAGATATGGTCACACACAAAAATTTTGCCAGCGTCTAGCTAAATGTGTAAAATGTGCAGGGTCACATCTATCAACGAATTGTGACAAAGACAAAAAGGTTACACCGAAGTGTGCTAACTGCCTTGAGGCACACCCTGCAAACTATAGGGGGTGCGTAGTTGCAAAATAATTACAAAAGAGAAAAAAAAAAAGTAATCCAAAACATACCAAAGAAGGTGCGTCGAATTCACCTAACCCTAAATCTAGAAGCTTAAATCCTAGCAGGGTCATCGACGGTTTATCATATGCCCAAGTATCACAAAATAGAGGAAAAGAACCTATTAGTGCAACAAAACAGAACAATGTAGCATTAGAAAAATCAGCTGAAAAAATAATAAAACGCACTAACGTTAGGAATATAACTCAAAGCACAAATAGCATTCATAAACCTAACACTAAAGCTGATAATAACATTTTAATGCAGATGATGCAAAATTTGTTAAATTCAATGAACGATATCTCTAAAAGAATAACCAATTTAGAAAACAATTCTAGCAAAAGCTATAGTGGTACTCCGAAAAAATTTCTAAATAATGGCCCAAAATAAAATTAGTATTGCTACATGGAACGCAAACGGCGTACTAAATAAAAAACTAGCATTAGAGCTATTTCTCAAAACTAAAAACATTGATGTGTGTCTCCTATCAGAAACTCATATGACAAGACAGTCAAAACTAAAAATAATAGGTTTCACGTGTTATAATGCGACACACCCTAGTAATAAGCCGCGAGGAGGTAGTGCAATTTTGGTGAAAAACTCTTTACTGCATCACGAAGAGTTTAAAATAGAAACTGATGAATTTCAACTTTCAGTAATACGTGTTAAGTCCCTTAAACAGGATTTAAACATTGGGGCTTTATATTGCCCTCCTAAATATAATTTAAAGAATATGATCCTTAAAGACCTCTTGAACCGACTTGGGGATAGGTTCATCCTAGGAGATGACTACAATGCCAAACATATCGATTGGGGTTCAAGACTTACCTCAACAAGAGGAAGAGAGCTAAGGAAAGCTATTAGAGAGTTGGGTTGCTATTTTCATTCTACAGGCGAACCCACTTATTGGCCTACTGATACAAATAAAACTCCTGATCTACTGGATTTTTTCATAACAAAAAAAATATCTCCAAATTTTATTAGCCTAGAAAATAATGAGGATTTAGACTCAGACCATTCGGCTGTCGTACTAAACCTGCATGAAAAAATTGTTAAGAAACAAAATAAGCCTACACTTGTTAATAAATCAACAAATTGGTTCAACTTTAAACAAGAGATAGAAAATAATATAAATTTAAGGGTTAAAATAACAACTAAAGATGAAATAGATTTAGCAATTGAAAATCTTAATAAAATTGTCCAAAATGCTGCATGGAATAATATAAAAGAATGTAAATACATGACAGCAGGACCTAATTATCCTAGAGATATATTAAATGCGATTAAACTAAAGAGAAGAGCTAGACGAAGATGGCATGAAACACGTGACCCAGCTGATAAAACTGTGTTGAATAGAATAACGCAGAATCTTAAAAGAAGAATTCTTGAAATAAAAAACAAATCATATGAAAAATATGTTGAGAATTTATCAGCTAAAAAAGAAAGAAATTACTCTTTGTGGAAAGCAACAAAGAGTTTGAAAAAACCTGTAGTGCCAGTCCCACCAATTCGGAAAATGGATGGTAAATGGGCAAAAAATAATAAAGAAAAAGCCGAAACATTCGCAGATCACCTGGAAGAAATTTTTCGGCCCAATGAAATAGAGTCAGACCTCTACATTGAAAATGATTTCAGAAGAGAAGAAAATGCCATTGAACTAATTACTCATATAGAAATGGTTGAAGAAATTAAAGCTCTGAAGTCAAAAAAAGCACCAGGTTTCGATCTAATTACTGCAGACATTCTAAAACAACTCCCGAAAAAAGGGATAACAATGTTAACATATATAATGAATGCTATGTTAAGGTTAAATTATGTACCTAACGTTTGGAAGGTGGCAGAAATAATTATGATACTTAAGCCAGGAAAGCCTCCAAACGAAACAAAGTCTTATAGACCTATCTCTCTGTTACCAATTATGTCAAAACTCTTTGAGAAACTGTTATTAAAAAGGTTGAAACCTATAATAAAAAATAGAAAACTAATTCCAAACTATCAATTTGGTTTTAGAGAAAAACACTCTACTGTTGACCAAGTACATAGAATTACTGATATAATTGAGAAAGCTCTAGAAGAAAAACAAATATGCTCTACAATATTTCTAGACGTAGCACAAGCATTTGATAAAGTTTGGCACGAAGGCTTAATTTATAAGTTGCGGAAACTATTACCTAAAAAATATGTAGATATACTCTCATCATACTTAACTAATAGACTGTTTAGAATTAAACAGGATGAAGAGTACTCTACACTGAGAGAAATTAAAGCGGGTGTGCCTCAAGGAAGTATCTTGGGTCCAATATTATACTTGCTGTATACTAGTGACTTGCCCCAATTTCAAGAAATAACTGTAGCGACTTTTGCTGACGATACTGCAATAATGGCAGTAGGATCAAATGTCGGCGAGGCTACAAATAAACTACAAAAAGCAAGTGATAAATTATATCTTTGGACCAAAAGATGGAAAATCAAACTAAATGAACTGAAATCAATGCAAGTAAATTTTACAAATAAACCTATTCAAAATCCCCCAGCCGTACAATTAAATGGGGTAGATATTCCTCATGAAAACAAGGCAAAATACCTAGGAATGACATTAGATGTCAAGCTAAAATGGAAAGAACATGTCAAAAAGAAAAGAATAGAATTAGAACAAAAATATAGAGAAATGTATTGGCTCCTAGGTCGAAAATCTAAATTGCCAATAGAGTACAAAATTTTATTATATAACCAAATAATTAAGCCTATCTGGTTGTACGGCGTACAACTTTGGGGGTGTGCCAAACGAACTCATATTCAGAGAATTCAAGCATTTCAAAGCAAAGTGCTACGTAACATGGTGAGTGCTCCCTGGTACGTACGAAATTCCGACTTACATAGGGATCTAGGAATTCCTATTGTTAGCGATGAAATAAAAAAATATGCCATAAAACATAAGACCCACTTAGAAGGTCACATAAACATAGAAGCGTCAAAACTTCTACTATTTTCAAATGTCAATAGAAGGCTTAAAAGAACTAGGCCCCTCCAATTAGCGATAAATTCAGATCACCTTAACGGAGGTCTGTAATTCCAGTAGATCATAAAAAGTTAGCGCAAAATTAATGGTTAGTCTCTAAGACTAGTTTTAATATTTTAAAACAGGGCGGGTGTTTTTAGTGTGTTAAAGTCACACATAACTGTGGTTGCGCTCAGTATCTTTCGACGATTTCCACCATCCTTACCCCAAGAAAAAAAAAAAAAAAAAAAAAATATGTCATCTCTGATCATATCCACATATAGGTTGTTGTTTATTCAGTATTAATTATTAGATTATAGAGTATAGCTGGAAACACGATTATAGGTATATTTTTATATTATTTGTTACTAATTATTTATTATTATATTTTTAGGTATAGAATTATTATATTATAATTTATTATATATTAATTTATTATAATTATTAAATTTATTGGATATGGTATCTCCCACCAGGATTCGAACCGGGGACTGCCACAGTGTTTAGATTGCAAGGTTGCGCTCTAACCACCTAGGCTAAGGAGGAGATTTTTTTTGACTCGTATGTAGGTGTCAGCATTTATGTACATAATTCCCTAAAATATGAAATATGTGAAAATAGATGTGAAAAATATTTTAATGCTATATTTTTAAAATTAAGGGATACTTTGTTTGATAATAAACCTTTATGCTTGATGACTTATTATATATCACCAAAATGTAATCTAAATACTTGTATATTAGCTGGTGATTCAAATGTTAACCTTTTTGGAGATACTCGCTCTAAACAAAAGTTCTTATCTTTTTTGACTTCTTTTAATTATGAACATCGTCATAATTTAATAACCCGTCATTTAAATGGTTCCTGTATTGATCATATATTTTGTAATGAAAATAGTTTATTAACCAATATATCAGCTGTGCGTAGTAATATTAGTAATCATAATGTTAATGTTGTCACTATAAATAAATATAATTACATTTGGTCCCAGATGAAGGTACATATATTCATAATCCTGTAGAAATAGCAAACACATTTAATGATTACTTTGTGAGAATAAGTCATGACATAATTAAAAACATTACTTCCACGTCCGATGAAATTAATCGCTTGGGAACTCTTACAGGTAGTTATTCTAATTTTGGGTTTAATTTAACTACCGAAAATGAAGTACAAGATGTTATCACGAATTAGAAAAATAAAACTTCAGTTGGTTGTGATGGATTTCCAACCAATATAATTAAATGCGCAAAGAAAGTTAGCACCAGTTTTTTCTATTCTCTTTAATAAAGTGGTAAGTGATTGTGTTTATTCCGAAGCACTAAAATTACAAAAAGTTATTCCTGCATTTAAAAATGTAACTACGTCGGATTGCTCTAACAATAGGCCGATCACAATTCCATCAATTTGTTCTAAAGTATTAGAGAAGCTTATGTATCTAAAAATAAAAAATATCTAACTGACATTAATTACATATATAAGTATGGTTTCCAGAAAATTCTTGGAACTGTTAATGCATTGGTTGATTTGGTGAATATGAAAGGTGAAAAGCTGTTTGTTTTTAAAATGATGGCGGGTGTTTTTATTGATCTAAAAAAAGCATTTCAGGGCACAATAGCTGATTTTAAAAACTTTATAAATTTTTAAAGGACACATGTTTAAGGTTGGTTTTGGAGTGCAAAATCTGTAATCCAAATAAAATATTAACAGAAGATAATATAATATAACTATTAACCTAAATAACAATAGACGATATAAGAAAGGATATAAGTTATTTCATATAAAACGAGGAAGAGTATAGTAAAGTAGACTGTGCAACTCTAGGATACCCGTTTGATCGTAATATTGTCATTATATCATTCGGTTAGAAATTCATATATCATCCAAAAAAATATATAAGTTGAAAGGTGGATATTTGAATCTCATCCACTACACGAACTTTATTTAATTCAAACGTTGGCCATCAACGTTAACTACTATTGACAACGGTTTAGATATCCACCATTATTAGGTATAGAGCAGGGGTGTCAACTAATTTTCCTATAAGATCTACTTCGCGCAGTAAAAATCCTCTGCGATCTACTTTTTCTAAAAGTAGGAGTAAGAGGAGAAGGCAATATTTAGGGATCCAAATTTCACGATTTTTTAAATTTCTAACATATACTTATTTGAATTAAATTAAATAAAAATCATATAGCGATAATATTTTATTAATAGTAATAATTAAAAATATTCACAAACTTTACATATTTTTTAAAAAAATATGATTTTACTTTTATAGATTATGAACAGACGACAGTTAAGAAGGAAACTGAAAAATACAAAAATATAATTATATTATTTTTCCAACTAAAGTAACTTACATAAGAATAGGCAAAAAATCATTTTGAACTTCCTGGTGCTACAATATTTGAATTACTTATTCTACATTGCATCGTGTCTATAATTTATACATAATTTGGTAAGTAATTACTCAGACCATTTCTCAAGCAGGATTCTAAATGTTCGTCTGTTAAATTAGTTCGGTATTTCGACTTTATTATTTTCGTTTGTGAAAATGCTGATTCGTACAAATACGTCGAACCAAAATATGCGTATAAATTTTCAGCACATTTTTTTAGATTCGGATATTTATCTTCTGCTAAATATTTCCAGAATTTATCTTCGGAAGCTCTTGCTTTAATATAAATATCATTTTGTAAAGTAATAATTTCTTCTTCAAGTGTAATGTTATCCATATCAAAAATAGTTGAAAGGTTTTCTGCAACTGTTTCTGCTTTAATATTGCTATCAAATGGAAAACTTATAAACAAAACTGCATTATCAAGTTTTTTAAAATCTTCGAAAGGGTTACCAAATTCTTCAATAACGTTCTTAATTTCTTTAATATATTTATTTTCATCATAATTAGTATAAGCAGAACTTTTTAATTGATCCATGTTTGGAAAATTAGATAAATTTTTATTTTTTAGCTTTGATACAAGCAGATTTAATTTTTCTCTGAAAGCATTTACAGCACTGATCATATGAAAAATCGTTTTATTAGGACCTTGTAGTTCTAAATTTAAATCATTTAATTTAGCTGTTATATCGGTTAAAAATGCCAAATCTAATAACCAAATATCGTCATTTAATTGCTTGTAATCATCGCTTCTTTCGCTAACAAATTGTTTAATTTCATTGATTAGATCTCTAAATCGCTGAAGAAATTTTCCTCGAATTAACCACCTAACATCAGTATGCATGAGCAATTCGGATGGTCCACCATCATCAGTTTCTTCCACCTGTAGTTTAAAAAGACGCCTTTGAAGACTTTTTGCGCGAATTGAATTAGAAATTTTGAAAGCTATATTCATAATTTCTTGCATATTTAAAACTTTAGCACACAGCACTTGCTGGTGTATTATACAATGATATTGTAAGAAATCGGGAAAATCCTCATCATTTCGACATAGTCCAATGAAACCTTTTCGGCGACCTGTCATAGCTGGTGCTCCGTCCGTCGTAATTGAAACAATTTTATAGAGTGGCAATTTAGCAATTTTATAGAAGTTTTTAAAACTGGTAAATAGATCTTCACCACGAGTTTTTCCTTTTAATGGAATAATTGTAAGTAATTCTTCTTTAGTCGAAAAGTCCTTAAAAATCATTCTAATGAAAATAATCATTTGAGATATATCAACCGCATCAGTAGATTTCATCCAACTCAAGTGAAAAAGCTTGACAATTCGTAATGTCCTGCATTAATTGTTCTTTTAAATTTGAACTTATTAGGTCTACTCGCTTTGCAACTGTATTGCGTGATAACTGTAAATCGTTGATCGCAGAAACTGTTTCTGACTTATTTTTATAATCACAAAATAAAGAGTCAGTAGCTTCTAAAATTGCATTTTTTAAAATAGCACCATCACTAAATGGTTTCTTACTTTTCGCAAGAACATAGCATACTCGTAAAGAAGCAATTGTAACCGACTTTGATTTTAATGTTTCTTTAGTGAAAATTAATTGCTGCGATGAAAGGCACGCCTTAAGTTCACTAATTTTAGCTTTTCGTAAATCACTTCTCGGCGGATAATTAATCTCATACTTTCTATGCACCGTTTTGAAATGTCGCTCCAAATTTCCTTTCTTTGGTAATGAAACACTATTATTACAAATTAAACAACAGCATTTATTTTTTATCATAATAAAGAAATAAGCGTGCTCCCATTCTTCATGATAGTGATAAGTTTAAATCTTTTTAGAATTATCCATGGTGTCACAATTTAAAATAATTTCAATTAATTTTTAAAATAATTTTAATTAATGAATAAGTTTATACTCAATGATAACTAGATTCAGACAAATAAAAAAAATTCAAAAATAAGAAATATTTTCAAATACATTCTTATTGTTTCCAAAGCTACTTAGCAAATATCCAATCCTTAAAATGAATAAAATATAGTAGAGCCATCTCTTATTATACAAAATGAATAAAATATAGTAGAACCATCTTTTATTTATTAGTTTCTTATTGTGATTTTTTATATGTATTTAGTACAAATAGTTTTTGATTCTTGAAATTGAAAATGAAAATTTGAAAGAAAAATAAATATCTGAAATATGAATATTTATTGCCGATCGACCTAAAATCATTACGCGATCGACCGGTAGATCGCGATCGACGTTATTGACACCTCTGGTATAGAGTAATGATCATATAAAAGATGAAGTTGTATTGCAACCACTCGAACCAAAAACTAAGCTGTTTCTAGCAAAATGTCAGATACTCAGCTTCATTAGGTATTGAGTAGTACCTACATAATAGAGGAAATTGTATGTACAAACTTTGGCCTTATAACTAAAGTATTTTTGACAAAATTTCAAATACCTAACTTCATTAGGTATAGACTAATGCTCATATAAAAGTAGAAGTTTGTGACAGCTTAATTAATTCCCTTATGACCATTAATTAATTCCCTTATGCTATTATAATAAAAAAACAATATAAGAAAGTAAAATATTTGACTCAGCCCATATTTTTTGCTAAAAAAAAACCATAAAAACAACAAAAAAATTTGCCAGGTAACTTGCCCTGTTTCTAGCCCAGTATTAATTCTAATATGAAGCTACGTCATTAAATTCACAGTTATTGACAATTTAACTTTGTTTGGCAGCTCCCCGAAAGTAAAGCCTTAACAATTGAAACTTCATACAAATGTTCGATCTATTATATAACTAAATGTTCACAAAACATAAGTTTTTAACATTATAAACTTAACATTAATATATATAACAGCTTTAGAACTAATTTTAATATTATTTATTTCATAATTGTTTAACATACATTTTTGCTTATGTTGCACATTTCTTTGTAATATAATTTAATTGAACTTAACTTAATAAAATACCTTAAAGTCATTGTATTGACCTACATTCATAATTTTAATTATTTTAAAGTAAATTAAATATTTGTTGTGTCAGCTAATTTCGTTGCATAATGTATAATTATTACGGAAATAAAAATTGTATTTAAAGCCGTAATTTCAAGTAAAATATATTCATTAATAAATTTTAATTCTAAACTTAAATAAGCGTTTTTTGTTTATTTATTTTTTGTGGTTCAAACACTAGCCGTGTGTAATTTTCATTCTCTCAGCGTTATTAATTTTCAAGAAATTCACATTGAAGCAAAGAAGTTATATGGCAGCTCCTCGTACATAAAGGCGTAACATTTTGAAATTTCATACAAGGGTTTGATCTACTGCGTAATTAACCATGTGTAATTTTCATCCTCCCAGCGTTATTAGTTTAGAAGAAATTCAAATTGATGCAAAGAAGTTGTATGGCAGCTCCTTGAAAATGAAGCCCTAAAATTTTATATATCTATGCACGGGTATAAAAAACATTTTCTAACTAATTAAACTATACAAAACTATTATAGTTGCCCTTGTCAACTTTTAGATACCCGGGTATACCCACTATGATGTAAAAATTTAAAAAAGTAAAATAGTTAAAAAAAATTTAACTCATTATCCCATAATTTTGTTTAGATTCATAGATATTGAATTGAAAACTGTGCATGGCAGATGCCTGAAAATGGGGCCGTAACATTTTGACACTTCATACAAGTTCTCGACTCATTATATAACTAACCGTGTGTAATTTTCATCCTCGTAGTATAATTAGTTTTAAAAAAATTCATATTGGTACAAAAAAGCTTTATGGCAGCTAAACGAAGCCTTGGTCCGATTTTAATCAAAAACAAGTAAAGAAACAGTCACTCGGTGCAACCGACTTAGAAATACCCTACACCTATTTGGTTCAAATTTAATGGGAAGTTCATAAGTTATTTTAAAACCATAAAAGATTTTATTAGTTTGTTCTTAAGACATGGCTAACCAAATTAGCTTTATAGTACTAAAAAACATTTTCTAATTGCTTTATCTATTCAAAAATATTCCAAATTCTTACTAATTTACCTATTTAAAAATATTAAAAAACAAAAAAACTTGAAATAAATGGAAATATACTTATTTCGATTCAATTACAAAAGTTAAAAAATTTGAATTATTAAATTTTGTGATAAAAAGCTAATCAAAGCCTAATAAATTTAATAATTCAAATTTTTCAAATCGATCAAAAGCTTCTATAATCCGAACTCTTAACCAAACTCGACCAGAACCAATTCTCATGATACTTTCAATACTAGTAACCTGCAGTTTAAATTTCTTCAAAATAGCGGCATAATTTTTTGAGTTATGCTATTTTTAAGACATATGTTTGTTACCCCTTGAACTTTTAAAAGGTTCCAGAACCCGAAACCATGATACGATTTCGTCCATAGGCAGTCAGCGTTGTATTTTAAATACTAGTGAACCCTTGTACACAATTGGAACGTTCTATCTTAATTTTAAGTTACTATTTTAAATAATTTCGATTATAAGCTTTTAAACCTTAGTAGGTCTAAGAGGGGTACTGAACCACCACTCCATTTGATCCCAATTTAGGGGGCCACACAAATAGTAAAGAACATCCTTGTGCCAAATTTGAAGCTTCTACATTTGTTTCAAGTTGCTATCTTTATTAATTTTATAGATATGCTTTAAGGTCTTCGGAAATGTGTGGCTGGTCACCGACCCACTACTCCAAAAATCAAGTACAAAAATCAAGAACACTAAAGAAATAGGAATGGACACCTTGATACCAAATTTGGAGGTTCTAACATCATTGGTTTCGGAATTATGCTCGTTTGGCCTAAATTCGATCAAAAACTTCTAGGTTCCGAACCCATGGTCGAATCTCCCAGTATACATACATGATCCTTACCGACCAAGTATACCTACTTTATTCTTTATTCTTAATGAAACAAAATGAAGACTATCATAAAAATTTTTATTAACAGCAAGTAGTAATGCAAAATCTGTTAATGCAAAAAGTAGTAGAAAGCGTAAAAGGCATTCCGAATTGTGTACAAAGGTTAACTATACATTTAACAATTCAAATTTTTCGAAATTGCAATTATTTTAAATTGTTAGTTTATGTACCTATTAGAAAAGCTTATAAACGCAAAACATGCTATAAATATTTTTCTAAAGTACAATTACAATTTTAGAACTGTTCATATAATTCATTTAAATATAAAAATAAATTTTACATAAATGCACCAAGTACCTTTGAATATAGCTTAAGTATTGTACACAATGTCTTAATAATATATCAGCTTTGGTAATAATTCAATAAAATATATGATACGATTAACATTAAAAAAAAGGAATTTAACCTAATTTATAAAATATTATACAAAATATGTTTTATGATAAAATTCTTAGCTTTCCTAGAAATAGGAAAGAACCCTCGTGTATCAAATTTAAAGTTTCTATCTTCTTGAATTTCGAATATAAGCTTTTTAGTTTTGGGATTTCTTAGGAGACATCTGAACCAACACTTCAGTTAAGTCTAAATTTCGGGGACACATAAGAAATAGGAAATATATTCTTTGGCTTCGAAATTATACTCGTTTGGCCTTAGATCGATCAAAAGCTTCTAGAATCCAAACTCATTATCCGAACTCGACCAGAACCAATTCCCATGGTACTTTCATTATTAGTAACCTAGAGTTTAAATTTCATCAAAAAAGGGGCATTATTTTTTGAGTTATACTGCTTTTAAGATATATGTTCGTTAGCCTTTGAACTTTTAAAGGTTCCAGAACCCCAAACCATAGTACGATTTCGCCCATATGCCATGCCCGTCATACTTTCAATACTAGTTAACCCTTATACACAATTGGAACGTTCTATCTTAATTTTAAGTTAATATTTTTATTAATTTCGATGATGCTTTTAAACCTTGGGAGGTGTAAGAGGGGTACTGAACCACCACTCTGATTGATCCAAAATTAGGAGAACGCGCAGGAAGTAAAGAACACCCATGTACCAAATTTGAAACTTCTAAATTTGTTTGAAGTTACTATCTTTATTAATTTCGAAAATATGCTTTAAGGTCTTTGGAACTGTGTGGCTGGTCCCCAACCCACTACTCCAATTGGTGCCAAATTCCAATTCGAGGTTCTATTTTCATTGGTTTCGGAATTATGCTAGTTTGGTCTAAATTCGATCAAAAAGTTCTAAGTTCCGAACCCATTGTACATTACCCACAGTACGCAATCACTACCAGTTCATTACCAGTACCCTACACCACAAATTTTATGAAGATAGCGTCATTAGTTGTTGAGTTATCGTAATGTTTTATATATGTTTGTTACCCCTTAGACTGATTAAAAGGTCCAGAATCCAAAACCTTGTGGTTATTTCGCCCATATGCAGTCCGCGCTGTACTTTAAATACCAGTTAAACCTTGTACACAAGTGGAACGGTATATATTAATTTTAAGTAACTCTTTTTTAGTAATTTCATTTATAAGCTTTTAAACCTTGGGAGGTTCAAGAGGGGTACGGAACCACCACTCCAATCGATCCCAAATTAGGGGGACACACAAGAAATAGTAAAGAACACCCTTGTGCCAAATTTAAAGCTCTACATGTTTTCAAGTTGACCATATGCAATCCCCACGGTACTTTCATTAATAGTAACCTAGAGTTTTAATTTCATCAAAATAGCGTCATTAGTTTTAGAGTTATCGTGTTTTTCGAATACATTTTCGTCAAGCCTTGAACTCATCAAAGGTTCCAAAACCCTTTCCCATTGTCCAATTTCGCCTATATGCGGTCCTCGCTGTACTTTCAATAGTAGTTAACCCTTGTACACAATTGCAAAGTTCTATTCTAATGTTAAGTTACTAATTTTATAAATTTCGATGATAAACCTTGGGAGGTCTAAGAGAGGTACCTGAACCAAAACTCCAGTTGATCATAAATTAGGAAGACATGCAGGAAATAATAAACAACACTCTGTGCCAAATTCGAAACTTCTACATTTGTTTCAAGTTATTATCTTTGTTAATTTTGGAGATACGCTTAAAAGTCTTTAGACTGTGTGGATGGTCCCCGACCACCAAATCCAATTGGTTCCACATTTCAAGGACACTAAGAGAATAGGAAGAGACACCCTGATACTAAATTTTGAGGTTCTATGTCAATTGGTTTCGGAATTATGCTCGTTTGGCCTAAACTCATGTCAAGAAATAAGAAATAAACAAGTGATGAAACAAACCAAGCATTTTTCAAAAGCACATTTGCAAAATTATATAGGATTTCTAACTTAGTATTTTATCATTTATTTTTAAAAAACTATATGTAAAAATAAATTATAATATTATAATTTTGTTATTTCATAAATTTATTAATTATGAATAATCAATACTTAACATAATCCCAGTGCACTCAAAAAAACCGCTTAACAAGTGCGAAATATAATGTTGGAGCTTAAACGTTAACGTTTAATTTTAGAAAAACATACACTAGTGAATAAGTTGCTGTTTTATAAAAACTAAAAAGTTTTTATTTTTAAGATCTAGTAGCCCTTCAATGGGGAAGACCTCCAAATTTTTGCTTAACAAATTTATGATGGATCTGCCAATCCTGCTCCTGTCCCCACCCTTCTATTTTTTTAGGTTCTAGGAAATCAATTGTGAACTCCACCAAAATTTGGAATTTTACCTAGAATTTTATTATCTAAGGAAAAATGGTTAAAATTAAGAGACAGTTTCTTCAACTTAAAGAACCCCTTTTAAATTTTTTTTTTTATTTTTTGCTATATCTACCCGTGGTTAAAATTTCTTAACTCTATTTCAAACAATGTAAAAGTTTTTGTAAACATACGGACGGACGGACAGAGTGAAGCAATATAGGCACATTTTTACAAAATTGTTTGAAAATGTGCTAAAAATGGGTTTCTTGTCGGCTGAATCAAGTTCAACAAGAGTACAACAGGCCAACTTCAATACAAACGAAATTCTGAAAGAAGGCATAACAACAACAGTCATTTTGCTCATATACGAAACAGTAAAATATTTTATCAACAAAAAAGCAAGTAATAAGGCGCAAAGGATACAATTATCGGCAGAATAAAAAAACAAAAAACAAAATGTTTTGTTTTTTTTAAAATAAAGTCAAATTAAAATAATTTAAATAAATAAAAATATTTTGAAATAAGTAAAGTATTTTTTGAAAATTTCAAATTATATTAAAATTAAATAAGTTAAATAAAAATTAAAAATCTATTATATTATATCTAAAAAATAAATATGTTAAATTTATTTTTTTGATACCAATTTAAATTGACTTAAGTAAATTAAGGGACCTACTATCGACATTAAAGAAAAATCCGACTAGAACTTATACTGAAAAATTGATGCAAGAAAGAGAGAAGGAAATAGAAACAATGTGGGAGTCCTATAATCAATCTACTTCTGCAAGTGAACATCAACTTGAAATAAGTCTAAAACTCAGGGATATAACTGCACAAATAAAAAATATAAAATAAACATGAGTTGAATAAGCAGATTATAGAAAAAGAACTCTTAACAATACATTGGGTTATTAACTATTTTAGACCATATCTTTTTGGCACAAAAATCCATCATTCAAATTAACAAGAATACGTGTAGATTATGATTTTAAGATTATATTCAGGCAAGGCAAAATGATTTGTAATGGTTGTAAATGCAGATGCACTTTCAAGAATTCAGATAGACTCTACCAAACTTAAGGAAATTATATCCAGAAACAATATAAATATTATTACAAGAGCAATGAAAAATAAAAAGGTGGAAAATTTAAATAAAATAAATGAAAAAAATAACGAAGAAACCACCAAAACCTTAAATACAGATATGAAGAATGACCATCCTCACATTTGGAATGCAACACAATATCAGATATAAGGTAAGAAATATGATATTAACATCTGACGTCAGAAATCAAAAAGAAAATATAAATCAAAATAAATACAGAAATAAAAGAAATTACGATAATAAAAATGAAAATAAAAATCTCGAGAATAATGAAATTAAATTAGGAGCAAAAAATTAAATAATTGCAGAATAAATCCAAAAATTTTTACCAGAGATAAAATTGGTTCTGAGGAAATTATTACTCAAAACAAGCAATTTAAATATTAAGGAATTAGCCTTAACAAATGATGATGATATATTTAAAATAGTGGATATCCAAGAAATTAAGGAAATTTTTAATGAGCTGAAAACAATCAACAAATAAAAAACAAAGAAAAAATGTAAGAATTAATAAGAAATTATCATGACACAACGTATGGTGAACATTGTGGTTTAAATAAATGTATAAGCAAATTACGTTTTGAAAGATATGAACCAAATGGTTAAGAAATACATAAACTATTGCGAAACGTGCAATAAAATTAAAATAACTAAATATAAAAAGAAAAATTATGAAATTACAGATACGCCAACAATATTTTTTGAAGTAATAACGATTATACCGTTGGTCCATTGAAACCATCAAACAAATATAGATTCATACTTGTCAATGTAAACTAAAATATATTGAAGCTTACCCAATAGAAACTAAAGACCCCACAACAGTCGCAAAATCAATAGTAGAAAAATGCATACTGAAATATGGACGTTTTAAAAATTTAAAAACTGATGAGGGAACAGAATTCACAAACGAATTACTAAAACACATTTGCAAATTTTTAAATATTGAAAAAGTAACATCAACACCTTATCACCGTGAAACATTAATTGCAACGGAAAGAAATCAGTACCCTATATATTTAATGAGTTTAGAAGGACAAGACAGTTGGTGCGAATATTTACCGTACTATACTTACTTTTATAACTCAACACCACATAGTACTACAAATTACTCACTTTTGAATTAGTATATGAAAAAATAAGCAGATTTTTTTCTGAAGTACTGAACAGTAAACACAGTGTCTATAAGTTAGATGATTATAAAAATGAACTAAAAATAAAAAAAAAATAAAAATCTTTTTATTACTGAAAAATATAATAAAAAATTAAAACAAAATAATATAAATAAATTTAATTTGAAAATAAATGACGTTGTATATATAAAAATACGGAATAAGAAAAAGGGTGGTTTAAAGGATCATTTAAAATTGTATCATAAAAATGTCCAAATAGCACAGTAATCTATATATATAAAAGGGAATGTTTGTGGGTTTGTTTGTTTGTTTGTTTGTTTGTTTGTTTGTTTGTTTGTTTGTATGTAGCGAATAGACTCCTAAACTGCCCAGCCGATTTTCATGAAAATTTGTATATAGGGGTTTTTGGGTACGGAAAGAAATCGTGGCCCAAAAATTTTGCTCTAACGGACCGCCAAGTTGGGGCTGTGGTGCAAGTATTTAAACTTCTTTGTTCTAAAATGAAAACGGTTTGACCGATTGACTTCAAATTTTGTATACGTGATGCTCTTTGAGAATTGAGTAGACACTATTAACAGTTTTGGAATTTGTTAACCCATGTCGGGCCGACGGGTGGTCAAAAAAAATTTTGGGTCCAAACTTTGTCCGATTTTACGAAATTCTGCTTTGGTTTAAAAGAAAGCCCCAAAAAAATTTTTGTTGAGTTCCATTAACCCTTTGCGGCCCAACAGCTTTTTATAGGTTTTTTCAATACTTTACTCTAAATTCGAAACGGTTTGACCGATTGACTTCAAATTTTGTATACGTGATGCTCTTTGAGAATTGAGTAGATACTATTGACAGTTTTGGAATTTGTTAACCCATGTCGGGCCGACGGGTGGTCAAAAAAAATTTTGGGTCCAAATTTTGTCCGATTTTACGAAATTCTGCTTTGGCTTTAAAGAAAGCCCCAAAAAAAATTTTGTTGAGTTCCATTAACCCATTGCGGCCCAACAGCTTTTTATAGCTTTTTTCAATACTTTACTCTAAATTCGAAACGGTTTGACCGATTGACTTCAAATTTTGTATACGTGATTCTCCTTGAGAATTGAGTTGACACTATTAACAGTTTTGGAATTTGTTAACTCATGTCGGGCCGACGGGTGGTCAAAAAAAATTTTGGGTCCAAATTTTGTCCGATTTTACGAAATTCTGCTTTACCTTTAAAGAAATCCCCAAAAACAATTTTGTTGAGTTCCATTAACCCATTGCGGCCCAAAAGCTTTTTATAGGTTTTTTCTATACTTTACTCTAAATTAGAAACGGTTCGACCAATTGACTTCAAAATTTGGATACGTGATGCTCCTTGAGAATTGAGTTGACACTATTAACAGTTTTGGAATTTATTAACCCATGTTGGGCCGACGGGGTGTCAAAAAAAATGTTGGGTACGAATTTTGTCCGATTTTATGAAATTCTGCTTTGGCTAAAAAGAAAACCCAGAAAAAAATTTTATTGACTTGCATTAACCCATTGGGGCCAACAGCTTTTTATAGGTTTTTTCAATACTTAACTCTAAATTAAAAACGGTTTGACCGATTTTCTTTAAATTTTGTATACGTGCTCCCCTGTGAGAATTGAGTTGACACTATTAACAGATATGGAATTTGTTAACCCATGTCGGCCCGACGGTTGGTCAAAATAATTTTGGAAGCTAATATTGTCAAAATTTGCGAAGTACTGCTTTGGCTAAAAAGAAAGCCCCAAAAAAATTTTGTTGAGTGATTTGGAAGCAAATTACGTCCAATTTTGCGCAATACTGATTTGCCCAAAGAGAAAGTGTAGTTCCGTTGACCCAGTGGGGCACAGTGGCTTTTAATAGATTTTTGCGTTACTTAACTCTAAAGTAGAAACGATTTGACCGGTTTACCTCAAGTTTTATATGTGTGAAGCAACTTGAAAATGGAGTTGAGTCTGTTAACAGTCGGTCTTGCGATTTTTCAAAAAAATTTTTTGGTAGTAAATTACGTCAAAATTTGGAAAGTAGTTCGTACTGCTTTGAATTACAGAAATTTTCAAAAATTACTAGAATAATCCTAGAAAAATCGTTTTAAAAAAGATTGCTTTCACACATTTTAAAATTTACATGTGTAAACCGTGTGTAATTTTTGTGTTAACTTTTTGCAGTAACATCAACTTCAGTTAAACCTCCGTTGAGAGGCGCAGCAACGCGCACCGGGTATTAGCTAGTTATAAATAAACAAGTGATGAAAAAACCAAGCACATTTTCAAACTTATATAGGATTTCTCACTGAGTATTTTACAATTTATTTTTATTAAAATTTCTATAAAAATAAATGATAATATTATAATTTAGTTATTTCATCAATTTAATAATTATGACTTATAGTGAATCTAATACTTAGAATATAATCTAAGCAAAAATGGTTAAAACTAAGAGACAAATTCTTCAATTTAAAGAACCCCTTTTAAATGTAAGAAAAACCATTAACATAATATGTTGAAATATAATGCTGCAGCTTTAAATTTTGTATATTTGTAAAAAAAAAATTTGAACAGGTATTCAAGTTACATGTGTTTAAAAATAGGGAAATTTCAATTTTCGAGCCCTTATCGCTCCTAAATAGAAGACGTGACAAAAAAGTTTGGTTAACCGACTTCTTCTAATTTCAAAACCCTAGCTTGAATCGTTCAGAAGATAGGTGGGGCTAAAAATGTTGCCAAATTGAGTTTTGCATAATGCTAAATTTTAGTACCGAATCGCAACCCCAAACATTTGCTTTTTAAAAATTTTTTTAGTTTACAAAACCAGCACAAGAACAAGTATTCAAGTTACAGGTGTTTAAAAATAGCAAAATTTCAATTTTCGAGCCTTTATCGCTCCTACAGGGGGGGCTTGACAAAAAAACTTTTTTAACAAACTCCTACTAATTTTGCAGAATCTAATTTCTCCCAAGATTTCAAAACCCTACCCGTGGTTAAAATTTCTTTACTCTATTTCAAACGGTGTAAAAGTTTTTGTAAACATACGGACGGACGGACAGAATGAAGCTATGTAGGTACATTTTTACAAAATGTTTTGAAAATGTGCTAAAAACGAGGAAGAGCGTAGTAGAACTTTCAGGTAAGTACAAAACAAAATATAAGTTGAAAAGCAGATATTTGAACCTTTTCTAAACCATTGACTATATTTTATTCAAATGTTGGCAATTCAAGTAAACTACTATTGTATAAACTACATAGTATAATGACATACGTTTACCTTTACCTTTATTGCCTTAATTTATATTTTTACATAAACTAAATTTCGGTAAGCACTGCTTCTCAACTTTAATATTTTTTGTTTTTGTACTTATTAAGTGGCCAGATGTTTATAAATATTTTATAATATGATTAAACCTAGGAGAAATGACAAAAAAAAAGCTAATTAACAGTTTTAAGAATTTAAATTTTTTTTTTTTTTTGGTTTTTTGTTTTTTTTTAATTAAAATCTTAAGCTACCTTAAACTAAAACTTAAACTACGATTTTTATAATATGAATATACTTAATCATGAGAACATACACATGCAGTATTTTGAATATGTTTAATTAAGATTGCGGATGAGAACATTTTCTGAATATCGGCA
Source organism: Dolichopus griseipennis (assembly GCA_963082915.1). NCBI lineage: Eukaryota > Metazoa > Arthropoda > Insecta > Diptera > Dolichopodidae > Dolichopus > Dolichopus griseipennis. The sequence goes on from OY720441.1 coordinate 140,845,818, forward strand.
TTTGTTTGAAAAATTGAGTGTACACTTGTTAATTAAATCAAATAAAAATTTACCTTGCGAGAGTTTGTGTAACTTAACTGTTGAGAAACAAAATGGAAGTTTAAGTATTTGGTTTTGTTTCACTTGAAGCCGTTTTATATGGGTTATAGCGTACTTACCCCAAATTTTGCATCTTTATAACATTACATTAGAGAAAGTTTTGTTTAAAAATTATAATTTTGTTATCAATGCAGTTTGGATTCTATAAATAAGTTTGAGATCTATAAATAAGTTTTTTATAGATATAAATTCCTAAGTATTTAACTAATTTTAGCCATGGAATATCGTTACCATCTAGATGTAGATTTCTGCTGGGAACTAGAAAAGGTTTTCTATTTCTAGTAAAAAAAATTGCTTGAGTTTTTTGAGTGTTAATTAAAACAATTTAATAAGTTTAAAAAAGTATTTATTTATTATACAGAAAGATCTAGAAAATGATTGAGTAGGATCTCTGTTGTATTTTTAAAAGAAGTTAAAATAGCCGTTTCATCAGCATATAATCCAATATTACAGTTTGATAATTTAGGAAAGCCTGAAATAAATATATTGTATAAGATGGGAGATAAAACAGAGCCTTGAGCAGTTCCTGCATCTACATTAAAGCATTTGCTTTTTCATTAGCAAGCGAGATAAAATATTTACGAGTACATAGAAAGTTCTTTATTATTTTAATTAAGAATATTGGGAAATTTAAACACATACATTTATGAATAATTAGTCCATCATGCCAAACCGAATCGAAAGCTTTTTCAATGCCAAGAATTATCATTCCTATGGGAGTTTTTATTTTGAAAACTGTTTTTGATCTCGTTATCAATTGTAACCACTTAATGGCAAGTAGAGTGTTCGGCTCGGAAACATAACTTTTAAGAACGCATTTAATATTTTGCAAAGGTATACTAAAGCCTTTTTTTCAAGGTTTTTAATTATATATTTTTGATATTATCAGGCCTAGGCGCTTTTCTGTTTTTTAGTGAACGGATTTGATTTTTTATTTCTTTGACAGAAATGCATTCTATTTGTTGCGAGTAGATTTTCTATTAAGTTTATTAAATCAGACACAAGTTTGTTAGTTTGGGCACAACTGTAGTTTGAAGTTTGTGGTTATTTGAAAATACTTCTCCTAATAAATTGGCTTTTTCAGAATTTGTGAATGCAGTGATATTCCCCCTTCTGAGTGTGGGTATACCAGAATTTTATTATTCAGGATTTTAGTTAATTTCCAGAATGGTTTGCAATTTTTTTTCAAATTACTTATGCGATTTGCGAATAGGTATATTGTTATGCCCTTCAGCTATCTCTCTTATCTTCTCCTTGATTTTATCGTTTAGATATAAAAATAAAATTTTTTGTTCTCTGCCAAATTTGTCTATAATAATTTCTTTGACTTATAAATTGCTGAATATCATTAGATATTAGATAATCCTTTTTTTGTCTTGTGTTAGAGGTAAACAAATCATTTCTTACCTTTTTTATAGAATTATTTGCAGCATTAATAATTAATAAACTGGTTAATATATCTAATTAATAAAGCTACCCCACCTCCTCTTTTTGAGCCTTCTCTATCATTTCTATAAATATGAAAATTGTTACTATAAAATTTATTGTTATCTTTTAACCAGGTTTCACATAAAGCGGAAAATGTATGTTCTCATTTTCTAAAACATGGAACAATTCAATTTGTTTACACTAATTGGTAATACTTTGAGCATTCCAAAACAATACATTTATATGGTTATTATGGACCATTATTGCCATGATTATTTTTACTATTATTACAGACATATTTAAAAATTGTATAAGTGATAACATTAATATGTTCTGTTTTATTTTTACAATTAACTATATTTGTGAGTAATTCACTAAAAATTTCCAATATTTCTTGATAGGAAAATAAATTGTTGTTGTTATTATTATTGTTACTATTATTAATATATGGAATATATGCTGTTAGTGGCGTTGGCTACAATGCTTGCATATGATTGCATAGTCATACCTGATTTTACATGTTGAGACATAGAATTAACTTGTTGCTGCTTGTGTGTTTGAGTAGTAGATTTGTTGCGAGAGAGATTTGTTGCATTGCTTTGTTTATCTATCATCTGGTTTTGTAAATTTAATTTGGCGATACAGTTCCGATGACGGGCTTTGTGTGGTTGACGCCGATTTGCACATTTAATTCTTTGATTTTCTGATGTTATATTGATTTGGGGACATGCTTTAGTTGGTGATTTTCTGCATATAGAGTATATTTCGTTAATAGATGACGTGTCCGTAAATTTGACAGTTAAAACAGCTTGTATTTCCAGAACGTGAATTTTTGTAATAATTCCAATTTACAATAGTGTAATGAATAGCTTTGACTTTATTTTGAAGTTCATTTAATTTTATTCTGTTTTTTTTTATATGAACAATAAAAGTTTTTTGAGTAAAGTATTTTGGATTTTATATTTTCATTTCTTTAACATCCAAGCATTCAACATATAATTGGAGCAGTTCACTTTTAATTAATTAACATTAATTCTTAATTAATTCTGCTACTATTGCCCAACCCTTGCAATAAAAATTTATATGGAGTTTCGGATGAAATATCGTGGTTAAAAAACCTTCATTTATGATTATCATCCAATATTTTATTATTTTCATCGATTAGTGTTCAATAAATTTTATTATAAGTGTCTATGTTAGTGCTAATTATTTTATCTCCAGAACTGCTATTTTTCAAGAAATAGTCTTTTACCATAAAGTAACATATATATAGAGTATTCACGTAGAACAAAATTCGTTAGTCATTTCTTTTTAAAAATCCCGTCCCATTTTACTCAATATCCCGTCCCATTTTTACTCAACACTCAAAATTCATTTTAAAACTCAATTATTTTTACTTAAAAATTGAGAAGAATTTTTTTTAAGCTCTAGAAAAAAAAAAAAAATTCTTCATAATTTGAATATTATGATATTATATGAAGAGTATATATTAATGTATGTACATATTCACATATTTACATTTTTATGCTATTTTTATGAATGTTAAGAAAAATGTATGTGTGTACATATTTTTTTGTAAATGTAACTTTTTTTATGTGATATTTTTCTCTATTTTTTTTTTTGATGTATTTTTTATGTATTCTTATTTTGATATTAAGAATTATAATCAATTTAATAAAGGCGCGCATTTTTAAAAGTGTCAAGTGTTTATTTTGTTATGAACATATTATTGAGTATTAAAATTTAAATTAAAAAAATTGAGGAACAAAATTTACATGTAAGTATTAATTTATAAATTTTCTATTAGAATAAGTACTATATTTTAGACAAAAGCAATTAAAAAAGAAAAATAACATTCGCTACATGACAAGTTATCACTATTAAAGTAATTACATATTTTTACGAAATTTTTTTTTTTACAAAATTTGAATTTCCAGTTAAAAAATTTTTTTCATATCCCCCAAAATTTCGTGTAATTACGAGGTATAACTTGTCACATCATAGCTTATTGCTTTTACTATAGCTTTTATCTAAATTTCATTGCATTTTTCTTATAACTTGTCATGCAAGATGTTACATTAGAAATAGTAAGCATAATAATATGTATGTACCTACATACATGTAAAAAAAAATTTGGATTATGAATTTTAAAAGATAAACGATGCTGCATGTATTTAGGAATAAAAAATACTTTACTCATGAAACACCTTGCATTTTTATACGTTCTAATTTTCTTCATCTGAAACAATGCGGTATATTTTTATAAAGCCATGTAAAAATTTTGTCTATTAATTTTCTGAAAAATATTATAATATTTTATGTCTTTTATGTAATAATCTTATGATTATTATGTATTTGATGTATTATTATAAAATAATTAACTTTTTTTTATAAATATACTTAAATTATTTTTAATTTGAAAATCAAATTAGCGTTTCGGCCTGATAGATATATTCCGCATTGTCAGAAATATCTATTTTCTCTGCTTATTCCTTTTGTCATTCCTTCATTTTCTTAATGCATGTTTTAAATGAAGAATGTTTAAGGACGTAAAAGCAGATTACCGTAAGAATGGTACCCCTTGCATAGTGTGCAATAGAAGTAGACGTAATTTTGACGGTAGGTTGTATGAATTTCCAAAAGAGAAAAATTTATTCGAAATTTGGGTATCGGCATGTAGTGTAAGTATAGAAAATTTAAAAACAAAAAAATTATTTATTTGCGAAGACCATTTCGAGAAAAAATTTTTAGGGAAAAAACTAAAAAAGGGAGCTTTTCCAAGTTTGTGTTTGCCACATAATAATATTGAAATCAATCCTATAACTCCACTATCTAATTTAAACTTTCAGTCAAAAGAGTTTTCAAATTTTAATAAAGAAAATATTTTTTCTAAAACATTTAATAATAACTCAAATATTAATTAGTTTATATTATTAGTTTATAGTCAAAAAAATCTAGAAAATTTAAAAGTACCCTTAGAAAACATTCGAACGGTGTCCCCAAATGAATTGTCGATTAATTTTTGTAGGCATTGTTTGAAATTAAAAAAAAAAGAAAATTTTTATTTTAAAAAATTTTCCACATGTCATAAAAGATTAGCTCATATAAAAAAAAAAAATGTTTATTTAAAAAAAAAAATTATGTCATTAAAAATTCAGAATAGGAAATTACAATTAAAAATAAAAAAGGAAAAGCAGGATTCTTTATCTAATACAATTGATAGGCAGTCTCATTTAGCAAACGATGCCAAAACTTTTTTAAAAATGAATTTCAAAAATGGAAAGATATGGTCAAAAGATGAAAAAAAGGTAGCTTTAAATATACATTTTAGTTCTCCAAAAGGTTATTTATTTTTAAAGAATGCGATAAAGTTAAATTTACCCCATTTTAGTTCCCTTAATAGGTGGATCCCTATTAAATATTTAAATGTAGGTTTTAATGAAAAGAATATTAATGAATTAGGGATTATATTTTCAAATAAAAATTCTCTTGAAAAGGAAGCAGTATTAGTTTTCGATGAAATTAGTATTTTAAGGGATCTTAACTATAATAGTGCATTGGATCAAATTAGTGGTTTTTCGGATTATAGCTTTAAAAGAACGAAAAGCGTTGCAAAATACGTTTGTGTTTTTCTCCTAAGGGGATTAGTACATAATTGGAAGTATGTTCTTAGTTTTTATGCCACAGAGAAGGGCATTAGTGGCGAAGATTTTAAAAACATTTTAAATATTAATTTAGGTGCAGCTTTTAATTTAGGTATTAATGTTAGGGCCGTCATATGTGATCAGGGTGCTAATAATAGGAAATGTTTTAATATGTTAGGCGTTTGAAAAACAAAACCCTTTTTTTATTTTAACTTCAATCAAGTAGAAAAAAAAATTTTTGCTCTTTACGATCCAGTGCATTTAATCAAATCGCTTCGCAACACCCTTCTTAAATATGACCTTAATACAGATGATGGTGAGGTTTCTTTTAAAATTATTCGTTGCCTCTATTTCCATGAACAAAATAATAATAGAAAAATGTGTCCAAAACTTTCAAAAAAACATATCTTTCCTTATTCATTTGAAAAAATGAATGTGCGATTGGCTACTCAAATTTTCAGTAATTCTGTTGCTGCTGCAATTAAAACTCTAGTTTCAACAAAAAAATTTACTGATAGGATTTCTTGTGCTGTATCAACAGCAAAATTTGTTTCAAAGATTAATAACTTATTTGATTGTCTCAATAGTAGGAAATTATATGAAAAAAATCCATTTCGTGCAGCATTGCAACAAGATAATCATATATCCAAATATCTTTTAGAAATGAAAAAATATTTTCAATTAATAAGGCCAATCACATCTAAAAAAGTTTATTGTATCGACGGTATGATACAAACTTTAACAGGCATTACGGAACTAAGTTCCGAAATATTTTCAACTTATAATAAACACGAATGTTATTATTTACTGTTAGCTCATTTAAATCAGGATGTTTAAGAAAATTTATTTTCTTTGATTCGGTATAGAAATGGATGTAACAATAATCCTTCCGTCCATGAATTTAGTAATATTTTAGCAAAATTAATGTCGGTTAAGTTAATTAATTATAAATTTGAAAGCTCTAACTGTGAAGAAGATGACGCTGAATTTTTAAATATAGACGATTTAAAGGATTATCAATTAGAACAAGATGATTCGGATTCAAATGATCAAATTGATGACGATTCAACTAATTTAGTCAATAATTATTTAGAGGGATTTCAATCTAAAATTTTAGAGGATAGTCAAACTGAAGAGTTAAATATTGTTTCAAATAACGCCGAAAGATACATTTGTGGCTACGTTATCTTTAAATTGATAAAAAAAATTTCTTGTGATCAATGTACTTCTTCATTTTTAAAAAATTCTAATGATATATTAATGCTTGATTCGGAGCAATTTATTTATCAAAAAAATTATAAAAATGAATCAGAAATCCTGAACTTGAAAGTTCCAACCGAAAAAATTTTCGAAATTACACAATTTCATATGAGCATATTTGATCACTATTTTTATGAAAATTATCATGAAAAAAATTTAACGAAAAATATATTTTTATGTTGTTTAGAAGCCACAAAAAAATCTGATAAATATCCTACATGGTTTAGGGAAAATGATGAATGATACACGCATAAAATAAAGTTTTTAGAGTTACTAATTAATCTTTTGCTAAAAAAGCAAGCAAAATGGTTAAGGGAAAAGCTTTTAAAAAATGACGAAAAAAAAGCTGAGAGTAATCAAAGTAGAATTAAAATATTAAATGCATAACTTATTTTGAATATATTTCATAATATCCGTCTGTCTGTCTATTTGTCTGTTTATTTCCGTCCGTCTGTCTGCATATGTTTGTACGTCTGTCTGTCTATTTGTCTGTTGTTTAAAAATTTTTTCTCATTATAGATTTAGCAAATAAATTTTTGTATGTAATTTGTAATACTTATTTATTAAAATAATTTTTATTTTTTGAATAATTTACTTGATACCTATATTATTTTCTTTTCATGAACGAGAAAATTGGATGAACACGATTGAAGTACCTAATCATAATATAATTTTGTAAATATGGAATGTAAATAACTAAATTCAAGTTAATGAATAATTTTGTTTGTTTTCGATAATTTTTTTTAGTCAATGAATTGTTTTGTTTTGTTTATACCTATATACATATTTTATATGATATTTTTTTTTTGCTATAAGGGTTTTTTATGCCGAATGGAATATAAAATATTAAAGCTTTTTTTATATATTTTTCAATAATGTAATGTAATACTTATTCCATTTGGCTTTTTCCCTTATTAACTAACTTAAGAATTAATAATAAAACAGAATTATTTAAAAAAATATTGAAATTTTATTAAATTTTACATTTTTACTTTTCATGTCCATTTAAATAAAAAATTTGAGTCAATCAAAATAACGAACTAAATTCTTCCTAAACGTAAAATTTTTATACATACTTATTAAAATGATAAGATTATTTATGATTTTACAAGCCATACAACTTTTAATAATAAGCTTGTCTGTCGCACATTCATTCAACATTAATAGCAAAAGTTACAAATAATAAATATGAAAATAAATTTTTCTATTTTGATTTACAAGAAGAACGAAAAATACACTTAGCTGTTTTAATTTCATATACACACATACATCAATAAAAGATGTAAAATCTCTATTTAGGTTTTTTTAATTTCAAATCAAAGTAACGAAAAACGAGGAAGATTATAGTTGCCCTTGTCAACTTTTAGATACCCGTGCGTGTATTAAATAAATAAGAAATTCTTATATTGCAATTGAACTGTTTGACAGAAAATTCAAAATATTTGTTTTTTTATATTTAATTGAAAAAAAATTAATAAAAAAAAAATGAATTAAAAAAAAAAGATGAATTTAAAAAAAACATATGCTCTCAACGAGATTCGAACCCACACTTTACAATTAAAATGTCGACGTCTTAACCACTAAACCATCGACTTTATATTTATCTACATTTTTTTTTTAAATTATTATAGTTGCGATGGTATCAATTGTTTGTTTTGAATAACTGTCTTGAATTTTTTTAAAAATGTATTAAAAAAAATAAATAATTTATAAATGAGAATTTTAAGATGAATTAAAAAAAAAAAAAATTTTTGCCCCAGCCAGTAATCGAACCGAAACGTTTTGACTACCAGTCCCATGTCCTATCCACTATACCATAGAACAATTAATAATTTGTTAACAAAACGAGTTTTTATTTATCTCATTATTTTTTTTTTTAAATAATTGTAGTTACTATGATATCAATTGTTTGTTTTAAATAACAGTTTTAAATAATCGTAGTTGCTATGGTATTACTTTAATCAATTGTTTGTTTTAAATAACAGTTTTGAATTTTTTTATAGAAATATTAAAAAAAATTAATAATTTTTAATATAAATTAGTCTTCTGTCTAATTTTCTATAAAATAAAATTTTTTCAAACATAAAATTAATACATATATTTTATTAAAAAAAAAATAGATAAAAAAAAATTAATTTAAAAAAAAAACAAAATTTTCCTTAGCCTGCATTCGAACCGAGACATTTTTGCTACAAGTAACATGTCCTAACCACTACACCATGAATCGATTGATAATTAAACAACAATTTGTTTGTTTTTATATTTGGTTTCTATTTCGTTATTAATTTTAAAAATACTCATAAAATATCGAAAAATTTGTATGGCAGCTACCCGAAGCCTTTCTCCGATTTTAACCAAAAACAATAGGGAACCTACAAATTGTCTAAAAATTACTTTGTGAAAGTTTCAGAACTCTAGCTCTTATAGTTTTTGAGTTATCGTACTGACGGACGGACGGACACACATAGCTAGATCGATTCACTTTTCGATGTTGATTCGATACGTACCCTTGACACTATATCTAGCTCTTATATTTCGATGCGTTACAAACGGAGGAGTAATTTTAATATACCCGATGTTCATATATGTATGCACGGGTATAAAAAGTAAAAAGACCTTGAATATTTTATATGTGTTAATATACCTATACACTATGCATGCAGTATAGATTTAACTTTTCATACTTTATATGGAATAAGAAAAATAATGTATAAAAATAAATATGTACGTATGTATGTATATACCCTTCATATAGATTTTTAAAGGCATATTAATAAATACTCAAAAAAGAATTTGAGAAGAATTTTTTTTTATTTATGAATTTAAAAAAAAATTATTCTCAATTTTTAAGTAAAAACAAGTAAAGAAACAGTCAGTCGGTGCAACCGACTTAGAAATACCCTACACCTATTTGGTTCAAATTTAAGGACATATCCATAAGTCATTTTAACACCATAGAAGCTGTTATTAATTTGATCGTAAGACATAGCTAACCAAATTAACTGTATAATACTAAAAACATTTTCTAATTACCCTATCTATTAAAAAATACTACAAATTCTTACTAATTTATCTATTTAAAAATATTAAAAAACAAACAAACTTGAAATAAATGTAAATATATTTATTCCAATTCAATTACAAAATGAAAAAATTCTAATTATTAAATTTTGTGATAAAAAGATAATCAAAGCATAATATATATAATAATCCAAATTTTTAAAAATTGCAATTATTTTAAATGGTTAGTTTATATACCTAATAGAAAAGCTTATAAACGCAAAATATGCAATAAATGTATTTCTAAAATACAATTAAAAATTTACACCTTTTCATATAATTCATTTAAATATACTAATAAATTTTACATAAATGCAGCAAGTACCTTTGAACATAGCTGAACCACTACAATTAAGTCTGGATTTCGCATATGCAGTCCCGTCATACTTTCAATACTAGTTAACCCTTGTACACAATTGGAACGCTCTATCTTAATTTTAAGTTACTAGTTTTATTAATTTCGATGATGAGCTTTTACACATTGGGGGGTCTAAAAGAGGTTCTGAACCACCACTCCAATTGATCCCAAATTAGGGGGGCACGCAAGAAATAGTAAAGAACACCCTTGTGGCAAATTGGAAGCTTCTACATTTGTTTCAAGTTACTATCTTTATTAATTTCGAAAATATGCTTTAAGGGCCTAAGAACTGAGTGGCTGGTCCCCGATCCACTACTCCAATGGGGCCCAAATTTCAAAGACACTTACGAAATAGGAAGGGACACCCTGATACCAAATTTGGAGGTTCTATCTTCATTGGTTTCGGAATTATGCTCGTTAGGCCTAAATTCGATCAACAAGTTCTAAGTGCCGAACCCATTGTCCAATCCTCACCGTACGTAATCACCGCCGTAGTTTCGCTGCCAATAACCTACAGCACAAATTTCATGAAGATAGCCTCATTAGTTGTTGAGTTATCGTGATTTTTTATATATGTTCCTTAGCCCTGACATCGATTAAAAGGTCCGGAATCCGAACCGTTGGGCTGATTTCGCCCTTATATAGTCCGCGCTGTACTTATAGTACTAGTTAACCCTTGTACACAATTTGAACGGTCTATCCTAATTTTAAGTAACTATTTTTAGTAATTTCGATTATAAGCCTTTAAAACTTGGGAGGTCTGAGAGGGGTACAGAACCACCACTCCAATTGATCCCAAATTAGGGGAACACGCAAGAGATAGTAAAGAACACCCTTGTGGCAAATTGGAAGCTTCTACATTTTTTCAAGTTGTTATCTTTATTAATTTTAAAGATATGCTTTAAGGTCTTCGGAAATATGTGGCTGGTCCCCGACCTACTATTCCAATGGGACCCAAATTCACAAGATACTTAGGAAATAGGAAGGGACACCCTGACACTAAATTTGGAGGTTCTATCTTTATTGGTTTCGGAATTATGCACGTTTGGCCTAAATTCGATCAAAAAGTTCTAGGTTCCGAACCCATGGTCCAATCCCGACCTTACGCAATTTCCGAAGTAGTTTCATTACTAGTAACCTACAGCACAAATTTGATGAAGATAGCGTCATTAGTTGTTGAGTTATCGTGATTTTTTATATTTGTTCGTTAGCCCTGAAACCGATTAAAAGGTCCAGAATCCGAACCCATGGGCCTATTTCGCCCATATGCAATCCCCGCCGTACTTTCAGTCCTAGTAACCTACAGTTAAAATTTCATCAAGATAGTTCCATTATTTTTTGAGTTATCGTGCCTACGGACGGACGGACGGACATGGCTATATCGACTAAGGCGGTCACGCTGATCACAAATATATATACTTTTCCATATCTAGCTCGCTTCCTTTAGGTGGTTACAAACACCATACCAAAGTTAATATACCCCTTTACCTATTCTATAGGTGTAGGGTATAATAATTGTTATGAGAATAATTTTTGAGTACTGACTGAGTAAAAACAAAAAATATTTTTTAAAAATATTGGTAAAAAAATTTTACTCTACATGAATACTCTATATTATATGTTACTTTATGCTTTTACATTGATTTATTTTAATTTATTTTGAATCGGTTGTTGATTTTAAACAAACATTTATAGGAGGAAGGTGCACCGTTTTATCAACAGCATTACTCTGCTGTGGTGACGCTTCAGGCTCCTTTTCTTTTAATTGGCTTAATGGAGCGAATCGACTTACATTAGTCATGTTAATGATTTTTTTTTGCTGATTATTTTTTTCATCTAGAAAATTTACTTAAGTGAGATCGCTTAATGGATAAACTTCCGGAAAGAGGTTGTAAGCTATCAAGATGACGTCATCACATATCGGTACTAACTATCTCAAAGTTTCTGAATATATAAATTATTGGTGGAGATGGCGCTATCTAGTGGTCGAAACATGCATTACAAAATGTTCCTAAGATTTTGTAGCATTTTTATTAAAATATTATATTTTTCTTGTAAGATCTTAAATTTTGTAATACATTTTTCGACCACTAGATGGCGCCATCGCCACTAATAATTTATATGTTCGGAAACTTTGATGACGTCATCTTGATAGCTCACAACCCCTTTCCGGAAGTTTATCCCGCTTAATTTTGAATGATATTTGTTAAATTAATTTTTATCAACAGAAAATTAATTAAGTAATAAAATTAAATTTAAATTAAATGCGAAAGTAAGTGTTTAAACAATATTTTATTTAAAAAAAATACAAAGTTATAATGTTCAGTTAATAGTTAAATGACATAATGGCAACTTTAGTATACCCTTTTAACCTCTCAATGGAGTTTTAATTTAAGTTGATTTTATTGAAAAAGTTAACACAAAAGCTACACATGGTGTACATGTTAATTTGAAAATGTAATAAAGCAATTTTTCAGAATTATTCCAGCAATTTTTCAACAAATTTATCAAATTTCACTTGACAGATTTTATAATTATTAAATAATAATACAAATAAAAATTTTAATTCAATTAATATTATTCGTCGGAAACCCACCATCCTCAACTCTATTTTAGAGGAGCGCCAAATTTTCAAGAAGCACCATGTATAGAAAAATTAGACATAATCGTTAAAACTGTTTTGCAAAACATTTTTTTAAACATTCCCCAAATTCAAAGAGTTTTACCTACTTTAAAAAATTGGACGTAATTTACTTAAAAAATTTTTTTTTTGAATAATCGTAGGAAGTACATACATGTACGCATACAAAATTTAAAGTCAATTGGTTTCTGTTAAATAGTAAAGTAACGAAAAATCTGTAAAAAGCTGCTCTGCCGCAATGGATTAACTGAACATAACAAACCTTTTTTTGAGACTTTAACAAAGCAGTACTTCGAAAAATTGGCTGAAACTAGCTTTCTTTCAATTGACACGCTCCCGGACAACGCCGAGTAAATCTGCTAGTCTAAAATATAAAAATGAATATTTGTTTATTTGTCCAGGATTCACGTTAAAACCACTGGTCCGATTGTCACCAAATTTTACAGATATAATTCTGGGAGCCCGGGGGATGACATAGGCTATGTCACATTTTTATAAATATACAGGTTGCGGCTCCAGAGCCGTTTTAAGCTTTTTCGTTTTTTTTATGTCCAGTCGTAACGGTTTAACCGATTGACTTGAAATTTTGCACGAATGTTCTTCTTGTCAAACTGAATTAGTTTTATAAAGTTGGTTGAACAATTCAAAAACCCATTTCAGTCCGGCTGGTTCCAAAAAATTTTGTATTTCCGATTTGTGTCTAATTTTACAGCTTGATTTTGGAGTCCAAAAGAGAGGCTGGAAAATATTTTAGTTAAGTTCGTTTAGTTAACCCATTTTCCACAACGACACCATGAATTTTTCTATCAATTTTATTTGCTTAAACGATTTAATGAATATTATTAAAAAATTTGTACCGCCCTTTTAATTATAAAAGCCCACCGGGTTAATACGGTTTTAACCTGTTTACGTGTTTGCACAAAGATTCAATGAAATTTTAAAATTTTTCGTATTAACGTAAGTTAATCTTTATTCCAAAAGCTCACTTAATTAATAAAAAGATTAATTTTTTTGCTTCCTCAAATAGTGAAAAAACTAAATGATGAAAAAAACAAGTGATGTAAAAAACCGAATGTAAATAATGTTTATTTGTAAAAAAATTTTTAACAGGTATTCAAGTTACAGTTGTATAAAATTTTAATTTTGGAGCCCTTATAAATCCTAAACAGGAGACGTGGCAAAATAATTTTGTTAACCGACTCTTATTAATTTTTAAAAGTAAAACTTCTCCAAAACTTGCAAGACCCTAGCTTGAACCCTTTAGAAGAAGATATTTTGCAAAACTTGAGTTTTGAATAGTGTTAAATTTTAATATCGTATGGCAACCCTATAAATTTTAACCTTATATTTTTGTGAAGCCTATAAAAGCAGTTCTTTTCTACCGTTTTTAGATTGAAAATACATTTAACAGAACTGTTGTTATTTAAATATAGGGCTTTTTTGGAATTTGCAGGGGCTGTAGCTTCGCCATCCTTCAAAATTAATAAAAACCTTTGACATATGTTGAAATATAAATAAAGAGCTTTCAATTTTGTATATCACAAAAAAAAATTTGAACAGGTATTCAAGTTACAGGTGTTTAAAAATAGCAAAATTTCAAAATTAATTTGAATTTCAAAAATTTTCGAGCCCTTATAGGTCCTAAACAGAGGATTTGACAAACAAGTTAACCAAGTCCTACTAATTTCGAAGGATCTAACTTTTCCTAAAATACTTCTCCAAGACCCTAGGTTGAACCGTTTAGAAGATATGAGGGGCCAAAAATTTTTCAAAAATTGAGTTTTGCATAATGGTAAATTTTGGAACCGTATGGCAACCCTAAACATATGTCTTTTAAAATTTGTGAAATTTATAAAACCAGCTATCTTTTGCCGTTTTCAGATTGAAAATACACTTAACTTAATTCTTGTTATAACAATTTAAAAATAAGGCTTTTGACAACTTTGGGGGCTGTAGCTCCGTAACTAGTAGGGATACCGAAAAAAGTTTTTCTACGAAATTATTTTTTTTGCAATATATACCCGTGGTTAAATTTTCTTTACTCTATTTCAAACGATGTAAAAGCTTTTACAAAATTTTTTGAAAATGTGCTATAAAAAACTAGAAGTACATAATAATTACTTAATAAATCCTGAAAAACAATCAGTATGATAAAGTACTATAAAAATAAAAATATGTAAATTTGTTTTAAATATAATATAAATATGAAAAATTTTTTTTATGGTTGAATATAAATTACTTTAAATAAAATATATTATAAAACTTTTAAAACGAATTTAAAAATTGTAAATTTATATAAAAAATTTGTGTTTAATTTTAAGAAATATAGACTAATTTTTTTTTTTTGTGAGAGAAGAGAATTTTTTTTATTGTTTTGAAGAATTGTTAAACATCTACAGTTTTTATAAACTAATTATTATAGTAAGATCATCATTTTAGTAAAAATAAATTTTCATTTTACATATAACGTTAAACGTTATTAAACGTTTTGCAACATTTTTTGCTGTTGATGCATACAAATTCTCAACCAATTAAATACAAAATTTGAATATAGGTCAATATGACAAAAATATGTGTTTAAGTTAATGAACTTATACTAAAAGTACTAATAGGTAATTTGATACTGTTAAAGTCTTAGGTAATTGTAATTTACCTTTTTTTTCTAAGCAGTTTTTTTTTAAAGGTTCCTTAATGCACGAATTGTCAAAGATTAGGACATACCAAAAACTTTTGCCAAAGACAACCCAGATGTGTAAAATGTGCCGAAGACCATCACACTAGTAAGTGGAAAAAAAGTCCTGATACCCAACCTAAATGTACTCTATGTGGAAAAATCAGCCATCCGGCTAACTACAAGGAATGCGAAGTTTACCAAAAAGCTGCAAAAAACCAAGCACCGAAAAAGAGATCAGCAGTTCAAACTGTACAAGCTAAACCGGCAGAGAAATTGACTGCTAATAAAACTTTTGCGCAGGCTATAAAAATAGTAGAGGATAAACCAAATGAACAAACACAAAATCCTTCAACAGAGAATGAAACAACAATAAATAACCTTATGAAGTTAATAACAAAGTTCCAGTCTGAAGCTAAACAAAACATCAGGCAGTTAGCAAGGCGTGTAGATGAAATACAGAAAAAAACATCGACGTCATACCAGATTATAGAAAATAAAAATGACAGATAATTCTTTACGAATGATAACATGGAACCGAAACGGCTTAAACCAAAGAGCTCGAGAACTAGAAGGGTTCCTTAACACAAATAATATAGACATAGCAGTCATTTCAGAAAAAAATAGCACGCATTTTACAAATAAAAACTACATTAAAATTCAAGGGTATAAGAGTTACTGGACCACACATCCAAGTGAACGTGCCCGAGGAGGAACTGCAGTTATTATTAAGAAAAACATCTCACACTATCAACAAGATGACATAAGAGAAAATTATATACAAGCCACAATAATAACTGTGAACCATAATGATGCAAAATTGAACATTGCAGCAGCATATTGTCCACCATCTCACAAAACTGATAAAAAACAGTATATGGAAATCTTTAAGCAGCTGGGATCAAGATTTATTATTGCCGGTGACATTAATGTGAAGCATACAGCATGGGGTTCTTGGCTAATTACACAAAAGGGCAATGAACTCTTAAATGCTATTAAGTTAGCATCTTGTGAATACCAGTCATCCAACAGTCCAACATACTGGCCAACAGATTCCAATAAAATACCAGATGTGCTTGATTTTTATATAACGAAAGGTATAACGTCAAGTTATATTAAAGTAGAAGGAATGGCAGATTTGTCTTCAGATCATACTCCAGTTTTAATGGATATAAGCTCAAAAGTCATCAAAAAGCAGAGGAAACAAACTTTGACTAATAAGCACACTGACTGGGATCTATTTAGAGACAATCTGGAAAAATTAGTGAATCTCAAAATAAGAATAAAAACAATTGATGATTTGTAATCACAGGCACAGAGATTTATTAACAACATACAAGATGCTGCCAAAAGTGCAACTCCTGTTCCTGTAGAAACTGCTGCGAAAAGTTTGTTATCCTTTTGAAATTAGGGAACTATTCAAGGAGAGACGTCGAACGAGAAGAGTTTGGCATAGATCCAGACATCCTGCTGACAAAACCATATTTAATACCACCAGTAACAAATTAAATAGATTAATCAAAAATTATAAGCAAAGGGATATTGATAATTTTCTTGTAAATCTAAGTTCTAAAGCTGATAAAAATTACTCTTTATGGAAAGGTACACGATGTTTTAAAAGACCGGATACGCATGTAGCACCTATAAAAAATCTACGAGGGACATGGGCGAGACGCGATGATGAGAAGGCAGAGTTATTCGCTCCACACTTAGCTTCCGTATTTAAACCTCATGATATGCAATCAAACATCAATACAACAAATGTTTCTTGCTGAAAAAATTTTAAAAACAAATACACCTCTTGAAATTGCACAAGCAATAGATACAAATATAAATCCAAAAAAAGGTCCTGGAATTGATGAAATTTCACCTGGTCTTATTAGAAAATTACCACGAAAGGGTATTGTTTTGATGACATACTTGTTTAACGCCTGCTTTAGACTCAAACATGTACCATTATGTTTCAAGGTAGCCCAAATCATTATGCTGAAAAAACCAGATAAACCGCCGAATGAGATGTCATCATATCGCCCAATATCTTTGTTACCGGCTATATCAAAATTGTTTGAAAAATTAGTACTGAAACGTATAAGACCATTGATTAACATACCAGGTTTTCAATTTGGGTTTAGAAAGAAACATTCCACAATTGACCAAATACACAGAATCACTTTAGTAATTGAACAGGCTTTTGAAGAGAAGAATTATTGTCCATCCGTATTTATTGATGTATCACAAGCATTTGATAAAGTCTGGCATGAGGGTCTCATTTATAAATTAAGTAAAGTATTACCGAATAACCTTTGCCAACTCCTCAAATCATACATATCGAAGCGTAAATTTATAGTAGCACATGAAGAAGCTCGTTCTGACTTTTATCCAATACTAGCAGGTGTACCACAAGGAAGCGTCCTAGGACAATTTTTGTACCTAATTTATACCGCAGATATACCTACGTCAAGCGAAACTATTATCGGAACATTTGCCGATGATACAGTGATAATGGCAGTCAATTAAACACAACAAGATGCAAGAGAGAACTTCAACGTGCTTTAAATAAAGTAACCAAATGGACAAATGATTGGAAGATTAAACTTAATGAACAAAAATCGGTACAAGTAACATACACATTAAAAAATAAAAGCGATCAATATTGCACTTATTTAAATGGCATTCAAATACCACAAGAAAAATCAGCAAAATATTTGGGGTTACATCTAGATAAACGGTTAAACTGAAAACATCACGTTAAACAAAAAGCACTACAAATTAACTTAAAACTACATGAAATATGGTGGATTATAGGCAAACATTCTAAACTCAAACTTTAATCCAAAAGGCTCATTTATTTGTCAATAGTTAAGCCTATATGGACATATGGTATCCAGATGTGGGAATGTACAAAATCATCAAATAGAGCAATTATTCAGCGTAGTCAAAATAAATTTCTTCGTACGATTACCAAGGCGTATCGTTATGTAACCAATGAAGAAATTCATAATGAGCTTAACATAAAGTTAATCGATATTGGTGATATTGCCACAAAACATCAAAACAGACTTTCGCAGCATGTTAACATAGAAGTTTTACAACTGATGCACAACCGCAACAACACAAGACGATTAAGAAGATTAAACCCATATAATCTAATTAAATAAATAAATGCATGTAATGTAATGTAATGTAATTGTAGATGTAGTATAGAGAATAGAATATTGATTCTGTAAACTCACACAAGTTTTGCTTAGTAATTCTAAGTACATTGTTAAAAATAATAATAATTTATATAATATTTTATAAGATTTATTAACCACATACAGAAAGGGATGTTTAATAAAAAAAAAAAATAAGTAGTTTTTGAAGTGGTACTAACTTGAAAAATGATATTAACTTATTTATTGTAGAAATGAAAAACTATTATAAAAATTAAAACTAATATCTCAATTTAATTTGACTTAGTACTAAAATCTGAACATTAAACAAATTTATAATTTTGTTATACCCTACACCTATAAAATAGGTAAAAGGGTATATTAACTTTGGTATAGTGTTCGTAACCACCTAAAGGAAGCGAGCTAGATATGGTAAAGTATATATATTTGTGATCAGCGTGACCTCCTGAGTCGATATAGCCATGTCCGTCCGTCCGTCCGTCCGTAGGTACGATAACTCAAAATATAATGGAGCTATCTTGATGAAATTTTAACTGGTGGTTACTAGGACTGAAAGTACGGCGGGGATTGCATATGGGCGAAATCGGCCCATTGGTTCGGATACTGGACCTTTTAATCGATCGAAGGGCTAACGATCATATATAAAAAATTACAATAACTCAACAACTAATGACGCTTTCTTCATCAAATTTGTGCTGTAGGTTACTAGTAATGAAACTACTTCGGGGATTGGGTAACTTCGGGATTGGACCATGGGTTCGGAACCTAGAATTTTTGATCCAATTTAGGCCAAACGAGCATAATTCCGAAACCAAAGAAGATAGAACCTCCAAATTCTGTATCAGGGGGTCCCTTCCTATTTCCTTAATGTCTTTGAAATTTGGGCCCCATTGGAGTAGTGGGTCAGGGACCAGCCATACATTTCCGAAGACCTTAAAGCATATCTTTAAAATTAATAAAGATAACAACTTAAAAAAATGTAGAAGCTTCAAATTTGGCACAAGGGTGTTCTTCGGATTCTGGACCTTTTAATCGGTTTCAGAGCTAACGAACATATATAAATAATCACGATAACTCAACAACTAATGACGCTATCTTCATGAAATTTGTACTGTAGGTTATTAGTAATAAAACTACGGTGGCGATTGCGTACGGTGAGGATTGGACAATGGGTTCAGAACTTAGAACCTTTTGATCGAATTTAGGCTAAACGAGTATAATTCCGAAACCAAAGATGAAGATAGAAGTTGGTTGAGGACCAGCCACACATTTCCGAAGACCTTAAAGCATATTTTGGAAATTAATAAAGATAGTAACTTCAAACAAATTTAGAAGCTTCAAATTTGGCACATGGGTGCTCTTTACTATTTCCTGCGTGTTTCCCTAAGTTTGGATCAATCGGAGTGGTGGTTCAGTATTCCTCTTAGACCCCCCAAGGTTTAAAAGCTTATCATCGAAATTAATAAAAGTATGGGCGAAATCCTACCATGGTTTCGGGTTCTGGAATTTTTTAAAAATTCAAGGGCTAACAAACATATATCGTAAAAACAGGATAACTCGAAAAATAATGCCGCTATTTTGATGAAATTTAAACTCTAGGTTACTAGTAATAAAAGCACTATGGAAATGTCGAAACCAAAAAATATATTTCCTATTTCCAATGCGTCCCCGAAATTTAGACTTAATTGTAGTGGTGGTTGATGTGGCTCCTAAGAAATCCCAAAATTAAAAAGCTTATCTTTGAAATTCATGAAGATAGAAACTTTAAATTTGATACACGAGGGTTCTTTCCTATTTGCGTTTTTATTTAACACTTTTATATTTTTAAAAGGCTAAGAATTTTACAATGACATATTTTGTATAATATTTTATAAATTAATAAATTAATTATAAATTCCTGAATAAATTCCTTTTTTTTAATTTTTAT
Organism: Dolichopus griseipennis; assembly: GCA_963082915.1. Classification (NCBI taxonomy): domain Eukaryota; kingdom Metazoa; phylum Arthropoda; class Insecta; order Diptera; family Dolichopodidae; genus Dolichopus; species Dolichopus griseipennis. The sequence goes on from OY720441.1 coordinate 140,866,079, forward strand.
TAGATCATATAATTTATTAAATTATTACCATAGGTGATATACAATTAAGACATAGTTGTACAATACTCAAGTTATATTCAAAGTTACTTGCTGCATTTATGTAAAATTTATTGTTATATTTAAATGAATTATATTAAAAGTTCTAAATTTGTAATTATATTTTAGAAATAAATACATTTATTGCCTATTTTGCGTATATAAGCTTTTCTAATAGGTACATAAACTAACAATTTAAAATAATTGCAATTTTGAAAAATTTTAATTATTAAATATATTATGCTTTGATTAGCTTATTTATTACAAAATTTAATAATTCAAATTATATATTTCATATATATTATATATGAAATATATTTTCATTTAATTCAAGGTTTTTTGTTTTTTAATATTTTTAAATAGATAAATTAGTAAGAATTTGTAATATTTTCGAATAGATAAAGTAATTAGAAAATGGTATAATAAAGTTAATTTGTTTAGCGATGTCTTACGATCAAACTAATAAAAGCTTTTATGGTTTTAAAATGAGTTATGGATATCTCATTAAATTTGAACCAAATAGGTGTAGGGCATTTCTAAGTCTGACTGTTTCTTTACTTGTTTTTGTTCATAGTGTTATTACTGCTTAATTAATTTGGAAAAAAAGTCAATATATATGTATAAACACGAACAGTATTTCTAGAACTTTAAGACTGTACTACATTAATGTTTTATTTAGTATTGCTGTCTATTTATGTTTTGCTGTCTAAATGCTTAATTTCCTACTTTTTGGATGGAAGAACAATTTTAAGCTTTAGGATTTACATTTAATATTTTTTTCTTGACCAATAATTTATTAAGGTTCATGTGAAAATGAAAATGTTGAGAAAAAACTTTATTTACTGAAAATACCGGGTGTCTCTCAAATGTGAATCAGTGTTTTTATAACCTAGACTAATTATTATGTTGATACGGATTTTTCTATATTATAGCAATTACTTGTAATGGAATTTGTATACACGGATGTTACGTTCAAAAATTGAACGCTTTCCAATATGGTTTTTAGTTTTGAAAGTACTTTTCTTTAGAATAAAAAAAATCTTAATATTTTAAAAAATTACAATAAAAAATACCGCTTCCTTGATTAAAAGTCAATATAAAAAAATTTTCTGTTTCAAAATCAATATCACGTCATTTTCACAAATTCAAAATATTGCTGATCGACAGAGCACTGTAAACTTGGTAAATTCATAAATTAACTATTCCATGCTTGTTCACCATGTGTGCATGCAATTTGTAATTATTTTATGAAAATCTTTATTGATATATGTCAGTATAAATATGTGTGTGTATGTAGTATGTACCTACTTAAATAAATTTTCTTTATTAAGGCAAGGGTTTTCGATTCTTTTTAGGTATAGATTGAAATACTAATATTTCAATTACAATACTGATTATTTTAACGAGAATCTATAATTTAAATTTATATTAAGTTGTTAATTTGTTTTTAAAAATATATTAAAATGATATAAATTAATTTTTCTGAATTCATATAAAAATTTTAATCAAAATACAGAACAATAATGGACTTGAATACCTAGAATTGCTTTTTCTTATTATTCCTTGTTCCTTCATTTCTGCTATTTGTCTTCTCACTTCCTCCTCATGTTTTAGTGAATATCTGTATAATTTAGCGTTGATTGATTGTTCTGTTGTTGTTATGATTTCATGTTTTACAGCTATAGTACGAGTCAGTTTGTCATCCTCTTTATAGAACTTGCAAATTTTTTTAATAATCTTTCCATTTCTTTATGTTCTTCTTTATTTAAATGGTCAAGTTTTAATAATTTAGTAATACTAGGATTTGTTGCTTCCAAAAACGAAATTTCATTAAATGAGTAGGGGTTATTAGTTAATTTTATATCTTGATTATTAATATTAATAATGCCATCCTCTAAGTTTATTACGGCATTTAGATTTTTTAATAAGTCAACACCTATTATAAATTGGTATTTCCTATTTGGTAAACTCTTTTGTTTCCATCTAATTAAAGTATTTACAGGACCTTTTAATTCTTTGAAAGCGGGCGTATGTACTTCTCAATTTATAAAATCTTTTCCGTTAATTGTGGAAAAATACATTGGGGGAATTTTTTGTTTTTTAAATCCCCCTACTTTATCGTCAATTATACTAAATGTTAACCCTGTATCTATTAAAGCTAAGTAATTTTTATTGTCTATACTAACTTGAATTATTGGCAAATCTGCCGAGGCTAGTTCATAAAAAACTCTACATTATTAGAGAGTTTTTGCTTGTTTTTGAGAATTTAAAGAAAGACTCGATTGGGAAGCTTTTTGTACATTATCTACCTCCATTTGTTCGTCAGAATTTCTATTATAGTAAGCCTGCTCGTGACGATATTGGCCCGATTTATTTCTAAAATTTGGTTGATTTGTTTGCCAAGATTGCCCTGAATTAGGTTTATTAAAAAAATTATTTTTAATGTTATAATTTGGTGGATAATTATAATTTTTGTTATCATTTGATGGTTAATAATTATTTTTATTATTGATATTTGTTGGATAATAATTATTCCCGTTGTTATAACTAGGATTAAAATTTCTATTATTTGAATAAGAATTTTTATTATAATTATCATTTTTATAACTCTTTGAATTATCTTTTTTATTAAAATTATTTTGATTATTATTATTTTTTTTTAAAATTCTGTACGAATACAAAAATCTTCGTACATTCTTTCATTCATTATTATTAACAGTAATTTAAATTGATAATAGTATAAATAAAAAATGATTTACATTTTTGCTTTAAATATTGACGTTTGATTTCATTTTTAAATTAAAATGTCATTAAAAAATTTGTAGGTTTATTTTAAATTTGGATGTTGGTCTAATATGTTTGTTGTTGCGTAATATTTGTCAATGTCAATCCCTATTCACATACTGATCAGGCAAATTAATTGCCTAATGCAATATGTTTCTTCACTTATTGCTAACACCAAGAAGGCGTTGCTCATCAACAGACTAGGTTAACAGCCTATTTTTTTTTATATTCAATTATTATAATATTTGCATAACATGCAGATATAAAGCATGAAAGGACTGATTGATATTTGCTAAGATAAAATTTGATATTGATATTTGATAGGGATATATATATTTAAATAACCATTCCTTGCAAATGGACTGCATGAATATTTATTGAAATAATACCATATTTAATTTTGTTGAAGTCAAAATTAGCTCTGGTTTTTTAGCACATTTTCAAAAAATTTTGTAAAAACGTGCCTATATAGGCTTCACTCTGTCCGTCCATCTGTCTGTCCGTATGTTTAAAAAAACTTTTACACCGTTTGAAATAGAGTTAAGAAATTTTAGCCACGGGTAGAAATTCCAAAAAAAATAATTTCGTAGAAGAACTTTTTTCTGTAGCACCCATTACGGGACTACAGCCCCTCCAAGTTGGAAAAAGCCCTATTCTTAAATTGTTATAATAAGAGTTCTGTTAGGTGTATTTTCAATCTGAACTACAAAAGATATCCGGTTTTATAAGCATTATATATTTTTTTTGAGAATTCTGCATACAGCTTTAACACATAAATATCTTCTTGAAAAAACCACCCAGCCTATTTGTGATAATTGTGAAACCATTTTATCTATTAAACATATTTTTGAAGAATGTTGTAACCTTGAGGAATATCGAACAAAATGTAAAATAAACGTCAAAATATTAAAAAGTCAAAATATTAAAAACATTAAAAATTTTTTATATGAGGTAGATATATCAGCAAAATTTGAAATAAGTATTAGTTTATGCATATACTACTTAATTAAAAGACAAGAAGTAAAATTTACGTTAGATTTAAATTTCTGTTCATTTTTTGTTTTATATAAAGTTTAGTTTATATTTATGTTTTAATTAAAGAAAAACCGTGTACTATAAAAGGGCCTGATTAAATCCAAAGCGGGTTCAAAGGCCAATAAAAATTATTAATAAAAAAAAAAAAAAAAGCAAATATTTGGGGTTGCCATACTGTACTAAAATTTAGCATTATGAAAAACTCAATTTTTGCAAAATATTTGGCCCCACGTATGTTCTAAACGGTTCAAGCTAGTGTTTTGAAATTTTGGAAGAATTTAGACCTTTAGAAATTAGTAGGAGTCGGTTAACAAATTTTTGTTGTCACGTCGCCAGTTTAAAAACTATAAGGGCTCGAAAATTTAAATTTTTGCTATTTTTAAACACCTGTAACTTGAATACCTGTTCAAATTTTTTTGTACAAATATACAAAATTTAAAGCTGAGGCATTATGTTTCAACATATGTTGAAGGTTTTTCTAAAATTTTAAAGGGGTTCTTTAAATTGAAGAAATTGTCTCTTAGTTTTAACCAGTTTTGCTTAGATAATAAAATTCTAGGTAAAATTCCAAATTAAAATGATAAAACATTCAGTAAGACTAAGAAACCGTATATAATTTTGAAAATGTGCTGTTTAAAAACCCTTAGTTTTTTTCATCACTTGTTTATTTAATATTTTCAGGCTTTATATGCAAATTTGGATACTATTGAATCCATCCTAATTTTATCTAGAGCAATAAATTATTATAATTATTGCTTAGTTACAAAGAATTCTACTTAGGTTAAAAGAATGTACTATAATATTATTGACCTTGTTCAATTTCATGTAAAAATCATTAACCAAAAATATAAATTATAAAAATATGTGAATCATTATTGTTCACTATATTAGTATTACTTTCACAAAAAATAAATAAAGAAAATAAAAGGAATGTAATTTGATCATACCAAAACAAATAATACTCGTATATTTGTATCATACAATGCATTGCACTTTCATTCATAAAAATATTTCTGAACATATGTTACCACTTAAAAATGTTGATCTATGTCAGCATATTTTTACTTGCTTCAATATTAAATAATAATTAATTTTTTTTGTCATTTTTATTTATGGAAATTATTTTAAGTACCAAATTATTTTTTGTACTTTGCTCAGGATCTACTACACTCTTCCCCCACAGAAAAAAAATTTAGTTTATATTTCTTAAATTTGCACGAATTTATATCCCTATGTCAGCATATTTTTCTTTACTTTAATATTAAATAATAATTTTTTTTTTTTGTCATTTTCATTTATGAAAATTATTTTAAGTACAAAATTATTTTATATACTTTGGTCAGGATCTACTACACTCTTCCCTACAGAAAAAAAATTTATAACTTATATTATATTTTATTTAAAGTAATTTATATTCAATCTTAAAAAAAAACTTTTCATATTTATATTATATTTAAAAAAAATTTATATATTTTTATTTTTATAGAACTTTATCATATTGATTATTTTTCAGGATTTATTAAGTTATTATTATGTACTTCTGGTTTTTTTTTACCACATTTTCAAAAAATTTTGTAAAAACTTTTACACCGTTTGAAATAGCGTAAAGAAAGTTTAACCACGCGTAGATATTGCAAAAAAAAAAATTATTTCGTAGAAAAACTTTTTTCTGTTGCCCTACCCGTTACGGAACTACAGCCCTCCAAAGTTGAAAAATACATTGGTTCGTCGAGCCGGATCATATAACCATAAATAATTATAAGATTTACAATATGCCTACTCTTTCTTGTGATTAAAATAAAAAATCTAATTTGAAAGAGCTTTTTAGAATCAACAGAAATCATAAAAAAGATAGCAAAAGAAAATACTCGCTAGAGTATTTTAAAAGTTGTGCTGAAAACAAAGGTACATACCAGTACTTTATTAAAAGAATACCAAGATAGCCATGAACAAACAGAAGAACTTACATGGCATAAAATCAACAAAGCGTCTTACAAGACATATAAAAAAAAGGTTACTATCTTAGCACAAATAGAATCCAGAACACTTTCTTCTTCAAGTAATTATTGCAATGATTTGGAAGCAATAACACGAGGGTATATTCTTGTAGGTCAACATTTATATAATATTTCTGAAAACATTTGGGTCGCAAGGAGGAAAATGGAAACTAATTCATCAAAAAATTCCTTTTGGGATCGTTGAACCAGAGCATATATAAGTTCATTACCTGAACGAAATAAGTGAAAACTACTAAACTGACACATGTGAATCATCTTTCTAGTCAATATACTCGTCCTCAGCAAAATAAAGCCTATGAACCATGCATATCATCAAAGAAAATAAAAAGGAGCTTTAAATATTGTGGGTACTGTAGCAAAAAGTTTATTTGGTGTACATGCTCAAGAAGATGCCTAAAAATATGTTCTTCAAATATCATCAATAAGGTAAAATTAGCAACTAGTATTATCGTTCAGTCTTGTTCTGACTTTTAGGCTGTACTGATCGATTGTTGCACTTGTTAATTTTTAAAATATAGCTTAATTAAGACACATAAAATTAATTTTTATACACACATACCAAATAATTATTCTTTTTTATTTTTGTTTTGTATAAATTTTATACCACTTAAGTTAAAGGTTAGTACCTGTAATTGTCATGCTTCCCACGGGAGCTCACTTGTTGAGGAAAGCTCAGCAAAAAATGTAAGGGCTGTTAAACTAGCATAACCTCAAATTCAACCAAATGCAAAAACCGACGGCAAAAAATTTCCAAACTTGAAAGCTAATGATCCGAATACACCATTAAGAACTTACAACAAATTTATCATCAATAAGTTCTTGGAGGATATGTCAACCAAATTCATAGCATCATGGGATAGAAGTGGTAACATTTTGTTAGAGGTTCCAGATAAAAAAATTGCAGATATATTCCAAAAAAAAAATAAACTATATTAAAGTAGAATTAAACAAAAATTTAAATTATCTTTGATCGCGACTTTATTCAGATCGATAGTGCAGAAATCCTCACTGGATTGAAAGGTAACAAATTTGGGAATTTGTTTAACAAAGATAACAAATTCCCAAAAAGTGTGCAGTGGTTGTAAATAGTGCAGTGATTGTAACATTTGATTCTATTGAACCTCCAGAGATCATAATAAGTGGGTTTACTCGTCATCTGGTAAAAATATGGTATCCAAATCCTATGAGATGCAGAAAATGCCAGGCACTAGGTCATCTACAAAAATACTGTAATAACTCACCCAGATGTGCTGATTGTAGCACTGAGCGACCAGAAGGTGATGCAAAACATTCTCAAAGCAAAATTTTCAGCTTTGTAATTACAAAGGTGCTAACCACAGTGCTGCTTCGAATTCATGCCCGTCTTACGCTAAGAAACGAGAGTTTTAAAAATGAAAACTGATAAACATTTTACCTACCAAACGAGAAGCACATTTACATTATGAAAAAATTTACAAAACGTCAAAAATACCTTCAACCCAAATTTTTGCACAGCTGTTCAATAATCAAATAAATTCTACAGAGAACGAAACAATTAACCCAGTACACAAAACTTAACGAATAAAACCGCACCAAAGATTCAAACCATTTCAACTAAAATAGAAACAAATTCATTAAATACAACGAAAAACACAACAAACCATTATGCGATACCAGAGCTTAATGCAGAAATGAGATTGACAATTACAGAAGTTAACGAAACGATAAGTTTTTAGCAATTAAAAACAATTCACCCAGTACACAATAATTTAAGGAATAAAATCGCATCAAAGATCCAAACCATTTCAACTAAAATAAAACAGATTCATTTAACACAACAAAAAACACAACAAACAACTATGCGATACCAGAGCTTAATGCAGAAATGAGATCGAAAATTACAGAAGTTAACGAAACGATAAGTAATAAAAATAAAATAAATAATATTTCAAATGATAATACTGAACATTCATATCTGCATGACAGTCACAATGGTCATAGCAGTAAAAATGTTTCAAATTACAATGAAAATAACCCGCATTTAAATCATGCAAAAATCATAAATTCAAATATTGATAATGATGAAATGTTTAATGATTTAAGTTCAACAGCTGATATTGCTTTACCTTTATCTGAGGTTGAATCTTTTGACATATAAATCTAAGTTACATAGTTTTCTTTTTTATTTTTGTTTTCTTGCTAAATTTCTTTTCATAATATATATATATATTTTTTTTGTATCTTTATTTAAATTAAATTAACTCAATTGAATTTACTAAAATAATTACATAGAACTTAACTCAAAGTAAATTAAAACTAAATTTTTGTTAATTAATTTTTATTCGTATTTAAATTTTGATCCACTCAAAAAATTAAAGTAGTATTTATTTTAATTAATTTTAAGAACAGATTAACTTAATAAGTAATTAAATGATACATAATACTAACAATAACAGAAGAAAATATAGCCTTTTACAGTGGAATATGTAAGGTTATGTAGCAGATAAAGCAAATTTAGAAATACTTGTTAAACAGGGTTTATACTAAAGATACACAGTATCCGAAACTTTACACCATTAAATTGCTTAAATTATAACTGTTTATTTTCTGCCAGGTGGACCAGTATTTTGATTTGATAATTTGCTTTAATAAATAAAGGTTTAAATTACAGAAAATTACATATTAAACTGATAAACATTTTACCTACCAAACGAGAAGCGCATTTACATTATGAAAAAATTCAAATATTCAAGCAAGTGCTATTAAGGTTAATTTTCCTAAAACAATAACAATACTAAACTTATATCTTGAATGCAACTCAAACTATCGAAAACAAGAGCTTGCCAGTCTAGTTTCCCAAATAGATAAACCCTTTATTATTACTGGCGACTTCAACGCTCGTAATGTTATTTGGGGAGATCAGGTAACAAATTCTAAGGATAAAATGGTTGAAGAATGGTTAGAAGAAACTGATGAACTCATACTTTTAAATGATGGATCACGAACGCTTTTCAGCACGAGAGGCACTTTTACATGTATTGATTTGACAATATACTCTCCTGAACTAGCTCCAAAATTCCATTGGAACACAGCACCTAATCGCAAAGGAAGTGTTCATTTTGCGATATTTCTGCAATCAGAAAGTATAAAAAGTGACTTTATAAGAAAGCCTAATTTTCTTGAAAATTCGGCAAACTGGGAAAAATTTGCATTATATTTGGGTAAAACCCTTTGCTCAAGGCCGCAGACCAACATTATTATTAAAGAAGTGGCAGTATTTACCAAAAGCATAAGGTATGCGGCAAGACGTTAAAAGTTCTTAACCAGCACGGTTTAATAGAACTATTGAAAGTCTTATCAAAAATCGCGACAGTATATAGAGAATTTATAAAAGACACCCAAACAGAAGTAGATTGGTAGAAGTTTCGTAGAGTAAATGCCATATTACGTAAGGAAATAATGACTGCAAGGCACAAATCTTGGGAAGAAATTGCAAACAGCATAGGTGGTCAAGAGAATTACTGGAAAAAAGCCATGAGAGTAATAGGACGTAAAAGTAATGGAATATTTGCAATTAAACATCACCCTAACGGCAATCTTATTACCAACTCTGTTGAAAATCGCCAACTTTATGGCAAATATGTTCTCAGTTGAACTAGTATCATTAACAAAAGTACATAAAGATCCCAATAACCCGAAAAATTACAGATTCATATCGCTGCTGGCAACCATGTCCAAAATACTAGAAAAGATTTTAGCGAAATATTGAGTTGGTTTTATGAAAAAAAACTATCAAGCAAAATACATGGCTTTAGACCAAATAGGAGCACTCAGACATTATTGCAAATACTAGAATTCGATATCTCCATGGCACTTCACATTAAGGAACATGTTTCAATAGTGTTCTGTGACATAGAAAAAGCTGTTGACCGAATAACTGAACATAAAGTATTAGAGCAATTGATAAATTGGAAAATAGGAAATAAATTTGTAAGAATAATTGAAAGTTTTCTGTCAAAAAGGAAAATTTTAGTGAAAATAAATGGTGTAAAATCTATTATAAAAAGCTTATTTAATGGTTTACCTGAGGGCTCCCCATTATCCGTACACCCATTTAACACGTTTATAGCGTCATTGCCGACGGTGCTAAAATAGTCCAAAAACTTGAATCGCTTAATATACGCCGACAATTTTTTGCTTTATAGTTTTAACATAGTTTTAATTGCAATAAAGAAATGGTCGGATACAAATGGAGTTAACTTTCCTGCAGAAAAAACGAAATTTTTACACGTTTGCAGAAAATGGAATTGCACCCTAAATGCCTTAACGTACAACAATATTTGCATTCAAGAGGTAAATACGATTTCAATTTTGGGACTTACGTTTACTAAAAAGCTGAATTATAATCCACATATTAAAAATCATGTAAGAAAACTAAAAAAAAAACAAATAGTTTGGTCCTCCAATCAAAACAGCGTTACAAATTGCAAAAGCTTTACAGTTTGGCAATATTGATTACGTCATATCGGTGTACAGGTATACCAACAAAACACATATCATCTATATATGAAATACAAAGGCAACTAAACCAGTCTGCTAGAATTGCTTTAGGAGCTTTAAGAACCACGAATATAGACAGTCTATATATAGAATCGCGCGCCTCTACATTCGAAGAAAGAAGAGATCTGTTGTCCACCAAATTTCTACACAAGCAGTTTAGTGATTTTCGACAACCTTTAAATAAATTAGTCCCAGCAATAATCAATGAAGACATAATTATACCAAAAATGTCCTCGATGGTGAAGGCCATAGATTTATCAAAACGCTCACTCTTTGAAAAACCATTATCGAAAACTTAGAGAACAGAACCTTGGTTAACTTACATAAATACATCTCTAGCAGATTTTATAAAACAAAAAACGAATAATGAAATCTATCATCATTTATTTCAAAACTTTTTTAACTCTTATCCTAATGGATACAATATTTTTACTGATGCATCTAAATCAGGACAAAGAGTTGCAATAGGCGTTGTAGATACCGATAAATTAATTATTAAGAAAAGCTTACCAGCATACTCGGAAATTTAAAAACGCAGAAATAATTGGTATATATGAAGCTGTGAGATATTGTGCCAATCTAAACAGTAGCGACAAAATAGTTTTCACTGACAGTTTAAGTGCACAAACAAACAGCCAGTGGTTAAAAAAATTAGATACTTTTTAATGAACTCCAATACAAGCATAAAACTAATGTGGATTCCCGGCCACGCAGGAATATCAGGGAAGGAGTTTGCCGACAGTGAAGTTAAGTTAGCAGTAGAAAGTCCAACAAATTTTTAGTAAAATCTATTTCCCTAGTGCAAAGCGAAGGAAACAAATAAACAAATCTTCAATAATAGACAAATAAAATGAAACTCCTCAATCAGCATTCTAAAAAGTCACTGGGACACAGCATCGTCTCCATCATATGAAATTGTCAAAAGATCGCTGGAAGTCAAAATATGTAGAATTCGTCTATAGGACATACTTTTCATACAACGAAACATTTATTTTCTAGTTCAAACCCTCCCATATGTCCACACTGTGGGAATATTATGTCGATTAAGCATATATTTTTGGAATACCAGATAACGCTAAATTTTATTCAGACATCAAATACAAATTTAACTTCATTATTACTTCCTAATAGAAAAAATAATTAGGTTGTTTAACATATGGTCCAAAATCTAATTTTCCTTACGTCGTATAACATGCATAACTTATAAAATTATTAACTCAATTAACTTAAAGAATAACTTTTGTAAATAATGTAAATAAATTTTTGTAAATGTTTGTAAATAATTTTTTAGCTACTTAAGAAAATTTTAATACTCAAATATTTATACCCGTGCATACATATATGACATCGGGTATATTAGATTTGCTCCTCCGTTTGTAACGCATCGATCTAGACGAGCTAGATATAGTGTCAAGGGTACGTATCGGCTCAGAATCGAAAAATTAGTCGATCTAGCTATGTGTGTCTGTCCGTCCGTCCGTCAGTCTGTGTGTCAGCACGATAATTTAAAAACTAAAAGAGCTACAGTTTTGAAATTTTCACAAAATATTTTTCAATCAATTTCTAGGTTCCCTATTTTTTTTGGTTATTTGGTTAAGATCGGATCAAAACTTCGGGTAGCTCTCGAACAACTAACTTTTTCAACTCCAACATTTTCATACAAAAATTTTAAATTTTGCTTGCATCTTGAAATTATATGAATTTTGTTTTTTTGTTTTTTGTTTTTGTTACAAAAAGTAGATAACGATTTCGAGTTAGAATTTCATATGATTTAAATGATGCTTAGTTTATTTAAGATAAGCAAAAAAGAAGACAAAGATTTTTTTTAAGTAAATGGCTTATAGATTTTGATAAATATAATGATTATGAATATGATGATTAATATCTATCATGATGATTATTATATGAATATGATCATATGAAGTTGATTTTGCTTAAGTTTAATATATTGGTGAATTAAAAATTAATTATAAGAGATAGAATTGAAAAATTAGAGCAATAGTTTTGAAAATCACACAAAACATTTTTTGGACATTTTTGAGGTTCCCTATTCTTTTTGTTTAAGACCAGATCAAGGTTTTGGGGAGCTGCCACACAACTTCTTTGCATCAATATGAATTTCTTAGAAACTGATTATACTACGAGAATGAAAATTACACACTGTTAGTTATATAATGGATCGAGCACTTATATGAAGTTTCAAAATGTTACGGCCCCATTTTCGGGGGGCTGCTATACAACTTCTTTGCACCAATATGAATTTCTTGGAAACTGATAATACTACGAGGATAAAAATTACACACTGTTAGTTATATAATGAATCGAGCACTTATATGAAGTTTCAAAATGTTACGCAGCTGCCATACAAAGTAATCAATTCGATAACTGTGAATCTAAAGAAGCTACGAGTTTAAAATCAAAACTGGGCAGATAAAGTAATAGGACAAGTTAGTTGGCAAAGTTGGACATCACTCGGACCAACTTTTAGGGTGGGCTATTTTTTTTTTTTTATGGGATAATAAGTTAATCAAAAATTATGGGATACCTAATAAGTAGGGCCCGGACATTCTTTCCCTAAAAAAAGGTTTTTAGGCGCCTAAAAAATGCACGAAAAACAGTAAAAATATGCTTTAAAATATGCTCGAAAAAAAGTGGAAATATGCTTTAAAGAAAATGCCATTTTATTTTTATATTCATTATTTATTTAACACTTATTAATTTAAATTAAAATAACACAAAATTAAAACAAAGAGCCTCTCTTCATTGCCATTAATAAATCAAAACTTACAAATAATATCAACATAATATTACATAAACTTACATATTTTTATTGCAATATACCATAAAAGTTTTTTTTAAATTTTCAAAGGTAAAACTTTGTCGGTTATCTGCAAATAAATTTTTATATAAAGAAAAACTTTGTTCAACATCCACTGATGTCAACGGTGCAAACTTGAAACTAGAAATTTCATGCGGACTAAAATCAGAAACATTATTTTCGTTTTCTTCGAGAATACTTGAAATTTCTTTCATGTGTTTTAGATATATATTGTTGTCAAATACGAATTTGAATTTTTCGAAAACTTTTTTACCTTTCTCTCCAGGTACTTTACATAATTCATTTTCAATTTTTTCTAATATTGAAACCTGTTTACTTAGTAATATATTTTTTGTTTCAAGATATTTAATTTCGTTGATTAAAAATGAAAAATTGGTCGTTATATAAGCCAAGTTACTTCGTATTTCACTGCTTTTTAATATTTTTTTACATTTAACAATTGAAGTTATGTCTTCATCATCCAGTTTTTCTACAATTTCTTTGAACTTTTCAAAATTAATTGTATAATACTTGGCTGCTTCTAGCCATGTACCCCACCGCGTTATTATAGGAGCTGGAGGTAATGCTAATTCTGGAGCCACTTCTTTAAAAACTCGAATTCTTCTCGGAGCCTTTACAAATACTTTTTTTCCATTTGAAATTAAATCGTCTACATCGTCAAATAAACTTCGGACTTTTTCATCCACTAGATGCAAACCGTGAATAATACATGTCACATGTAAAACTTTCGGGTATAAAGCTTGAATATTTTTTCCTGCTTTTTTCATATACCTGGCTCCATCTGTTAAAAATAAAAGAACATTATCTCGGTCAAAATTGTCACCTAGAAGTTTGATGGTATCGTCAAAAAGTCTTGCAATTGTAACGCTATTAACTTGTTCGAGAAACTCCATATTAATTAAAAACCTTTGCATTGCCTCATCTTCGCTTGTACTAAGAACACCCAAAACAACGTTAGCAACATTTCTTTTCGTACTGTCTGTTGTTTCGTCGATAGATAACCATATTTTTTTATTGCTAACTGCTCCTCTAATATCTTGAATTTGCTTTTCATACAGGTTTTGAATATAATTTTTCCGAATTGTTGATTCGTCTGGAATGTTGAATTCAGTGTATTTTTTCAAAAAATTTCGCATTTCATTATTTTGCAGTTTATGAAGTGGAATATTGGCCGACAAAAATGCAGTACATAAATCTTCAGTAAACTGACATTTCTTCCCAGCAGCATTTAACGCATCCACAATAAATTCACTAACATTGCCTTCATTATTTTCAGCTAGTTCCATATGTTTTGATGTTTTTAAATGTTGCTCCACCAGATATTTTTTTTCTGTATTTATACTTTTGTTACATAGTTTACAAAGCAAAATTTTCCCGTCAGTTTTAAGACATGAAAATTTCTTAGCATACTCATTTAAACGATTTGATTTAGATATTTTAACTTTAGTCATTTTTAGTCTGTATATAAATATAAAAAATATTGAAAAAACATTAAAAAATTTTGAAAACAAGGGTTTCTTACCTCTTTTTAAAATTGTAACATCTATGAATATTATGAAAATATGAAATTTGAATTAACTTATTTTGTTAGTTGTCAGTTTGACAATAAACGTCAGAAAATTTTTTTCCAGTGGTATAGACGAGCTTTTCAGTGGTATAGACTAGTATTTGGTGTTTGAAATTTTTTAAAACAATTGTACTGATCAAAATAACAAAATTAATATTTTCTAACTTTCGGAAAGAAATATGCAAGAAATATGCAAATATACAAGAAATATGCAAATATACTTAAAATATGCAAAATAGGCATTTACAAATCAATGGCAAATAAAAGATATTTTTATGAAACGTATGAATATTTTATCTTTTTAATTACACGACTTCACACAAAAAATATGCATTTGCCTAGAAATCCGGGCCCTACTAATAAGTTAAATATTTTTTAAACTATTTTACTTTCTTATATTTTTTTTGTAATATTTACAATAGCATAAGGAAAATAAATAACGGTTAGTGGGTATGCACGGGTATCTAAAAGTTGACAAGGGCAACTATAATCTTCCTCGTTTTTTTTCATGTTTATTTCATTATTCTCGTACCCGTAATGGCCCTTGCAGCCGAGGGTTATACTAACATAACCTAAAATTTTTATGTAATATTAGAAACTTAAATAAATAAATAAATAAAAATATTATGGTTATTGAAAACTCAAACATCAACTAAAAACAAGACAGTTCTCAAATTCAATATCAATTTTAGCTCAAAGAAAAACAATTGAATCATACTGACAAAATGGAACAGAACAAAATTGTAGTGTTGAGTTTAGTTTTACATTTCTTACTGGCTACGAAAAGATACAAAGAAATTCAAGATGAACTTATAACATCTTTTATTAATATAAAAACACAAAGACATTATTTCAGTTTAACAAGCACAGACTTGATTCAACAAATTAATATAATACGTAACAAAATACCTTATGGAATACAACTATCTGTTAGAGAAGGATCCACATTTTCTACACGATATATTCGCAATCATGAATAGCAAAAAATTTTGTCAGGGAACAGACTAATTATTGAATTTAGCATACCTTTTGTCGATATACAAATATTAACAGCATATAATCTAATTCCCCTATCTACAATATATTAAAATAAGCACATTATGATCTGACCCAATATTAAAAATCTCGTTATAATAACTGATGGGAATTATAATTTCAAAATAATACAAAAAGAAATTAATTATTACCTACATTCAAGTACAGCAAAGATTTATCAAATCTTTTTACCTGTTTATTGATTAGAGTCTCAAAAATATTGACGCGAAGTTGCTCTGCTCACACGACATTGGAATTTTAATAAAGATAGTAAATTTAGCATTTTTGAAATAAGTAATCATTGGATTCCCCTTTCAAACAAAGGGCACTATATTTTTGTTATAATGGTTCAACAAACTATTATATTTGAATGCGTTGAGCAATCAAAGTCAATTAAACTACACTATCACAACAATACCACCAGGTTCTGCTGTAAAACTTGCAACATATACAGTAATAGCTCACTCTTCAATACAGTCCAAATTATTGGTTGAAAACGACGTCATAACCGAAATAAATATGTCAGAATTATGAATTTAAGTAGAAGGTTTAAATTTTAGTCAAACCCAATCAACTTCTAGAAATACAACATCAAAAAGTTGCAAGACGTTTGAAACAATTCGAGAATATTTAATCCAGTACATCATGAATATATTTTGATTATTGGAATATATTTGTAAACTATTTTTGGCAAAATTTCAGACATGCAGCTTCATTAGGTGTAGAGTTATGCTCATATAAAAAAAGATGTTGTATGGCAGCTACTCGAAACCTCTACAGCAAATCAACGAAATTTTGCAAAAACTTTGGTCATAAAACTAAACTTCATTTGGTAAAAATTCAGACACCCAGCTACAATAGGGGTAGAGTAATCTAATATATAAAGAAGAAAATTTGTTTGTTTGTTTATTTGTCCAGGATTCACGTGAAAACCACTGGTCCGATTGCCATAAAATTTTAAAAGAATAATTTTGAGAGTTCGAGGGGTGACATAGACTATGTCACATATGTCGAGTCAAAACAGTTTGGCCTATTGACTTGAAATTTTGCACAAATGTTCCTCTTAGCAACCGCAATTAGTAGTATAAATTTGGTTGGAATAAGTTAACACATTTCGGACTAGCGGGCTTCCAAAATATTTTACGTTTCGTATTTGTGTCTAATTTCAGAGGTCGATTTTGCAGACCAAAAAAGAGGCTGCAAAAAATTTTAGTTAAGTTCGATTAACCCGTTTTCCACGACGATGCCATGAAGTTTTTTGACCATTAATTAAACCTTTAATTAGCTTAAACGATTAAAAGAATTTTATTGAAAAAACCCATCGGGTTAATTTGGTTTTGAACTGTTCACGCGTTTTGCACGAAGATTCAATGACATTTTTTGGTATTGACGCAAGTTAACCTTTATTCCAAAAGCTCACTTAATTAATTTATTTATTTATTTAATAATTTCTTACAATTCATTATATTAATTTCATCACATGATTTGTTTACTAACATTTAACATTTATTTTTTTAATTAATATTATCTTTAACATACTTATTTAAATTCTCTTTAAAGTTCAACAGTTTTTTTTCATTTATTAAATTATTTGGCAATTCATTAAATAACTTTAATCCATTATACATTAACATATTATGTGTTTTGTTTTTTTTAAATAAACTTAATCTAAAATTCCAAATACTTCTTAAATAATAATTTTGCACATCTTGTACATAAACTAACCTGTTGGTTAAATACCCTGGCATTTGTTTATTTTTTATTTTAAATATTATTATCAAAACATTAAATTTAATTTTTTGTGACACACTCATCCATTTTAAACAATTTAACATAAACGATTTTGACGAAAATCTGCCTAATTGTAATATAATTCGCATTCCTCTATTTTGCAATTTTTGTAATCTACTAAGCATCTCTAAGTTAAACATGAAAAGAATTGAGGAACAGTATTCAAAATGTGGTCTTACTAATACATTATAAAGTTTAATTGCACTTAACATCGATAAATTATTTCTAATTTTATAGAAAAAACCTAATTTTTTACTTATTTTTTTACATATATATTCCATATGTTCTTTAAAGTTTAATTTATCGTCAATAACTACCCCTAGGTAGTTAATTTCATTTACTCTATCTATTATTTTGTTTTCAATTATAATTTCTCTATTTAGATTACTATTTATTATCATACATTTTGTCTTTTCAAAATTAAGCCTTAATTTATTATTAATAAACCATTTATTAAATTTTTCTAGATCTTGGTTGATTTTTAAAATACATTCATCAATTGAACGCCTACTACGTAAAGCAAAGCATCATCAGCAAATAATGCAATAAGTATTACCAAAACTAACAACCTTTTCTATATCATTAATATATATTAAAAATAATAAAACTCCAAGTACCGTACCTTGAGAGACTCCAAGTTCTACATTTATCTTATCTGAAACTGCTCCATTTACCTCTGTTCTTTGTACTCTTCCTTCCAAATACGTTTCAAACCATCTAATTTCATTTTGATTAATGCCATATCTGCTTAGTTTATTTAATAAAATACTCCGATCTAGTGTTTCAAATGCTCGTCTTAGGTCCAAAAAAACCGCTACAATAATTATATTATCGTCCACCGCTATTTTCCAATTAGTTACTACTAAATTCAATAGTGCTTCGCAGCTGTGGTTTTTTCGGAACCCAGATTGATTCTGAGAAATTAAACCTGTTTCTTCAAAGTACTTCTCTAATTGATTATATACAGCTTTTTCTATAATTTTAGACAGGATGCTCGTCATATTGATAGGACGGAATTCCTCACATTTTGTTGTATTTTTTACTTTTTCAATAGGAATAACCATAGATTCCTTCAAACATTCCGGAAAAACTCCCGCTCTTAATGATGCATTTACCACTGATAAAACATTCTGGCCAATTAAGTCGAGAGAATCGTTTATCATTTTAATATTGCAAAAATGTATATCATTTTTTTTATTGATCGACTTTATTAATAATTTTAATTCTTCTACTAATGTTAACAGCTGAAATCTAAATTCAGTATTTACATTTTCTATTATATTTTCATATTGTGTAACCGGTATTGTTTTACTGACTTCTTCTACACTTTCAACAAAATATCTATTAAACTTATTAGCTATTTCTGAATTAAATCTACATTTTTTATTATTAAATGTTACCTCTTTAATTTAATTTTCAGGTTTCTTTAGAACAAGTTTTTTTATTGTTCTCCACATTGACTTTTGATCTACAGCATTATCAATTTTTGTCGATATTAACTTTGATTTTGCATTTTTTAGTTTATTCTTATATCTATTCCTTATTCTTTTATAATTATTCCATTCTTCACAACTGTTATTAATTGCTGAAATTTTATATTGTTTTATTTTTTCGTTTTTAAGTATTTCTAAATCGTGAGAATAAAATTCTTGCTGATTATGTTTTGACCTTTTTGTAACAATAAATTTATTTACAATATTTTTGAAACAATTATTAAATAATTTTACTATTGCAATCAAAAAAATATGTCGTCATTAGATCACTACCAATTACACTATTTCTAAATTTATTTTTGTCATACTTCAAATATTTTGTTTCTTCTGTTGTGGCTAAATTAACATTTTCATTGATATCGATTATTATAGTTTCATGGTCGCTTATTTTTAATTCATTAACAACTTTAGCTCTTATATTGTATTGATTGTTTACTATTACGTAATCAATTAACGTTCGTGAGTTTTCTGTTATCCTGGTGTATTCCCTGACTATTTGATTGAAGCTATTATCATATATTGTTTCTGCTAATTTATTACGAGAACTATTTGTGTGTAGCCAATTAATATTAAAGTCACCTGCTATTATAACCTTGTTTTTGAAAGTGGATAGCTCTTCTACGTATGAAGTGAAAATACTATGAAAATCATAATTTGAACTTAAGAATGCAGGCGATCTATAAAGAACAGCTAAATATAATACTGTATTTGCATTTTGTACTTTGACTACAAGCCACCAAATTTTTACACCATCGGCACTACGTTTTATAACTTCATATGACCACTCTTTTTTAATATAAATCAGTACACCTCCTGTATGTCGGGAAACAGATTTACTGCCACTGCATTATAATTATCGATGCTAATTAAATTATCACAGTCATCATCAGAGAAATGGGCTTCACTTAACATTACAAAAACAAAATTGTTTTTAACTATATTTTCCTCCAATTCGTTGAAGTTATTAATAACACCTTGTACATTTAGGTAAACACATATTAAGTTTTCTTTGGTAAATAGGGCAATCTTGACTTTTTGTATCATGGTCCACTTTAACATTTACTAAGTTGAGTTCATCCTTCGCTCTGCAACAATTTAAACAGCCTATTGGATTTTTTTTACAATCCTTGGCTATATGCCTAATCTCCCCACATTTATAACAACATGCTCCTACTGTACATTTATCTGCTAAGTGATTGTATCCATAACACTTATAACATCTTCGGGCACTCACCATTTCGTACACTTTACACCTATTCCAATTAATATTTATTCTACCTTCTTCCATAAAATTTTTAAACGCATTTCCATCTACCTCTATTATCGCATTTTTTTTTTTTTTTTTTTTTTGCGAGGGAATGGAACGCTCGAAAGCCACCCATTGAAACTGTGCGGTATTTCGTTGGGTAGTGTGCGATTTTAACGCACCAAAACCACACCCTTTTTGAACCAAACTTTAGGAAGGAACCTGTGATACAAATATACAGTTTGGTTACAGGGATGGGATACGAAAGGATTTTAGGATTGTCGGAGGATATTTGGGAATTTTGGATTATGGTGGATGGGGAAAATTTGGAGGGATATTTAGGAGAAAGATGTTAATATTCTTCTTAAATTTATTTAAGTCGTACACATACGAATTACCAACTTTAGGAAACACATTGGACGGAATGTGATTCCATAATCTCGACATGCGCATAACAAACGAATTTCCATAAGCCGTGTTTCGCCATCTTAACAATTCGACGCAGTAGGGATGAGCATCTGTTGCACTCCTTGTTTCACGCTGGAAAACTTTGAGTGGAGGCATTAATTGTTTTTTTTCCTTAGAACAGGTGTTCGTCCCCACTAGGTATCTATAAAACAGGGTAAGTGACCAGACTGTGCCCCGATGGCTAAGTGGAGTGAGCGTTGAGGTAACACTGGGATCATTTAATTTCTCACTCATACCAACTTCTAAGATACTAGGATTATTCATATTTGTAGCTTTTAGTTCATAGCTTTCACCTAAGTTTTTTTCAATTTCTAGTTTCATTTTATTACCAACTATCAGGTTCACACAGTTAATTGACACAGCACCATTCTTTTTTACTTTTTCAATATTATTTATTTTAACAGCTAATGCTGAAGGATTGATTATGTTTTTTATTTCACTAATCGTTTTTTCACTATCTTGATCTTCTTTTGGCTTTATAATTAATGGCATTCTTACTTGATCTGCATAAGACATTTTATTTTTATTTTTTATTTTTTATTTCATGTAACATTTCAGTTTTTATACTTTTAAAGTTTTTTTCTAAATTATCAATGTTATTTTCCATTAATTCATTTACTTTCGATATATTATTCTCACTCATTTTTTTTAACATTTCTCTTATCTCACTCAAATTAATATTTATAGACTGTATTCCTTCTTCACAGCATTCATCACATGAATATTTTAAATTTTTGTTTGTATTTAAACAATGTAACTCAGCTTTTGTGAGTTTTGAGCACTTAATATGCACAGCATTACTACATCCAAATTCACAAAGCAAGAAATTCTTTCCGATTATTCGTTTTAATCGGTCGTTTACAGCTGCTCTCATTGCAAATTACACTCATTTTCACTTATTTTTTATATTTTACGATCATAATAATAATTTTATTGTGTTTTTTTTTTTAATTCAGTTTATGTAATTCAGTGTTTTTTAAATATAATAAATTCGTTTTTTGAATTTGCACAATTTAAATTTTAATTTTTTAAATAAATTGCTTAATATTCTATTGTCTTTATATTTTTAATTATTTGTAAACAAATCTTAACAAAAAATCTCGCACGTGTTCTTTACAGTAAATATCACTCGAAATAAATATCACTCACATTAATAAGACTAATTTTTTTTGCTCTACTCAAATAGTCTCAAATAGTGCCAAAGCTAAATCAGATAATATTAATAATAATAAAAATAAAGCTAATAAAGAATCCGAATAATATCTTAAATAACGTAACATTTTCCTTCTCTACATTTTTTCGTACGTCTTTGTTGTTCACATACTTTGCAGTTGTTGTTTTTTAAAAAAAGATTTCAGTGTAAAATTCCAGTTTTCTTCAAATAAAATCTAAAAATCAAAAAAATCAATTTCGTATATATTACGCTAAAATAAATAGTATTTTAAAACAGTTTTTCCAAAAAAGAAAGCCTACAAGTTAAAGAGACATAGTATAATCACCAAATTGTCAAGAAACACCACGTATATAAAAATTTGAGATAATCGTTACAACTGTTTTCCAAACTGTTTTTTAAAGTTGTTGTTTCGCAATCGGTGTAGTCAAATGAGTGTAATAATAATTATATGTAAACTAGCTATTACCCTTTGCACGTTGCTTCACCTCTCATTGGATTTTTAATTTAAGTTGATGTAACGCAATTTTTTTAAAACGATTTTTTTAGGATTATTCTAGCAATTTGGCAACAATTTCACTTCAAACTTTTCATAATTATTAAATAAGAATTAAAATAAAAATTTTAATTCAGTTCACATTATTCGCCAGAAACCCACCATCCTCAACTCTATCGTCAAGGAGCCCCAAATTGTCAAGAAGCTCCACGTATAGAAAGATTCGAGATAATCGTTCAAAATGTTTTGCAAGCTTTTTTTTACATTTTTTGTTTCGCAATCGGTTAAAAAAACTCGACAAAACATTTTTTGTAAACATTCCCATAATTCAAAGACGTTTTACCTATTTTCAATAATTGGACGTTATTTACTTAGAAATTTTTTTTTGACGAATCGTAGGAATGACAAGTATATACATTTACGCACACAAAATTTAAAGTCAATTGGTCAAATTGTTTCTGCTTAAGTGTAAAGTAACAAATAATCTGTAAAAATCTGCTGTGCCGCAATGGGTTAACGGAACTCAAAAAACCATTTTTTGAGACTTTGACCAAGTAATATTTCTAAAAATTTGACGTAATATCCTTTCAAAATTATTTTTTGGACAATCGTCGCGGCGGCATGGTTTAACAAACTCCGAATCTGTTAATAGTGTGAACTCCATTCTCAAAGGGGAACACATATACAAAAATTTGAAGGCAATCGTTTGAACCATTTCTAATTTACAGTATAGTAACGAACAAACCTATAAAAAGCTGTTGGCCGCAATGTGTTAATGAAAATAAAACAAATATTTTTTTTAGCTTTCTTTTTAACCAAATCAGTACTTCGAAAAATTGGCCGAAACTTGCTTAATTTTGTGTTCCCGTTTTGTGTCCAATAATACAGGGTAAAAAAGAAAAAAAGAAAAAAAAAAAAAAAATTAAAAAACTTATAAGAAAAAATAAAAATTAAGAAAAAGTTAAAGAGAAAAAATAAAAAACAAAAATTATTTAAAATTTCTAAAAGACAAAAATTTTATAATTCCAAGTGATTTTTTTTTTTGATGAACTTTTTTTTGATGTTAATCTCAAAAAATGAGTTGTGGTTCGTGTAATGTAAAAATTGATAGATCTAATAATGCTAAAATTACAAAGTGGTGACTGTAACAAAATATTTCATTTAAGCTGTGTTAATCCAGCTACAGAAAGAGAAATATAATGAGATAGAAATATATGGTGTTTCAAATGTAACTAATGATAACTCTATTCAAATGGCAAAAAAAAATTTTTCTAAATGTATGGATATAAATGTTAGTGATGATGAAATAAAAAATTGCTTTATAAAAAAAAACATCTAGAAGAAATGAAAAGATGTTCTGAGCGACACACGAAGCAACGATGACAACAATAAAAAAAATATTTATATTTAATGAAGCTTTCACCAATTATACCAGAGCTTTATATTTGTCTACAAAAAATTTGAAAAAGGAAAAACAATATCAATTTCTATAGTTTAAAAATTGCAATATTTATTTAAAAAAAAGGACGGTGGTAAGTCAATTGTTATCAGAGCATTCGAAGATTTGGATAAAATATAAAATACATAATTACTTTCAAAAATTATGTTATTTAGTTAAAATATTATTTTAGATACAGATGATCTTATAAACAATGAACTTACCTTACTCAACATTACTAATGGACAATGGTGATAGTTATAATTTTAATTGTTCAAATATCTTTATTTTAGTGCACCAAAATGTGAGGACAAAACTTTGAATTGCTGCTATCTAATCTTGAAGCACTTGTAACAGTTCCAGATTTAATTTTAGTTTCAGAAATATGGATAGACAATGATGAAATTACTGAATATGAAATTCCAGGTTATGTTTTTAATTTTTGTATTAATAAAGGTTATGCTGCATTGGCGTAGGTTATTTTATTAGAAATACTTTTAATAGTATAGTTTCAAATTATATTCTTACTAGTGCGGATATTATAAAAATTAATCTTAATATTAGCAATGTTGATTTTACGTATTTGTGTGTGTATAGATTTCATATGCATAACTTTAGTTTATTCTATAATGAATCTTGGGTATTGTTAGAAAACGAAAAAGCAAAAAATCTTTTAATTTTAGGCGATTTCAATTTAGATCTCTTAATAGATAATGATGATGTTTCTAATCTTTTCAATCTTTTAGCACTACATGGTTTAGCGTCTATTGTAAATGAACCGACGAGGTTAGCTTCAGGAAAGTGCATAGACCATATATATGTTCACTTTTCAGTACACTCCCTAGATAGATGTGAGAATATTATTATGGATTTAAACATTTCAGATCATTGTATGATAGGTTTAACTATTAAAGACTTTTTGTAAATAAAAAGAACAATTTTACGGATACAAAAAAATGTACAAAAATTGACTATGTTAACTAAATACGTGTTCAAATTATGAATTTTGGGAAGAAGTTATTATTGAGAATGATACAAATAGAGCCTATGACAATTTTATAAAACTTTTAAAATTACATATTTCTAAATGCAGTTTTCATATTAATATAACTAAAAAAAATAGAAGATTAAAACCATGGATTAATAATTATTTAGTAAATAAAATAAATCTTAAAAATAAGTTAGGGAAAAAATGTTTAAATCGAACTTTAAACCACAGTCTTAAAATCCGTTATAAAACAATTTGCAAAGAAGTTAAAAAAGATGGAACAAAAAGACAATTTTTATAAAAATGAATTTGTTAGATAGGCCGGCAATTTAAAGGCAGAATGGCGCGTGATTAATAATGCAATTATTAAAAACACATATACCGGGGAATCTATTATCTTGCAAAATGATAATATTGAAATTTATGATGACCTTGAAATAGCTAATCTTTTCAGTGAATATTTTGCTAATCTGACTGACAATTTGTTCCCACAAATACACTCGTGCACTTGTGAAAATAGCTTAAGTTTTCAGGAAGAAACTAATACTAGAAATAGCTATGGTTTCGAACCAATATCTTCCTTGGATGTAGTTAAGGCGATCAATTCACTCAAAAATTCGCTTTCATGTGGTAATGATGGTCTTTCTAATATTATTTTAAAAAACTTAACTTTGTGACATTCTTGTATACATTTTTAACAAGAGTGTTCTTTCTGGTACTTTTCCTCATTCATTAAAAAGCGCTGTCGTTATCCCACTTTTTAAAAAAGGGAACAGCAAAGATGAACAACTACAGGCCAATATCACTACTTCCTTCGGTAGGACTTTTATTATTTTTGATTTATATTAACACGTTACTTAAGTTAGAATTTAAAGGCAATCTTACTGCTTTCGCAGACGATTTAGGTTGTGTATATGAAGCTAATGATCTTCTTAATTTAAATTGTGATATTAACTATGACTTGAACTTACTGCGAAATTGGTTCGCACGTCATAAATTAGTAATAATTAACAAAACCAAAATTATGTTTTTCAACCTGTCTTGCCAAAATAATTATGAAGTGCAATTTAAATATCATGCATCAGAGTGTAACAAATTTGAATTAAAACAAATGTATTGTACTTGTAGTGGAAGGTGTCTGTTTAATAATTCAATATTATGTAGTAATAATTGTTTCGATATTGAAATAGTAGAGCATTTCAAGTATTTGGCTTCCTATGAATTTCATAGTCGCTGTAACATTAATCAACAGATTAACACAACAGCAAAAAATTTCATGACTAGTGAGCTAAACAATGATTTAGCAAAAATCCAAAAATGGGGAGAGTGTAACCGTGTTGATTTCAACACAAAAAAGACCCAATGCTGTTTAATCTCGCGGAAAATTGCAATATCTACCCCCAGCTTGTCATTTCAGGGTATACCTTTGCAGCACACAATAGACCTAAACATTCTGGGTATCGGGTTAAACCAAAAATTTACATGGTCAAACCACATTTTTGGTATAGCTAAAGATGCAGCTAAATGTTTAGGTTTTTTGTTTCGCTGTAAAACTTACTTTACTGCACCTGATCTTCTAAAAATCTATAAAACTTACATTAGACCAAAAATGGAGTATAATGCACATATTTGGGCTGGAGCCCCCCAAACCGCACTGGGATATCTCGATAAAGGCAAAATAGAGCTATCCGTCTTATAAATGATCCCAGTGTTACCTCATCGCTCACTCCACTTAACCATCGGCGAACCGTTTGGTCACTAACTCTGTTTTATAGATACCTCGTAGGGACGAACACCTGTTCCAATGAAATCAAACAATTAATGCCTCCCCTAAAAGTTTTTCAACGTGAAACAAGGAGTGCGACAGATGCTCATCCCTACACTGTTAGTAAGATGGCGAAACACGTCTTATGGAAATTCGTTTGTTGTGCGCACATCGCGATTATGGAATCAGTTACCATGTAATGTGTTTCCCAAAGTTGGTAGTTTTTATATGTACGATCCAATAAAGTTTAAGAAGAACATTAACATCCATCTTCATGACTTTCCTTTAAATTAATTCCTTTATCCATCATAATTCAAATTCCTAATTTCTAATCCTAATCCTAATTTCCTTCCCAATCCCGATCCTAATAACCAATAAATACATTTGTATTAAAGGTTCATACCAAGTTTGGTTTTAAAAACAAGGTGGGTGGTTTTAGTTGGTTAAAGTCCAACACTCCCCAGATGAACCACGTATAGTGATTCTTGTCGGCTTTCGATGCTTTCCATCAACCCTCAAAAAAAAAAAAATAAAATAAAAAATTTAGGTGTTATAATTGATAACAAAATGAATTGGTCCTTACAGACTGAAGCCTTAAGACGATATTTTCGTTCTAGTCTACGCAGTTTTTATTACTTACAAAATATCTGTTCTTCGAAAGTAATGAAAATTTTTTATTATGGTATTTTTCAATCCAAGCTTCAATATGGAATTACTTGCTGGGGTGGAACTCAATGGAATAAAATACAACTACTGCTTGTTTTACAAAAACAAGTCATACGATGAATATTCAAAAAACCTCGTCTATATCATACTATTTAAAGAAGCTAAAATTATGTCTATACGCCATCTTTATTGCTACAAAGTGTTGAACACTTTTTATATTAGATCGAATAATAGTTATCTGAATAATAGATTTTCTGTTACTTATGCATTTCGTACAAATAACATGCACTTTGTGTCTGTTCCAAGTTTTCGAACAACTGCTTTCCGTAACTTTTATAACGTTGTTGCTTTCCGTTTATTCAACAGATTGCCATTGTATATCAGGAAAATAAGAATTTTTTAATCTATATAGCAAAAAACTTTGTCAATGGCTTCTAGATTAGGATGTAAATGAAGATTTATTTCATACAATGATGTGATTACTAATTACTAATTAACAGCTTTTAATAATTATTATTGCACATTAATATATATATTTTTTAAATATTTTGTAGCATATATATATTTTGGTGTTTTTTATAACTTCTTTTTTTATCTGCTTATAATTTTTTCTTGTATTAATTGTATTAATTTATTAATTTAATAATTTTTTTTTTTCTTCTAATAATAAAATTTTTTTAATTTTTTTTTCTTTTGAATTAGTTTAAATTTATCACCCCACTATTAATATTAAATTACATAGAATTAAGTATACATGGCATTTAGAACTATTTTTTAAAAAAATACAAAATGTCATTTAAAAAAATTTTTAAAATAAAATGAACAAAAAAATAAAAATAAAAATGTTTTTGATGTCGAGCCGAAACATTTTGACTGATTCACTTGAAATTTTGCATAAATGTTCCTCTTAGCTAGCGGAAGTAGTCGTATAAAGTTGCTTGGAATATATTAACCCACTTCGGCCCGGCGGGCTTCCAAAAAATTTTTTTGTTTCCGATTTGTGGCCAATTTTACAGGTTGATTTTCCAGTCCAAAAGAAAGGTTCCAAAAAAATTTTAGTTTAATTCGGTTAACCTGTTTTCCACGATGACACCATGAAGTTTTCAATAAATTTTATATGCTTAAACGATTAAATGACTTTTTTGAAAATTTTGTAACACCATTTTAATTATAAAAGCCCACCGGGTTAATTTGGTTTTGATCTGTTTAAAAGTTTTGCACAAAGATTTAATGAAATTTTAAAATTTTTGGTATTAATGCAAGTTAACTTTTATTCCAAAAGCTCACTGAAATAATAAGACAATTTTTTTTGCTCTCCTCAAATAGTGCAAAATTTAGCTTTATAGAGATAATATTAAAAATAATAAAAATATAATAATAAAGTATAATAATAATAAAGAATCCGAATAATAATATCCTTAAATTTAAATAAAACAACATTTTCCTTCCTTATGTTTTTTCGTAAGGCTTTGTTTTTCATCTACTTTTCAGTTGTTGTTCTTTAAAAGTAGATTTCAGTTTGAATTGTAAGTAAAGAAACAGTCAGTCGGTGCATACCCTACACCTATTTGGTTCAAATTTAATGAGATATCCATAAGTCATTTTAACACCATAAAAGCTGTTATTAGTTTGGTCGTAAAACAAAGCTAACCAAATTAACTTTATAATACTAAAAACATTTTCTAATTAGACTATCTATAAAAAAATATTACAAATTCTTACTAATTTATCTATTTAAAAATATGAAATAAATTAAAATATATTTATTTCAATTCAATTACAAAAGTGAAAAAATTTTAATTTTTAAATTTTGTGATAAAAATTTAATATATTTAATAATTAAAATTTTGCAAAATTGCAATTATATTAAATTGCTAGTTTATGTAGGTACCTATCGAAAAGCTTATTAACGCAAAATATGTAATAAATGTATTTTTAAAATACAATTAGAAACTTAGAACTTTTCATATAATTCATTTAAATATAAAAATAAATTTTACATAAATGCAGCAAGTACTTTTCTTTTTTTTTTTATTCAATTTTTTATTTAATTTCAGATAATTTTACAATAATATATAAAATTATGTATAAGAAATGAAGTAATTCTTAAACTACAGCTTATAACTAACATTTAATAACTTAAAATTTTTTACAATTTTTCTAATTTCCAGTTTTTTTTTTTTTTTATTTTTTGTTTTTTTTAAATTTTCAAATTTTAAAGATTAATTTCTAAGATTTTTTACAAATTTTCTAAGTTTACTTTTAAATATTTTTAAATTTTGACTGTTTTTAATTTCTACTGGTAGCGAGTTGAAAAGTTTTATTGCGCTGCATTTTAGACTTTTTAGCTTCAACGTTGTTTTGGCTTTAGGAATTTCGATATTTTTCCTGTTTCTGGTTAGATAATTATGAATATTCTCCCAATTTTGAAGTTTTACTTTTGACTTAATATTATTGTTCAGGATATTATACATGTATTTACATTTTTCAAAGTAAATTAGTTGGTTAATATCCAGTGTATCAATCGTTTTATATAAATTATTGGTTCTAGTTCTTATATTCAAATTAAATAAAGTTTTGAGGGCTCTATTCATTACCGCACTCATTTGATTTTTATGAAAATATGAACAATGACTCCAACTGCATATATGGGATATTTATACCTAATTCTTGATAATATATGGCCATTATATATAAGTTTAGCAGCATAATTCGGAATACTCCCCATTCTTCTGACAGCCATTGTTATAGGAATAATTTTTATACCCGTGCATACATATATGACATCGGGTATATTAGATTTGCTCCTCCGTTTGTAACGCATCGATCTAGACGAGCTAGATATAGTGTCAAGGGTACGTATCGACTCAGAATCGAAAAATTAGTCGATCTAGCTATGTGTGTCTGTCCGTCCGTCCGTCCGTCCGTCCGTGTGTCAGCACGATAACTCAAAAACTAAAAGGGCTAGAGTCTTGAAATTCACACAAAGTCATTTTTAGGCAATTTCTAGGTTCCCTATTGTTTTTGGTTAAAATCGGACCAAGGCTTCGGGGAGCTGCCATACAACTTTTTTGCACCAATATGAATTTCTTCAAAACTATTTATACTACGGGGATAAAAATTACACACGGTTAGTTTTATAATGACTCCGGCACTTATATGAAGTTTCAAAATGTTAGGGCCCCATTTTCGGGGGGCTGCCATACAACTTCTTTGCACCAATATGAATTTCTTCAAAACTAATTATACTACGCGGATGAAAATTACACATGGTTAGTTATATAATGAATCGAGCTCTTATATGAAGTTTCAAAATGTTAGGGCCCCATTTTCGGGGGGCTGCCATACAACTTCTTTGCACCAATATGAATTTCTGCAAAACTAATTATACTACGAGGCTGAAAATTACACACGGTTAGTTATATAATGAATCGAGCACTTATATGAAGTTTCAAAATGTTAGGGCCCCATTTTCGGGGGGCCGCCATACAACTTATTTGCACCAATATGAATTTCTTCAAAACTAATTATAGTACGACGATAAAAATTACACACGGTTATTTATATAACGAATCGAGAACTTATATGAAGTTTCAAAATGTTAGGGCCCCATTTTCGGGGGGCTGCCATACAAAGTTTTCGATTCAATAACTGTGAATCTAATGAAGCTACAAGGTTAAAATTAAAATTGGGCAGGTAAAGTAATAGGGCAAGTTAGTTGGCAAAGTCGGACATCACTCGGACCATCGGAATTTTAGGGTGGGCCATTTTTTTTTTTTTTGTTTTTTTTTTTTTTTTTTTTTTTTCAGCTAAAGTTATGGGACAATGAATGAAAATTTTGTTTTTTTTTTTGTGATTTTTTTTTTTTGTTAATTTTTTTTTTTTTGTTAATTTTTTTTTTTTTTTTTTTTTTGTTAATTTTTTTTTTTTTTTTTTTTTTTAAGCTAAAGTTATGGGACAATGAATGAAAATTTTGTTTTATGTTTTGTGATTTTTTTTTTTTGTTTTATGTCAAAATTATGGAGTAATGAGTTAAATGTATAAGGGAAGTATATTACGGTTTATTTTATACACCATAGTGGGTATGCACGGGTATCTAAAAGTTGACAAGGGCAACTATAATCTTCCTCGTTTTTTTAATGCTTTTTATATGTTTATCACATCTTAAGTTTTCATCAATTCTCATTCCCAAGTACTTAACATTATCAACTTGTTCTATTATATTATCCTTTACCTTAAGCGTAATCTTATCATTTGTTTTTTTTTGCATTTTGAATATCATATAATTAGTTTTTTTCGCATTTATACAAAATTCATTTTGGTCCAACCAACTGCAATATATCTTTAAGTCATCATTTAGTATATTTTGAAGCTCTTCTAATGTTTTCGCTTTTGAAATAAAGTTAGTGTCATCTGCATAAATGTTGTACTTTGACTTAATATTGTTTTTAGGTAAGTCCATTATATACAGCAGGTATAATAACGGCCCCAGTAATGAACCTTGTGGTACGCCTGTTTTTATTACTAGTTCATCACTTAGTACTTCATTAACTTTAGCACATTGAGTTCTATTTTGTCAAATAACTTTTTAGTAAAAGATTACTTTTACCTCGAATTCCTAAGTTATCTAGCAATCTGATAAGTCTGGAATGACTTACCATTCAAATGCTTTTGTTAAGTCAATAAAAACTGCGCCAACATGGTATCCGTCATCCAACGCATCGTAAATATGTTCCAAGGTTGCTGCGATAGCTGATTCTGTACCACTTTTTTCTAAGAAACCATACTGATTAGCATCAAAGCCTATTGTTTTAGTAATGAAACTTCTTATTCTTGAATTAATAACTTTTTCATATATTTTCGAAATTGAGTTTAGAATTGAAATTGGTCTATAGTTACCACAGTCTTCTTTTGACCCACTTTTGTGAAAAGGAACTAAATATGCTTTTTTTAACGAATCAGGAAATATACCATTAGTGAAACTTTCATTTATCAGTTTCACTAAAGATGGGGTTATAATATTGCCCAACTCTTGTAGATCTCTCACTGTAATTTTATCCAATCCTGGAGTTGCATTTTTATTTAAATTCATAATAATTTGATGGATTTCTGGTTCTATAACTGGAATAAGAAACAACGAGTTGCTATTAAATAGATTTTGTGAGCAGCTAGTAACATCGTTGGTATTTAGAATGTTTTTTTTAATACGTTCTCCTATTTCAGTAAAAAAATTATTGATAGTATTTGCAGTTTCAACATAATTTTTAGTTTTTTCACCATTGCTTTTAATAACATGACTGACATTTTTCAGTTTATCTTCATTGGTATTTTTTATAGAATTATTCAATATTTTCCATAATTTCCTAGAATCGCTCCCGGCTTTTTCAATGTTTCTATTAATATAATTTTTTTTTTCTTCTTTTATTAATTGTTCTACCTTTTTCTTCATTTTTATATATTTTGCCTTGTTTTTCCCTATTGGTCGGATCATTTTTATGTCGATTATATAATGCTTTTCTTATTTTCAGCTTGTCATGAATAAAAGGTGTTATCCAGCTATTATTTCTCGTTCTCATCGGTATTGTCTTCGTACATAATCTTTTTGCTTCTTGTATAATTTTTACTAAGGTTTCGATTTCTGGTATATTATTATTTTCAATTTTGTATTTTATTATGGAATGCATTTGATTATAATCGATTTTGTTTATGTTGTACTTTTTCATTGGTAACTTCTCAATGTTAATTGCTTTAATAGTTACTATTGCCAATTGATGGTCCGATAGGCAGTTATTTTCTTTTATATAATTAACATCATAATTGCCATTTATGTTTGTTATTATGGAATCAATTAAGGTGCTGGAGTTAGTTGTATTTCTTGTACTTTCCGTTTTATTAACTATGTTATATCCAGAAGTTGCTATAATATCCTTATACTTAATAATTACATTGGAGTTCTCAAATAGATTTAGATTGGTATCTGCAAAAAATATATGATTTGCCTTATCTACCAGTTTAGGTTCAAGAAACTCCATAAATAGGTTGTTGTTTTCCACTGGAGCTTTATAAAATGTACAGATTTTTAATTTTGGTTTTAAGTTAAGGATTTCAATTACAGTAAAGTTATATTTTTCATCTTTACATATTTCATGGAAACTGATATTATTTTTAATGAAAATGGCAGTCCCACACCCTCTTTTTTTATTTCTACAGTTGTAAACTGCTTGAAAATTGGGGATGTTGTAGGTATCTTTTTCATAATCATAAATCCAAACCTCTGTAATTATTACTATGTCTATTTCTTTATATTCATTAATTAATATTTCCAGTTCCAGTATTTTATTTCTAATGCTACATATATTTAAATACAATATCTTTAGATCACCAATTTGCATTATATTTTCTTGTTCTGCCATTATTATCTGCCGATCAGGTAATTTTGCCAAGATTCTCTTGTCCTTTGAAGATTTTCCCTATATTTGTTATAAACATGTCGTCTATATGTAGCTAGATCATTCGAAACATCTTTATTGCAGATTCCTATGTTTTCGTGGTATCTGTCATATATTCTCCGAAGTTCCGGATATTCAGTTGGTAGTCCTTCTTGATTAATTAAAACCTTTATATTGGTTTGTGTTATACCATCAAAGCAAATATCATTTTGATCGTGGAAAAATGCTAAATATAATCGCACATTGTTATATATTCTGTAATCCCTTAATCTGGAAAGAACATATATACTAGGTATCTCCATTTTCAATTGCTCTTTTTGTAAGCCTTACAATTGGGGGTGACATGGGATCAACAAAACTTTTGCTATCATCTTGGAATTTAGAGTAACCTATTTTTCTTTCATTTGTGTTCTGTGGATTTATTGTTTCGCCTTTATTCCAGTTTGGGTATTTGGAGTCTTTTATTTCTACATTATTATTACTATTATCATTGGTTTGATTAATTGTATCATTTTTTATCTTACTAATACTATCTTTTACATTATCATTGGTTTGATGAATTCTATCGTTTTTAATCTTACTTGTACTATCATTTTCTACTTTTTCTGTATTATTAATATTATTATTATCATTTTTTTTGTTAATTTTATCATTTTTAATGCTACTTTTTGAATTATTATTAATAGTTTTATTTATTTTTAAATTACTTTTAAGGATAGTGTTCTTATTTGACCATAATTTTGGAAAATATGAAAGAATATAGTTACGCTTCTTTTTATCTTTATTATAATCTATATTGTTAGTCTTTTCACTGTTATGGTTAATATTATTATTATTACTATTATTATTATTATTTTCATTGTTATTATTTTCATTTTTTATAAGAGTTATATCACTGTTAGTGTCTCTAATATTATTTATACTTGGTTTAACATTAGTATTATTCTTATTAATATTATCATTAACATTATCAGTTCTGCATGCAGAATCACTTTTTTTATTTTCATTTACATTTATATTTAATTTGTTATCTTCCTCTTTTATTTTCCTTAATTGCTAGTATCCGATTTTTTGTTTTCTTATACTTAATTTATTTTTATACACTGGACATGATCTACTAAAAGTTTTATGATTAACATCCAACCCCAAACTGAATTTTTCGTTCGATTTTAAGCAATTAATGCATTTATTAATTTCCTCTTTTTGGCATTCACTTGTCTTGTGTTGTTGGTGGCACTTCAAGCATGTTTCTTTATTCGTGCATTCTGCAGCCCTATGGTTAAATCCTTTACATTTATAACATCTAGAGACTTTTATGGCTTCAAAGACCTTGCACCTTTCCCATCCAATACATAATTTTTCGTTAGCTATTATTTTTGGGAATGATTCCTTATCCACTTCTATAATTGCATTAAACATTTCTTTGTTGTATTTTTTCACTGGATATATCTTTAATACTTTAAGTTCACTCATTTGTAGAAAAGAATTTTGTTTTTTAAGTTTTTCCACAATATCATTTTCACTAAATTTATTATTCATGTGCACAATTTCTATGTTAGGTTTAATGATCACAGGTATTTTGATATCATAATTATCTTTCATTTTTTCTTCTAATTCCTTTTTGATATTTTCACGATCTTTGATTGTTTCCGTTTCTATTAAAATCATCCCATTACTTTTGTTTTCAATATTCTTTATTTTAAAATTTTTTGGGTCCACCTTTGTATTTAAATCACTTTTTGTTTTTTCAGTTTTCTGCTTATTTTTCGGCTTTATTATTAAAGGTAACTCTTTCTTCATTTTTAAATTTACACTTGCTTTAGTATTTTTAATTACATCAGCAAATGACACTGTTTGACCCATATTCGAATTTATATTATTTGTAACATTCATTTTTTTGCAGACCTCATCATTTTTTTTAATTGCACTAACAAATGATTCATTCACTTTTTCTGTTTCAATTTTGAAGACTTCAGTAAATTTTTGCATTTTCTCTATTTCTTTTTGTTGACTGGCTTTAATTTCTTCCAATCTGTTCATGTAATTAGTTTCAATAGCCTTAAGTAATTCAACGACTTCATTTTCATTTTTTTTTATTGCACGTTCAAATTCCTCTTTATATTCTTTAAGGTACTCATTATTTTTTGAAACTGCACTGTCCATGTTTTGTAAGACCAAATCAACATTTTGTATATATTGAATACAGTCGTCACAAATAAACTTAATATTCCTATTGGTGTATAGTAAGTTCACCGTAGACTGATCCATTCCTGAACATTTTAACGCCTCATGATAAAATTTTTTGCACACACCTGCACATTCTACACCCGTTTCTCCTTTAATTTTTAGTTTGCACTTTTGGCACGAAGCCATTTCGCGTAATTAATATATATAATAATTTTTTTTTTTTGCGTAATTGCTGATTATGCTTTTTTCTGTTTATCTTTTATTAACTAAAATAATTATAATCGATAAAGTAAAAGTAAACACATCCGCACCGTACTGTAGTAAATTAATTACTTTTGAACATAGCTGAACAACTACGATTAAGTCTAAATTTCGGGGACACATAGAAAATGGGAAATATATTCTTTGGCTTCGAAATTATACTCGTTCGGCCTCAAAATGATTAAAAGCTTCTAGAATGCGAACTCATTCTGACCAAACTCGACCAGAGCCAATTACCATGGTACTTTCATTACTAGGAACCAAGAGTTTAAATTTCATCAAAATGGCGGCATTATTTTTTGAGTTTTGGTGTTTTTAAGATATATGTTTGTTAGCTCTTGAACTTTTCAAGGTTTCCAGAATCCGAAACCATGGTACGATTTCGCCCATATGCAGTCCCCGTCATACTTTGAATACTAGTAAACCTTTGTATATAATTGGAACGTTCTATCTTAATTTTAAGTAACTAGTTTTATTAATTTCGAAGATAAGCTTTTACACATTGGGGGGTCTAAGAGAGGTACTGAACCACCACTCCAATTGAACCAATATTAGAGGTACACACAGGAAATAGTAAGGAAAACCAATGTCCCAAATTTGAAGCTTCTACATTTGTTTCAAGTTACTATCTTTATTAATTTCGAAAATATGCTTTAAGATCCTCGGATCTCAGTGGCTGATCCCCACCCACTACTCCAATTAGGCTCAAATTTCAAGGAAACTAAGGAAATCGAAAGCGGCACCTTGATACCAAATTTGGATGTTCTATCTTCATTTGTTTCGGAATTATGCTAGTTTGGCCTAAATTCGATCAAAAGTTCTACATTCCGAACCCATTGTCCAATCTTCACCGTACGCAATCGCCGCCGTAGTTTTATTACCAATAATCTACATCACAAATTTTATGAAGACAGCGTCATTAGTTGTTGAGTTGTCGTGATTTTTTATCCAGAATCCGAACCCACGAGCCGATTTCTCCCATATGCAACCCTCGCCGTACTTTTAGTCCTAGTAACCTACAGTTAAAATTTTATCGAGATAGCTCCATTATTTTTTAAATTATCGTGCCTACGGAAGGCTGATCACAAATATATATACTTTTCCACATCTAGCTCGCTTCCTTTAGGTGGTTACAAACACCATATCAAAGTTTGTATACCCTTTTGGCTTTTACCTATTCTATAGGTGTAGGGTATAATAAATGATAAATTACTCAGTAAAAAACCGTATATAATTTTGAAAATGTGATGTTAAAAAACCCTTAGTTTCTTCCTCACTTATTTAGTTTTTGCACTATTTGAGGAGACCTAAGAAATTATAATTGATTAAGTGCGCTTCTGAAATAAAGGTTAACTTGCGTTAATACCAAAAATTTTAAAATTTCATTGAAACATTGTACAAAACGCGTTAACAGGTCAAAAGCAAATTAACCCGGAGGGCTTTTATAGTTAATATGCTGGTACAAAATTTTCAATAAAATTCGTTTAATCGTTTAAGTAAATGAAATTTGTAGAAAACTTTATGACGTCGTCGTGGAAAATGGGTTAATGGAACTTAACTAAAAGTATTTGCAGCCTCTTTTTTTGACTGCAAAATCAATCTGTAAAATTGGACAGAAATCGGAAACAAATAATTTTTTGGAAGCCCGCCGGGCCGAAATGTGTTAATAAATTCCAACCAACTTTATGCAACTATTTCCTTTAGCTAACAGGGACATTTGAACAAAATTAAAAGTCAATCGTTCAAACCGTTTTGGCTAGACATTTACAATATTGCAAAAGCTTCATTGTGACCTAGGATCTTAATGGGTTAACCGAACTAAACAAAAATTTTTGTCAGCCTCTCCTTTCGACAGCAAAACCACTTTGTAAAATTGGACAAAAATCGGAAATACAAAATTTTGTGGTAGTCCGCCGTGTCAAAATATGTTAATTTATTTAAACCAAGTTTATACAACTAATTCCGGTTGCTAAGGAGGACATTTGTGCAAAATTTCAACTCAGTCGGTCAAACCATTTTGACTCGATATCAAAAAAACCAAAAAGCTTAAAACTGTTCTGGAGCCGCAACCTGTTGACTTATAAAAATGTGACATAGCCTATGTCACCCTCGGGCGCTCAGAATTATTCCTTTAAATATTGTTGACAATCGGACAAGTGGTTTTCACGTGAATCCTGCACAAACAAACAAACAAACGAATTCTCTCATTTATATATTAGACTTGTAGATTTACCCGGCGTTGCCCGGGAGCGTGCAAATTTCAAAAAGCTAATTTCGACCAATTTTTCGAAGTACTTCGTTGGTTAAAAAGAAAGCCTCAAAAAAATTTTTGTGAGTTCCGTTAACCCATTTCGGCACAGCAGCTTTTTACAGATTTTTTCATTACTTTACTATTAGAAACGGTTCGACCACTTGAATGTAAATTTTGTTTGCGAACATGTAATACATGCCATTCCTACGATTATTAAAAAAAAAAATTTTGTAAGTAAATTACGTCCAATTTTTCAAAGTAGGTAAAATTTCTTCAAATTAGGGGAATGTTTCAAAAAATGTTTTGTCCAGTTCTTTTAACCGATTGCGAAACAAAAACTTTAAAAAGCAGTTTGCAAAGCAGTTTAAGCGATTATCTCTAATTTTTCTATACGTTTATCTTCCGCTTCGTGACAATTTGGTGCTCCTTGAATTTTAATTGTTATTATTTAACTAGCTGTTGGACCGTCACAGAAGGTCAATTGAAAGAAGAACTTTTTCTAATTAAAAACTATTTCTAATTTCATTATGTACAATATGTTAAAAGTATGTTAAATAAAATTGCAACCGTTACATTTTGTATAATGCATATTATGCTTTGATTCTAGTAATAGATCCACAAAAAATAAATAAATGACTCATATAATTTCTTGTTGTATCTTAAAAACTTGAAGATGAATAAGTTAGTTAGTCTACTTTTTATATCAAATCCCTTCTTGGTATAATTTTTTTTAATTTCAATTAATATTTTTTTTTATTTAAGTGCGTACTTGCTTAAATTAAATAAATTAATAAAAGATTTTAAATTTTTTTATAGGTTTATTTTGTTTCAATAATGATCAATTTCTTCATTTATTATTGCTTTGTATATATATTTTTAAAAAATGTTGCTTACATTCTATATTGTTTCCTTTGTTTAGATTCAAATCGAAATTCTTGTTTGTTGCTAACATTCTATAATGTACCTACTCAACCTTGCTAAATAATGTGTCTATAATTTATATTTACGTAAAATTGTATTAAATAAATGTTGATTTTTGAATTGAATTTTGCATTATCAAATGTAAATTATAAATTTTATTTGAATATTTTTTAATATACCTACCTAACCTAACTAAGTTTAAATAAAATTTATTTTGTTTGGTTTTTATGGTACATTTAACTCAGGTATTTGTATACCCGAATCCACCTTCCCAACCGTCAGTCGTTACATCATTTTTTTCCATTTATAAGTTTTTTTAAATAGATAAATAATTAAAAGGTTCTGAAAGAAGGGATGAGAGATTAACTTTGAAATTACTTTCATACATTGCTTGGTTTATTTGCTTAAGCAAACCAAGCAATGCATCAAAGCGTACATTGGGCTTTCGCCTTATTTCAGATTTTCACTGAAAAGGATTACGACTTGTTGTTGTTGTTGTTGTTTATACGGGGGGGAAAGCAAGTCTCCCTTACACCTGGGCCTTGCGGCCCGTTGTGCACCCCTCATTAAATACTTTCTATTTATTTATAACTACTATATTATTTATTTTGTTTATATTATATATTTGTATATTTATATTATATTTGGTCACCATGGGGATTCGTAAAGAAAAATTATTTTTCAATAATTTTTTTTTTTTTAATTAAATATTGTATGACCTGACCGGGAATCGAACCCGGACCCCCTCGGTTAATAAGCCAAATGCTTACCTACTGCACCACCGAGGCCCCAGGATTACGACTTACTACACAAATTTTCCTGTCCCGAATTGTCTTCTTAATTTTTATTTACAAAATGTCTTACTATTTATTTAAGACATTTAAATTTTTTTTTTTTATTAAAAATAACTAAAGAATTTTTTGGCCTGCTTATGACAATTTATGATATTTTATTTTCTAAAATAAAACACATTCAACAAAACATTAATATTTTATTTTTTTATAATTGAACACATCCAACAAAACACGTCTAATTGAATGCGTTTGTTACACCTCATTCTAGACAAATATATTAATAATAATAATAATTATGAAAAGTTTCAAATGAAATTTGATAAATTTGTTGCAAAATTGCTAGAATAATCCCTAAAAAAAGTTCATTTTATAAAAAAAAGCTTTATTACATTTTAAAATTAACATGTACACCATTCTTGTGTTAACTTTTTTTCAATAACATCAACTTAAATTCAAACTCCAACGAAAGTTCAAAAGGTGGTTAGAAAAGGTTTAAAAATCTGTTTTTCAACTTATATTTTGTTTTGTACTTACCTGAAAGTTCTACTTCGTTCTTCATCGTTTGTTTATGATTTTATGAGAGAAATGGAGGCTTTTTTCTTGGAAAAACTGTTTTAAAATACTATGTATTTAAGCATAATATATACGAAATTGAAGTTCTTTGATTTTCAGATTTTATTTGGAGAAAACTCCAATTTTACACTGAAATCTTTTTTTAAAAAACAACAACTGCCCGCCAGGTCGAAATGAGTTAATTTATTCCAACCAAAGGTAAGCAACTAATTCAGGTTGCTAAGAGAAACATTTGTGCAAAATTTCAAGTCAATCGGTCAAACCGTTTTGACTCGACATCAAAAACATTGAAAAAGCTTCATTAGGCCCTCGTGCCCAAACGGGATAACCGAACTCAATAAAAATTTGTGTCAGCCTCTCTTTTCTACTGCAAATCACCCTGTAATATTGGACACAAATCGGAAACACAAAATTTTTTGGAAGCCCTCCAGGCCGAAATTGGTTAATTTATTCCAGCCAAATTCATAAAGCTAATTCCGGTTGCTAAGAGGAACATATGTGCAAAATTTGAAGTCAATCGGTCAAACTGTTTTGACTCGAAATCAAAAGTTTAAAACGGCTCTGGAGCCGCAACCCGATGACATAAAAATGTGACATAGCCTATGTCACCTCCGGGCTCTCAGAATTATTCCTTTAATATTTTGTGACAATCGGACCAGTGGTTTGCACCTGAACCCTGGACAAACAACAAACAAATTTTCTTTTTATATATTAGACTAGAAGATTTACCGGGTAAAAAGCAAGTTCTGCCAAATTTTTGAAGTACTTCGTTGGTTAAAAACAAAGGCTCAAAAAATATTTATGAAGGTTAGTTAACCCATTGTGGTCTAACAGCTTTTTATAGGTGTTTTCGTTGCTTTGCTATAAGTTAATAACAGCTAAAATTATAAATCCAAATTCAAACACATCATATTACAGTTTCATAAATTTTATTTTATAAATTTTTTTATTAAAACATTAACCTGTCGAATCAGCAAATTAACCTGTGAAATTATTTCAACATTATTTCCCAATATAAATCACGCGTAATCAACAAATGTTTGAGTCAGCATAATGCAGGTAGAACAATGCAATTAATGTAAAATTCAGATTGTAAATTTTTTAATTCAAAATTTAACTTCGAATAATAAAGTTGTTTTAAAAAAAGAAATAAAAAGTATTCTAATTTTTTTAAATATAAAATCTTTATACCCGTGCATACATATATGAACATCGGGTATATTAAAATTACTCCTCCGTTTGTAACGCATCGATCTAGACGAGCTAGATATAGTGTCAAGGGTACGTATCGAATCAGCATCGAAAAGTGAATCGATCTAGCTATGTGTGTCCGTCCGTCCGTCCGTCCGTCCGTCCGTCCGTCAGCACGATAACTCAAAAACTAAAAGGGCTAGAGTCTTGAATTTCACACAAAGTCATTTTTAGACAATTTCTAGGTTCCCTATTGTTTTTGGTTAAAATCGGACCAAGGCTTCGGGGAGTTGCCATACAACTTTTTTGCACCAATATGAATTTCTTCAAAACTATTTATACTACGGGGATGAAAATTACACACGGTTAGTTTTATAATGACTCCGGCACTTATATGAAGTTTCAAAATGTTAGGGCCCCATTTTCGGGGGGCTGCCATACAACTTCTTTGCACCAATATGAATTTCTTCAAAACTAATTATACTACGCGGATGAAAATTACACACGGTTATAATGAATCGAGCACTTATATGAAGTTTCAAAATGTTAGGGCCCCATTTTCGGGGGGCTGCCATACAACTTCTTTGCACCAATATGAATTTCTTCAAAACTAATTGTACTACGAGGCTGAAAATTACACACGATTAGTTATATAATGAATCGAGCACTTATATGAAGTTTCAAAATGTTAGGGCCCCATTTTCGGGGTGCTGCCATACAAAGTTTTCAATTCAATAACTTTGAATCTAATGAAGCTACAAGGTTAAAATTAAAATTGGGCAGATAAATTAATAGGGCAAGTTACTTGGCAAAGTTGGACATCACTCGGACCTTCGGACT
Organism: Dolichopus griseipennis; assembly: GCA_963082915.1. NCBI lineage: Eukaryota > Metazoa > Arthropoda > Insecta > Diptera > Dolichopodidae > Dolichopus > Dolichopus griseipennis. The sequence goes on from OY720441.1 coordinate 140,908,921, forward strand.
TTTAGAGTGGGCCAATTTTTTTTTTTTTTGTTTTTTTTTTTTTTAATTATTTTTTTTTTTTTTTTAAGCTAAAGTTATTGGACAATGAATGAAAATTTTGTTTTTGTTTTGTGATTTTTTTTTTTTTTGTTAATTTTTTTTTTTTTTTTTTTAAGCTAAAGTTATGGGACAATGAATGAAAATTTTGTTTTTTGTTTTGTGATTTTTTTTTTTTTTTGTTAATTTTTTTTTTTTTTTTTACGTCAAAATTATGGGGTAATGAATTGAATGTATAAGGGAAGTAAATTACGGTTTATTTTATACACCATAGTGGGTATGCACGGGTATCTTAAAGTTGACAAGGGCAACTATAATCTTCCTCGTTTATATTAAATTTTAAAAAAAAATATTTTTTTTTGGTGACTTGGAGGAGAACATTTTTTAAATGGCGCCCGAGCAGGGACCCTTGAGTGTTGATAAAGTAAATAGTGAATAGTTACCAAAGAAGAAAATCGTGATAAATTAAAAGTTAAAAAATAAATTAAAAATTTATCAAAAAATATATTAAAAACTATTAAAATTTAAATTAAAAACTATTAAAATCAAAATTAAAAATTAAATTATTAATTTTAAAAATTGAAAACTATTAAAACTGTTAAAATTAAAAAGTAAAAACTATTAAAATTTAAAAACAAAAACTGACTATTTAGAACAAGAAGAGATCACAAACTTTTCAAAGAGTACCGTTCATCAAAAAATATTTCCCTGTGAACACGTGCAGCAAGTAGATCAAGGAGGACAATCCTAGATCGAAATTGATTTACCTAAAGGACCAGGAAACGAGGCCCCCGAGGAGCATCCCAGCAAAAAGGAGCTGCCGCATAAGGAAAAACCAAAACCTAAAAAGTGTTGGCAGCAGCCGCCTAGTCCGGTAACATCAAAAGACTGCAAATGGTTCTCCAACTGTAACTTCAAGTCGCCACGTTTATGTAAGTTGATTATTTTTTTATATAAAAAAAAAAAAAATAATAAAAAATAAAGGAAAAATAATTAAGAAAAATAAATCTGAAAGTTTTAAAAATTTTTTTTTAATTCAATAAGATAAATAAGTATAAAATAATTTTTTTTTATATATAGATTGTTTTGAATTTGCATGAATTTAACCACAATTAAGTGCAAATTCAGATAAATATCCTCATCTGTAAGGAAAAAAAATTAAAATAAAAAAGAAAATACTTATTATTTACCCTAATTTAAAACTAAATTAAAATTAAAAATTATATTTGTTTCATTTTTTATTTGCTGTGACTCAAGCTTACTCCTCTATACCTAAGGTGAGGCTGCCTTAGGCACAATAAATCCAAGAAAATAAGTAATTTGAATAAAATCAATTAAAATAAGCAATTCAAATAAAAATTCCTACGAATCACAAAACAAAAAATTCGTCGTCATATGTCTATCCATACAAAATAATTGGTCAGTAAATATAAATTAACTAAATCAAATAATTAAATAAAATAAAAATTAAATTAAATAAAAATTAAATATAAAAATCTAAGCAAAATAATTAAATAAATTAAAAATTAAATTAAATAAAAATTAAATATTAAAAATCTAAACAAAATAATTAAATAAAATAAAAATTAAGTTAAATAAATCTAAATATTAAAAATTTAAATAAAATAAAATAATTGAATTTAAAGCTAATTTACATTAAAATTGGAAAGAAATTAATATAAACTTTTTATCGATATAAATATTCATTAATAAAAATTATTATAAGAAAAATTTTGGCAAATTTGAAATATAACTATTTTTTATTATTTTTTATTGAAATATAACTATTTATATTTTATTATTGTTTAAATTAGAATAATTTTCTTATTTTAATTTAAAAACTTTAATTTTTGTTAATTTTAATTTAAATCTTTAATTTTATTTTATTTTTTATTTTATTTTACAAACCAAAACAAGGTCGTTACAAAAAAAAAATTCTTAAAAATTATTACTTATATTTAAAATTATACATTATATTGTTAACTTAAACAATAAAAAAAACGAGGAAGATTATAGTTGCCCTTGTCAACTTTTAGATACCCGTGCATACCCACTATACCCCATCATTTTGAAGTAAAAAAAAAAAAAAAAAATTAACAAAAAAAAAAAAAAATCACAAAACAAAAAACAAAATTTTCATTCATTGTCCCATAACTTTAGCTTAAAAAAAAAAAAAAAAAAATTAACAAAAAAAAAAAACCAAATATAAAAAAAAAAAAAAAAGTTTTCATTCATTGTCCCATAATTTTAGCTTAAAAAAAAAAAAAAAAATAAAAAAAAAAAAACAAAAACAAAAAAAAATTGGCCCACCCTAAAAGTCTGATGGTCCGAGTGATGTCCAACTTTGCCAAGTAACTTGCCCTATTAATTTATCTGCCCAATTTTAATTTTAACCTTGTAGCTTCATTAGATTCAAAGTTATTGAATCGAAAACTTTGTATGGCAGCCCCCCGTAAATGGGGCCCTAACATTTTGGAACTTCATATAAGTGCTCGATTCATTATATAACTAACCGTGTGTAATTTTCATCCGCGTAGTATAATTAGTTTTGAAGAAATTCATATTGGTGCAAGCAAGTTGTATGGCAGCACCCCGAAAATGGGGCCCTAACATTTTGAAACTTCATATAAGTGCCGGAGTCATTATAAAACTAACCGTGTGTAATTTTCATCCCCGTAGTATAAATAGTTTTGAATAAATTCATATTGGTGCAAAAAAGTTGTATGGCAGCTCCCCGAAGCCTTGGTCCGATTTTAACCAAAAACAATAGGGAACCTAGAAATTGTCAAAAAATGACTTTGTGTGAATTTCAAGACTCTAGCTCTTTTAGTTTTTGAGTTATCGTGCTGACACACGGACGGACGGACGGACGGACAGACACACATAGCTAGATCGACTAATTTTTCGATTCTGAGCCGATACGTACCCTTGGCACTATATCTAGCTCGTCTAGATCGATGCGTTACAAACGGAGGAGCAAATCTAATATACCCGATGTCATATATGTATGCACGGGTATAAAAATGCTTATTCTTGCATTCTTAAAAAAAACGAGGAAGATTATAGTTCCCCTTGTCAACTTTTAGATACCCGTGCATACCCACTATGGTGTATAAAATAAACCGTAATATACTTCCCTTATACATTTAACTCATTACTCCATAATTTTGACATAAAACAAAAAAAAAAAATCACAAAACATAAAACAAAATTTTCATTCATTGTCCCATAACTTTAGCTTAAAAAAAAAAAAAAAAAAAAAAATTAACAAAAAAAAAAAATTAACAAAAAAAAAAAATCACAAAAAAAAAAACAAAATTTTCATTCATTGTCCCATAACTTTAGCTGAAAAAAAAAAAAAAAAAAAAAAAACAAAAAAAAAAAAAATGGCCCACCCTAAAATTCCGATGGTCCGAGTGATGTCCGACTTTGCCAACTAACTTGCCCTATTACTTTACCTGCCCAATTTTAATTTTAACCTTGTAGCTTCATTAGATTCACAGTTATTGAATCGAAAACTTTGTATGGCAGCCCCCCGAAAATGGGGCCCTAACATTTTGAAACTTCATATAAGTTCTCGATTCGTTATATAAATAACCGTGTGTAATTTTTATCGTCGTACTATAATTAGTTTTGAAGAAATTCATATTGGTGCAAATAAGTTGTATGGCGGCCCCCCGAAAATGGGGCCCTAACATTTTGAAACTTCATATAAGTGCTCGATTCATTATATAACTAACCGTGTGTAATTTTCAGCCTCGTAGTATAATTAGTTTTGCAGAAATTCATATTGGTGCAAAGAAGTTGTATGGCAGCCCCCCGAAAATGGGGCCCTAACATTTTGAAACTTCATATAAGAGCTCGATTCATTATATAACTAACCATGTGTAATTTTCATCCGCGTAGTATAATTAGTTTTGAAGAAATTCATATTGGTGCAAAGAAGTTGTATGGCAGCCCCCCGAAAATGGGGCCCTAACATTTTGAAACTTCATATAAGTGCCGGAGTCATTATAAAACTAACCGTGTGTAATTTTTATCCCCGTAGTATAAATAGTTTTGAAGAAATTCATATTGGTGCAAAAAAGTTGTATGGCAGCTCCCCGAAGCCTTGGTCCGATTTTAACCAAAAACAATAGGGAACCTAGAAATTGTCTAAAAATGACTTTGTGTGAATTTCAAGACTCTAGCCCTTTTAGTTTTTGAGTTATCGTGCTGACACACGGACGGACGGACGGACGGACGGACGGACAGACACACATAGCTAGATCGACTAATTTTTCGATTCTGAGCCGATACGTACCCTTGACACTATATCTAGCTCGTCTAGATCGATGCGTTACAAACGGAGGAGCAAATCTAATATACCCGATGTCATATATGTATGCACGGGTATAAAAACACTAATTTTTATATACAAAATTATGTACATAATATACATACATACGTGTATAATATAATGAATATAATAAATATGAATTTTTGTAGCATATTAAAAAGTAATTTAATATGTTATTATTATGACTTATGACTAAGTATTTATAAAAAAAATTATAGAATGCACAAAAATTAAAAAAAAAAACAAAACATAATTAGCAATTTTGTTGTATTTTAATGCAATACAGTAAGTGTGCTGTGTGTTGTTTTAATTTTATCATAGTTTAAAAGAAAAATATTGCTTATGTAAGAATTAATTGTCTGAGGTCATTAAATTAAAAAAATGTTTATGTAAAGTGTGTTTAAAAGTAGCTTTGGAGATAGATGTAGAATAAAGATGACTAATTTTGTTGAAAGTAATGCAACATCTATTGATGGGTTCATTTTTACCATACTCTGTATTATGTTGATAATCCATTAAAAATCTTGTATTTCTAGTTTACCGAACATTAGCGTTAAGTCTAAAGTTATTATTAAGAGATTGAATAGAAATACTGTTATTTAAAATATCAAAAGTAAAACATGATGACAAGAGTTGTCTTCGTGAAGATAAAGAAAGCATATTTAAAGATTTAAGTCTTGTGTTGCAGCTAGGAAGATTAACAAAATTAGAAGGATTATATATATTTCTTAATGCAAATAAGAGAAATTGCTTTTGAACTGATTCAATTCTTTTGGAGTGAACTTGAAAGGCTGGATCCCAAATTCTGTTACCGTATTCTAAAATAAATCGAACAAGGGAACAATAGAGGGATTTTGTCACAGCTAAGTCACTAAATTCATTAGCTCTTCGCTTAATGAAACCTAACATTTTATTAGCCTTAGAAACTAATTGGTCATAGTGAAGATTATAATTAAGTTTATTTTCGAGAAGAATACCTAAATCAGGAATGCTAGAAACCCTTTCAAGAGTTACTTTATCTATCTTATAGTCATATACTAAAGAAGATCGTTTTCGGGTAAAGCTGATAATCTTACATTTCTGTATGTTCAGTTCCAATTTATTTGATGTACACCAAGTTTGTAAATCTGACAAGCTTGATTGAAGTATAACTGCATCAGAATTATCTTTTACAACTTTATATATTTTTAAGTCGTCAGCAAAAGCAATATGTGGTATGGCGTCTAAATATTGCGAAAGGTCATAAATAAAGGCATTGAAAAGAAGTGGCCCCAAATGACTTCCTTGTGGTACACCAGAAGTAACATTAATAGATTTGGATAACAGACCTTGAAATTTGACGTTTTGGGTTCTTTCTGATATATAAGAATTAAGCCACGAAAGAAAAGAACCCGTAATGCCAAAAGTTGATAGCTTATTTAGCGATCGAAAGCTTTGCTTAAATCTGTGTAAATTGCATCAACTTGGTATCCTTTCTGCATTTGGTTCAGTATTTCGGACGTAATACATCATAAGGTTAGTTGTAGTAGAACGACCCTTTCTGAAACGATGTTGTTGTTCATTAAGTTTAACATTAATAATAGGGGTAGTTCTATCAACGACAATCTTTTCAAATAATTTAGGAATAGTTGATAGAATGGCTATACCCCGATAGTTTATAACTGAAGCTTTATCACCTTTTTTAAAAATGGGAGTTTAATATGAGGATTTCCACACTTGTGGAAAAATGCCATCTAAAAGCGACTTGTTGAAGATGGGTTGAAGAGGGATAATTAGATTTTGAGCACAGTTGTGTAAAAAGATTGGGGGATAAGATCAGGACCAGCACCTTTTTTTATATCCAGACTAAAAATTGTTTCAAGAATATCATTTTGCGAAAGACGTAAGTTTGAAATTAGCAAATTTGAGCTGGTAGATAAAGAATTAGCAGAAAAAGCCATTGGTGCCTTAGGACGATAAATTTTCTGAAAATTATCTGAAAAGAAGTTACAAATTTCTTTAGGACAAGAAGAAAGCACATTGCCCTTGGACATCATTGAGTTAGGATATCCAAATAACTTACGCTTTGTGTTAACAAAGTCGAAAAATTTTTTGGGTTCAGCGATTAGTTTGTTGCCCATATCAGCAACATAGTTATCGTATGCTGAATTGGCTTTATGTTTAAATTCAATGGCAAGTTGCTTATAATAATTCAATAAATCGTCGCTTGGTGCTGATGAATAATTGATTTTTTTAAATATAATATTTTATTGCGTCGACTTCTCAGATTCCTAAGATCTCTATCTAACCAAGGTTTTGTTGTTTTATTTTTTTTACGAATTTTGGGAACAAAAGTGTCAATAATTGCAAACAGCCTTGAATAAAAGATAGAGATTAGCGAATTAATATCCTGTTGAAGTAACAGTTCGTCCCAGTTAATAAGTGACAAAGCATTATTAATACTTTGATAGTCAGCATTAAAAAAATCGTATACAATTTCATTATTGTAAGATTTAGCGAGTTTATTAATTTAAAATAATTTAAATTAATAATTTAATTTAATTTAAGGAAAAATTTAAATCTAATATACAATTTTGTTCTATTTGATTGATAATATTTGGGGTTTCATTAAAATATTTTAAATTAATAAATTTTTAGAATTTAAGGTTTAATTAAATTTTATCTTTTATCAAAAAAAAAATTTTTTTTTTAATTAGAAATTTTTTTTATTATTTAAATTTTATTAAATTTTTATTTCACTTTCTTTTAAACATAAATAAATATTTTAGGATTTTACTAAAATTTGCTGAACATTGGTTTGTAAATTTTATATAAATAAATATTATATTAAATTAAAATAAATAAATTTTTTTAAGGAACTTAAAACATTTTTGATATAATTATCGAAAATTGTAAGTACGACTGAGAGCCAGCAAGAATTTTTTTTTTGAAAGGAAATTTTTCAGTCTTTGATATAATCAAGAAAATAAGCGTATCTTCACCCAGCATTTACTTTTATTAATTAATATAAAATTAATCCTTGTAGAATCGATCTTAATTCAAATTTAAATTTTATTACCTTATTGATTCTACTTTTTTTAAATTAATTTTCTCCAATAATAAATAACAAAAATAATAAATAATAAAAAATAAAAATAACACAAAATTATTTTAATTTTAAACTTATCATCATTTTATTATCTTTTAAAAAATTAACTAATATAATTTGTATGCATTTCGAGCATAGCCCATCATCAGCACTGCACGATTGCTATTTAATATAAATATATACATATATATGTAATGTTGTGTTAGCATGCGCGTACGCAGGGGGGGGTTACTGAGGGTTTAACCCCCCCCATGATTCCAACAACAATATAAAAAACTATAATTAATAAATATATAAACTTAAAACAATTTAAGAAATATTCCGAATGCCGATATATATAAAAATAAAATAGTAATAATGTACTTTCTATTACTAATAATAATAATTGCAGGACCCAGCAGTCGCGTTTTTAAATTTTCAAACGTGTATTTTTTTAAAAAAAATTCGGCGAAATTCACACGAGTAGTGTTGCTTTGTTTAATTTACTTTGTTTTTTGTTTTCTCTTGAACTTGAAAGTCTAATTTTTGTTCTTACTGTTCATTTTAAAATTTGTTTTCTGTTGAGAAAGTCTAATTTCTGTTTAATGTTAATTTTAAAATTTGTTAATTCTAAATAATATTTTGTGAAGATGAATAACGAGAAAAGAAAATTAAAAAATTCTACTTTAACAAATTATTTTGTTAAAAAATCTAAAACAAGTGATTTAGAAAGAACAGCTGATCAGGTTGCTCCTCAGGTTGCTCCTGTTCCTAGTGAAAATGATAGTGCTGCAGCTTCGGTAAGTGGATGTGAATGTGAGTCTCCATCAGGATCAGATTCAAATGTAATTATTAATGATATTAGTAATTTTATTGGAAAAGACCAATACGACGATGAAAAAAGATTATTTTTGTTGAAAAACGTTTGGTATCCTGACGACAAATTTGTATTCCCAGTTAGTGGAAAACCTAATTTAAAGTTTCAATACAGCTGGTTTAGCAGGTGGAAATTTCTTGCTTAATTTTTTATTAATTTTTCTTATATAATTTTTAATATATTAATTTTTCTTATATAATTTTTAATATGTATATAGTATATTACTTTTTTTCTAATAAAACTTTTATATTAATTTTTCTTATAATGTATAATTATTATTCATATTTCTTAATAAATTTTTATTTAGTTTTCTTTACAATTTTCTATAAAAAAGTTGAGAGAAAAATATACCTATAGGTAATTGTTTTTATATTGAAATAAAGTGAAATATAATTTGAATATAATTTGGTAAATAGTGCTAGCTAGTAGTCTGAAATTTTGGCAAAATTAGTTTAGTTTTATGGCCAAAATTTCTGCAAAATTTGGTTGGTCAGTTGCAGTGAGTTCGAGTAGCTGCCATACAACTTCCTGTTTTATATGAGCATTACTCTATACCTATTGAAGTTAGGTGTCTGAAATTTTGCCAAAACTAGTTTAGTGTAATGGCCAAAGTTACTGCAAAATTTGGTTGGTCTACTGCAGAGGGTTCGAGTAGCTTCCATACAACTCCTTATTTTATATGAGCATTTCTCTATACCTATTGAAGTTAGGTGTCTGAAATTTTTCCAAAAATAGTTTAGTGTAATGGCCAAAGTTACTGCAAAATTTGGTTGGTCTACTGCAGTGGTTCGAGTAGCTGCCATACAACTTCTTCTTTTATATGCGCATTACACTACATCTAATAAAGCTGGTATGTTTGAAATTTTGCCAAAAGTAATTAATGTTTATAATAATAATAATATAATGTTTATATAACGGTCATACGGGTATCCCAGAGTTGACACAGTCTACTCTACTACACTCTTCCTCGTTCTTTTTAAATTATTTTGTGTATTTAAATTTTGTAGAATTAGTGTTGTCATGTTATTTTTCTTATTCCGTTTAGAATGTATTGCAACTAATTCGTCTACTAATGTTTCTGGGTATCCATTAACATTAGCAATTTCTTTAATGTAATTGTATTGTATTTTGAAATTATTGATGGATAAAGGTAATTTACATAAACGATGTACCATTGAATGGAAACAGGCATGTTTATGTTGAATTGGACCAAACGAATCTGAAGTTATATATCTCATAGTTGATGTTGGTTTATGATATATACCGATATCATTTTTGTTCCCATTTCTCTTCAGTTCTAAATCTAAAAATTGTAGTGTATTGTCTCTTTCCAATTCATACGTAAAATTAATGGTTGTATATTGCTGATTGATAATATTTAAAATGTTTAGATACTCTGTTTTTTTGACAATTTGAAAATATCATCAACATACCTCAACCAAATTTTGGGGAGTAAATTTAATTTCATTAGATTTATCTCAAATTCAGCCATGAATATTTCGGTAATAAAAGGAGAAAGTGGATTTCCCATGCTGGTGCATTGTTCAATTTTATAAAATTTGTTTCGAAATTGAAAAAAATTTTGGTTCATGCATGTGTGTGCCGCTTTTAAGTATGTTCTCCTTTTTTGTACAGGAACATTAACTTTCCTTAAATAATTTTCATAGAAACATAGTGCGTCGGATACTGGAATGGACGGGAAGAGCGAAATCATAATTTCATCATCCTCAATTTTAGCTTCCTTTATTTTATCCACGAACTCGTACGAATTTATGACCGAAAGACTTTCGAAAGGTGGTAAACTCTTCATTTTGTAGTGTATCTACATTCAATTCCATAATACACTGCAATAAGTTGTATTCCGTGATACACCGCAAATAATTGTTTAAGCATTATTGTGACAATTCTTATAATTAAAATAATTATATGCTACAAATTAAAGGATCATATTGCATTCTATATTTTTGTTTTTCTTTCTGTTTTCATTTCGTTCGTAATATGAATATACCATATGTTACTAATAATAATTATAAGCAATGCATTACATTGTGTGTGGTATATTCTTAGTGTTAATGAACGGAGTGTACAGAATACCTAGTGACCCACTTAAAGAGGTTCTTGGAATGCACTATGTGAATTATTATTTGTAGCATACCAATATATAAATAAATTTGGGTTAAAGTAACTAGAACCAAATTTTTAATGTAAGAACTTATTTGTATAATATTAATTGTATTAGTAGAAATTAGTAATCTTTATTGTAATTAATTTATATGTATTTGTAATTAAAAGAAAGTATAAATACCAAGGGTTTTTGGTAAAATAAAATTAATGTTATTCTTGGCTTTGCCAACAGAAGAAATAATTGATTATTTATTTTTACACTGGATAGCGGCGCAGCAAGCCTAAATGTTTGAAAAAGTGCATTGGATAAAGCACTAAAAATTATCCAAATCAATTACGGAACTATACTGTGTCATAGGCCAACCTCTGATAGATTCACACAGTACCGTATTGATTTTTCATCTTTAATAATAGCCACCCAACATTACATGGCGACCCTGCCACACTGTCACCAGGAATAGACAGTGTCGTGGGCCAGAATCCAGAATCCATAATATACATTACATAATATATATTAATTAAAAAATCTTTAATATTTTTATCATAACTGCAAGTTTAATGTAAAAAAAATAATCTTTTTATTGTCAAATTATTAAATATTTAACACAAATATATATCTTACTTAAACAATTTGTATCAACCACTCCAAGCGTTATGATAAAATAAACATTTAATTAAACTAATCAATTAATTATCTCATATGTATGTGTGTATAATGCATATTTTAATTTTTTAAAATGACAAAGAAAATAAAATACCCTCCTGCAAATGATCATTATATATACATTTATAAAAAAAAAAAAAAAAAAAAAAGAAAATTTTTTATATTATAACAAAACAATTTACAATTTAAAAATTATAAATATATACTAAAAATTATTAACTACAAAAAGGATTAATTGCTATAAAAACCTATTAATATGAAAACTAAATATATTACTTTAAAAGGTATAAATATATATACATATATTATAAAGAAATAAAAAAGCAAAAAATATATAAAATTTATATTTAAAATAAAATAAAAATCTATTATAAATATATTTGTAAAAGTAAAGTTATTATATATTATATAAATAAAATAAAAAAAAAAAAATACTTTCGACTAACTAACTTAATAACATCAATAAAATGCAAAATATATATATATAAAATATTTTAAAGTATAATTTTTATATAAAGAAAACCGACTACAAATTTAAAATTTTTTAAAATTACCAGAATCCGTATTTTAATAGTTTTTAGATTTAAGATTGATAAAATAAATTCAAATATAAATTTTTTAATATTAATATAAAAAAATATGACAATATTTAACGTATTTATATATTTCTAAACATTTTATTATATTATATATATTTGAGATATCATATATCAAATAGAAAAAAATCTCCTCCTTAGCCTAGGTGGTTAGAGCGCAACCTCGCAATCTAAACACTGTGGCAGTCCCGGGTTCGAATCCTGGTGGGAGATAACATATTCAATAAAATTATCAATTATAATAAATTAATATATAATAAATTATAATATAATAATTCTATACCTAAAAATATAATAATAAATAATTAGTAACAAATAATATAAAAATATACCTATAATCGTGTTTCCAGCTATACTCTATAATCTAATAACTAATACTGAATAAAATAATAACCTATATGTGCATATGATCAGAGATGACATATGTGACAGAAACAACAATGTAATTGCAATTGTCATATGCAATTACAATGGCAGTACGCACCTAAAAACATGACACGGTTTCTCTACTTGACCGATAGATGACACTAGGGAAAAAATTAAGAAGCGACATCTTGTAGATAGATTACAGTAGACTAATCATTTACTTAATTGAAAAAAAGGAAAAAACGATTCGAAACACAAGGCAGAGCCTCGGATACAATAATGAATTCACGGTAACAACATTTAATGCAGTCAAAAGGACAAGAATAGGACAGTGGAATGTCAGAAAGCTACGTGAAGCATCCAAACTGGCGCAAGTAGAACAGCAAATGAGCAAATATAAATTAGATATCCTCGGAATTAGCGAAATGAGGTGGAACAAAAGTGGAGAAGAAATAACATCAAATGGGAACAAACTAATATACAGTGGAAAAGATAGGGGTGGTGAAAGCGGAGTAGGTATCATAATATCAAGGAATTTTCGTAACTCACTAAGCAGTTGGAAGCCAATATCAGACCGAATACTCATGGCACGATTTGCGACAAAAAGTAAAAGTGTAACGATAATACAATGCTACGCTCCTACAGAAGACGCAGAAAACGAGATTAAAGACGACTTCTATGAACAACTAACAACGGCGTTAAACAGCATAAGGAAAGGAGATATTACGATTCTAATGGGTGACTTCAATGCTAAAATAGGATCAGACAATCAAGGTATAGAAGATACAATAGGGACACATGGCTGCGGAGTTAGAAACAATAACGGAGAGAGACTCATAGACATATGCCAGACATTCCAATTAATTATCGGCGGCTCGTTATTCCCCCATAAAGACATACATAAGTATACATGGACCTCACCAAACGGTCAAACGAAAAACCAAATTGACCATATATGTATCAGCAGAAAATGGAGAAACACACTGCAAGATGTCAGAAACAAGAGAGGTGCAGATATAGGAAGCGACCACGAATTAATAACCGGAGATGTAAGAATATGGCAGAAATACAAAAGAAGATCCAGAAGAAACATGAGAAGAAAGATAAACCTCCAAGAACTCCGTAACACTGAAATAAGAAATAACATCGTAAAAACAATACGCCAAACCCTCCCAATAGATCAACCACACACATGGGACCACATTGTCAATTGAATACCAATAACGCTATAAGACAACAATACAATAATATAGCTAAACAAGTCAAAAGTGCTGCAAGAAGAGATAAAAGAACATACTTTAACGATCTCGCAAATAAGGCGGAAACGGCTGCCATACACAACAACACAAGAGAGCTACATAAAATCGTAAACCAGCTCACTGGCAGAAGAAACAACAAAAATCACCCAATCAAGGATCAAAATGGTGAACTAATAACATGTCCCGAAGAACAAACCCGAATATGGAGACAACACTTCGCAGAATCCAGTAATAACAACGACCCCAACCTAGAAGAAACCAGACCAGAAAATCGCACAAATAATAACAATTACAACATCAGAATAAATAAACCATCCAAAGCAGAGATCAAAGAGGCAATAAGAAAGCTAAAAATAAACAAAGCAACAGGCGAAGGTGGGCTCCCAGCAGAAATTGTAAAAATAGATCCAGAAACATCAGCCGAGCTTTTAGAACATCACATCACAACAGCATGGGATGAGGGCAGACTACCGGTCACATGGAAAAATGGAATAATCATCAAACTTCCAAAGAAAGGTGATCTGACCAAGTGCGACAACTGGAGAGGCATAACAGTGCTAAACACAATTTACAAAATTATGGCAACAATAATACAAACAAGGCAAGAGAAACTTGAGAACCAAATAAGAGATGAACAAGCAGGTTTTCGTCCCCATAGAAGTTGCATAGACCAGGTTAATACGCTCAGAATCATCGTTGAACAGTCAATAGAATGGCGAGCCCCATTATACCTGGTTTTCATCGATTTCAAGAAAGCGTTCGATTGTGTAAGCAGAAAAGCCATATGGAAAGCACTTAGAAACCGAAATGTGCCGGAAAAAATAATAGATATAATACAGAACATGTATGAAGAGACACAACTCTCAGTACTCCACAATGGTAATACCAGCGAACCATTCATCACCAACATAGGAGTAAAACAGGGTTGTCCACTGTCACCAATCCTCTTCACAGTAGTGCTAGATGACATAATGAAAGAGATTAGTACCAAAAGAACTGGATTAACATGGAATCTCTTCAGGCAATTAGAAGATCTGGACTATGCCGATGACATCTGCCTGCTATCACACACAATAAATAATATGCAAGCTAAAATAGACCATCTAGCAACATTAGCTCGAAGTGTGGGCCTGGAAATAAATATCGAAAAGACGAAAGCGATGGCCATTAACATCAACAACCCACGCCGTCTGGTGATAAACAACACACCAATCGACTATGTAGATAATTTCCACTACCTAGGCTGCATCATAAATAACAGCGGTAACATAAACGCCGACATCGAAAGCAGGATCAAAAAGGCCAGGGCAATGTTCGGTCGCCTGCAGCCAGTATGGAAAAGCGCACAAATGTCCAGGGGGACAAAATTGAGGATATTTAGAACCTGCGTAAAGACCACCTTAACATATGGAAGTGAAACCTGGTTAGTTACAAACAACATCACACAGAAACTACATGTCTTCATCAACAAATGTCTAAGGATAATATGCAGAATATACTGGCCGAACATAATAAGTAACCAGGACCTATGGAAACTTGCCAAAACAGAACCAATTGGGCAAGAGATCAAAAGGAAGAAGTGGAAATGGATAGGGCACACACTGAGAAAACCGCAATATAGCATAGCAAGGGAAGCACTAGAATGGAACCCACAAGGAACCCGAAGACGAGGCCGCCCTAATAACACCTGGAGGCGAACGATTTCGGAAGAGCTAGCCTCAATTGAGAAAACATGGGAGGATGCAAAGATAACTGCTCCAAATAGAGTCAGGTGGAGATGCCTAGTAGATATCCTATGCTCCCAAGAGGAGTAATAAGGAAAAAAAAAAAATATCAAATAGAATATGAATATTTACAACATTTAATAAAATCAAGAAAATTAATAATATTAATTTATAAAATAAAACAGACAGAACAACAACAATTCTGACAGGAATAATTATAATAGCAATAATTTTAATAGGAACAGGAACAATAATAATAACTCTAGGAGAATAAATATAATAAATAACCAAGAAGAGGACCAAAACCATTTTTTAGGTATAGAAGAACCGACAGTTTAATAGAAAATTCAACTGATCGGATATCCTCTCCATTAAAGATATATAATTTTAATCATGATTTGACAAACTTTATAATTTTAAGATATAATAATAAAGATTTGAAATTTTTAATAGACACAGGTGCTGACATATCAATTTTTAAAGGAAATTGTCAGTCGAATAATAGCTCATACGAAATTAACGAAAGAGCAAAATGTAAATTAACAGGTATAACGAGTGAAGAAGTATGCTCACTCGGTACAATAAATATAAAAATAGATATTTCTAATAAATTCATATATAATACTTTTCATCTTGTAGATGAAAATTTTCCAATATCTACTGACGGTATAATTGGTAGAGACTTCTTAATAAAGTACATGTGTAAAATAGACTATGAAACGTATACTTTAACATTAGATATCAATGAAGAAGAAATAACCATTCCAATTAGAACTAGACCTTTAAACATAAAACATATTACAATTCCCGCTAGAAGTGAAATCATACATCCAATAAAAATTAATATTAAAGAAGATAGTATAGTCTTAAATAAAGAAATAAAAGATGGTGTATTTATAGTCAATACGATCATACCATGTAAAGGGATTAGTCACATAAAAATTTTGAACACCAATAACCATGAAGTAAAAGTACTTGATTCTGAAATTAAAATCCAATGTAATTCTTAAAAACAATAACAAAAGATAAAAAACGATTAGAAGAAATCTTAAAACTAATAAATATTGAAACAAATGATGTTCATGCAAAGGATACTTTGTTAAAAATATTTGAAAAATATCATAATATTTTCCATTTAGATAATGAACCATTATCTACAAATAATTTTTATACTCAAAATTTAAATACCGTAGACAACAATCCGGTATATATAAAGAATTACAGATTACCTCAATCACAACAAGAGGAAATCAAGAAACAAGTTCAAAAATTATTAGATGATGACTTA
This sequence comes from Dolichopus griseipennis, assembly GCA_963082915.1. Taxonomy (NCBI): domain Eukaryota; kingdom Metazoa; phylum Arthropoda; class Insecta; order Diptera; family Dolichopodidae; genus Dolichopus; species Dolichopus griseipennis. Next base: position 140,925,261 of record OY720441.1, read on the forward strand.
ATAGAACCATCTATAAGCCCTTACAACTCACCATTATTACTAGTACCTAAAAAAAGTACTAATGATGAAAAGAAATGGCGTTTAGTAGTTGATTTTCGTAAACTAAACGATAAAATAGTAAATGACAAATTTCCTTTAACGCGTTTGGAAGACGTTCTAGACAAATTAGGAAGAGCCAAATACTTTTCAACTTTAGACATGACTTGTTCTTTTCATCAAATTAAACTAAATAAGGACTCTAGACCATTAACCGCATTTTCGACCCAAGATGGTCATTTTCAATTCAAAAGGTTACCTTTTGGTCCAAAAATTTCATCAAACAGTTTTCAAAGAATGCTGACTATAGCATTAACCGGTTTAAATTCAAATGCTTTTCTTTATGTCGATGACATAATTGTTTTTGGTTGTAGTATAAAAAATCATAATGAAAATTTAATAAAAACTTTTGAAAGATTAAATAAATACAACCTAAAACTAAATCCAAATAAATGTTGTTTTTTAAAACCCGAAGTTGTGTACTTGGGACATTTGATAACAAGCGAAGGTATAAAAACCGATCCCGCAAAACATAAAGCAATAAAAGAATACCCGGTACCCAAAAATGCTGACGAAGTTAGACGATTTGTAGCTTTCTGTAATTATTACAGAAGATTTATTGCAAATTTTGCAGAAACAGCTAAATGTCTAAATTCGTTATTAAAGAAAAATCAACCATTTATATGGTCAAATGAATGTGAAAATGCATTCATAACTTTAAAAAATAAATTAATGAGTCCACCTATTTTACAATATCCTAATTTTGATAAAACTTTTGTACTTACAACTGATGGTTCAGATTTTGCACTGGGCGCAGTTCTTTCGCAAGGAGAAATAGGAAATGACTTACCTATCTCTTATGCAAGTAAATCTTTAAATAAACATGAATTTAACAAACCAATTATAGAAAAAGAGCTATTAGCGATTCATTGGGGAATAAATTTTTTTAGACCTTACCTTTACGGTAGAAAATTTATTGTGGTCACAGATCACAGACCTTTAGTTTCGCTCTTTTCACACAAAAATCCATCTTCAAAATTAACAAGAATAAGACTAGATTTATCTGATTATGATTTCGAAATTATGAAGAATAAAAATTGACTCGAACATACTTAAGAGTATGATTCCGAAAAATAATGATGAATCCGTGAAAAAGATGTTAGTGATGACTAGGGGGATGTCTGCTATAAAAAATAGAGGCATTGATAATAATAAAAATGATAAAAATAAAAGGGATGACAGTTTTCAACCAAAGCCTGCGCAACTTCATATCTGGGACTGTACATCCATATCTGACGTCAAAAATTTAATAAAATTAAAATTTATAGTTGATTCAAATTGTAAGGTACCTAAAATAAATAAAATTAAAAATGAAGTATTAGTAAGATGTAGTGATAATCATGAGAAATCCGTTTCGACAGTTGAGAAGCTATTATCTGAAATATACAAATTAAAAATAAGCAAGCTTGCATTAAGTGATACTGATGATATATTCCAGTATATTCCGAAAATGGAATTTAAAAATTTATATAATAATCTGCAGAAAAATATATTGAATAATAAAAATAATATGAATCACTTTTCCACTAACATACTTATATATATACCCCCACAGAAAATAAATGATGCTATTATGCAATATAAATTAATTGATGAATACCATAATGCACCACACGAAGGGCATTCGGGAATAAGAAAAACCGTCATAAAATTAAAACAAAGATATATTTGGAAAAACATGTCTAAAATGGTAAAAAAGTACATTTCTAATTGCAAACTATGTGCTTATAATAAACAAGTACGAAACGGAAAAGAAAAAATGGTGATAACTGATACTCCAACAACAAGTTTTGAAATAGTATCTATAGATACAGTCGGACCGTTAAGAATGTCTAATAATTTTAGATATATATTAACAATACAATGTGACTTGACAAAATATGTAGTAGCTTATCCAATGGAAACAAAAGAAGCCGTTACAGTAGCTAAAACACTGGTAGAACAATTCATTCTTAAATATGGATGTTTCAAAATATTAAAATCAGATAGAGGTACTGAATTCAACAATGAATTAATGGACAATATTTGTAAAAGTTTTAATATTGAAGAAAAATTTTCAACTCCATATCACCACCAAACTTTAGGTTCAATTGAACGGAACCATAGAGTTTTAAATGAATTTCTACTTGCATTTTCAAATGACAATGACTGGGACAAATGGATACCTTACTACACTTTTGCATACAATACGACACCACATATAGACACAATTTACACACCATACGAATTAGTATTTGGAAAAATGGCATATTTACCAAATGACATTATAACGAGTAAAAATCCTGTGTATAATTTAGATGATTATAATAATGAATTAAAAGTTAGACTCCGTGAATCTATAAATAGAACACGAGAGATTATAAATAAAGTAAAAATAGATAGGAAGGAAAAATTTGACGAAAATGTCAACCCTTCAAATTTTAAAATAGGAGATTTAGTATTAGTTAAGTTAGGTAATAGAAAAAAACATCAAACACCTTATCAAGGCCCGTACAAAATTATTAAACAAAATAACGTAAATTCGATTGTAGAAATGAACGGGAAAACCAAAGAAATACATAACAATATGCTAAAGAAATTTACAGAAATTATATAAAAAGTATTGTTTTTTTTTTTTCATTCTAACGATACTAACCTACATCAATTATAAATAATAAATTATTTGCTAAAAGCAAAAAAAAAAAAAAAAATTTATGTAATTTAAAAGACATTGAAATATCACAATATTAAGTAATACAAAAAAAAAAAGTATTTTTTAAAGATATACAATAACATTTTTTTTTTAGTTTATAAATTAATTGAGATATCAAATTAAACTAGTTGTACTTTACATTATAAAGAAAAATATTTTACTATTGAAAATAATAATATTAAAATAAATAAATTACTTATTAACTCTAAAATAAAAATTACTTTAAAATTAATCAAAATAAAGATAAATGTAAGAAAAAAAAAAAAATATTTTAATAATACAATTTTAAATAAAATTTTCATTTAAAAATAAAAATATTTTCAAAATAATTTTAACAAAAATAAAATAATAAGAATTTGTACTTGTAAACTATAATGCTTAAATACAACATAAAAAGTTATTTTCTATTCTTTCAAAAACAAAATAACTTTTCTCTTAAGGGTGAGGGTGTAGTGTATCTACATTCAATTCCATAATACACTGCAATAAGTTGTATTCCGTGATACACCGCAAATAATTGTTTAAGCATTATTGTGACAATTCTTATAATTAAAATAATTATATGCTACAAATTAAAGGATCATATTGCATTCTATATTTTTGTTTTTCTTTCTGTTTTCATTTCGTTCGTAATATGAATATACCATATGTTACTAATAATAATTATAAGCAATGCATTACATTGTGTGTGGTATATTCTTAGTGTTAATGAACGGAGTGTACAGAATACCTAGTGACCCACTTAAAGAGGTTCTTGGAATGCACTATGTGAATTATTATTTGTAGCATACCAATATATAAATAAATTTGGGTTAAAGTAACTAGAACCAAATTTTTAATGTAAGAACTAATTTGTATAATATTAATTGTATTAGTAGAAATTAGTAATCTTTATTGTAATTAATTTATATGTATTTGTAATTAAAAGAAAGTATAAATACCAAGGGTTTTTGGTAAAATAAAATTAATGTTATTCTTGGCTTTGCCAACAGAAGAAATAATTGATTATTTATTTTTACACTGGATAGCGGCGCAGCACGCCTAAATGTTTGAAAAAGTGCATTGGATAAAGCACTAAAAATTATCCAAATCAATTACGGAACTATACTGTGTCATAGGCCAACCTCTGATAGATTCACACAGTACCGTATTGATTTTTCATCTTTAATAATAGCCACCCAACATTACAATTTCCTTTACTAACCATTTTGCTATTTTGTTGGTTGGAGCGTTAATATTAGAGCAAATAGGTCTCATTTTGTTACCTACTTTATGGATTTTTGGTAAACAATATAAAGTAGGGACAATTGGATTTGAGACTATTAGTACCATCTTGGTTCTATAGCTGACCGTATCCGTGATTGCTTTTAAAAATTATTTTGATTCTTTCAACATACTTGGTAATGGATCCTTTTTAATTTCAACATATGGACCTTCCCTGATCGTATTTAGAACTCTTTCATCATAATCCTGTCTATCAATGATTACTATTTTATTACCTTTATCCGCATTCAAATAAAAACAAAACAGTCTGTTTCATTTAAGCTTTTAATGATTTCAAAATATCTTTTATAAGTATGTAGTTTTATTATTAATAGTTAGCATTTGTTTTACCTTATTTCTAATCTGTTGTTGGACATTTTTTGTCTTATACTTAATGGATGTCTCAATATCTACAATTGCATCAACTATTGGCGTAACTTTAGGTTTTATGGAAATTTTAAACCTTTGTTTAAAAAATTTAATTCTTCTACACTAAAATTTTGAGTTGATTGATTAATCACAAAATTGTCTATAAATTTAGGTTCATGTTTTCTATTATATATTGGATTTTCTACAATTAGTTTATTCAATTTTCTTTTTAAATTTAAAACCTTTTTATCAACTTGTTTTTTAATATTTAAAATTATGGTGTCATTATAATATTCATTAAATTTTTCTATTTCAAACACATCAAAATTTTTGGTTAGTTGGAGATGAAGTGAGTATGTTTCTAATTCTATTGCCTCTAGTCTTGAATATTGATATTTAATTTCTAGTTTAAGCCATAGTTTTTGTGATTTTTCAATTACTAGTTTTGTTCTTGAGTTATTGACTGCACATTTTATTTTAAAAAACTTCGGAAAAATTTTTTTTTCATTTTTACATTCTTTAAGGAAAGCTATATCTTCTAAATATATTTTGGTTTGCAATCGAGCAAAGCGGATTAAATTTGGATTGTTTGCCATTTTTAATTAATATAAAATTAATCCTTGTAGAATCGATCTTAATTCAAATTTAAATTTTATTACCTTATTGATTCTACTTTTCTTATATTAATTTTCTCCTAATAATAAATAACAAAAATAATAAATAATAAAAAATAAAAATAACACAAAATTATTTTAATTTTAACCTTATCATCATTTTATTATCTTTTAAAAAATTAATTAATATAACTTGTATGCATTTCGAGCATAGCCCATAATCAGCACTGCACGATTGCTATTTAATATAAATATATACATATGGTATTTGAAATAATAAAAACCACAGATTCTTACACAAAAATTAAAATAAATGTTTTATTATATATATAAACTTAATTCCAAATTTGTTTAACTTATAAAAATTATAAAAATGTTTAATTCAATATTCAGCAAATATATTTATTATTCATAAAATCATAAAAATATTCAAAAGTTTAATTTGAAATTTTAATTTTAACTTTTAATCTAAAACAATATTCAATTTATTATGTTTTAATTTTAACTTTTAATTTAAAACAATATTCAATTTATTACTTTAATTTTAACTTTTAATTTAAAACAATATTCAATTTATTACGTTAATTTTAGCTTTTAATTTAAAACAATATTCAATTTATTACGTCCACGTCCACGTTTTAATCTTCTTCTTCTTCGAACAAGACTGGTTTTTTAAAAAACAAATTTATATCAAATTTCTTTAAAAACATATTTATAAATAACGGAATCTATTTACAATTTTACTTGCTTTTAAATTCTCCAAAAAAATGCATTAAAAACAAAAACAAATAAATAGCAAATAGAATGCAAATATACTAGCCGAATGAAATGTAGTTGGTGTGAAATTTAATTAATTCCCACATTCGGCCTTTCCTGATTATTCATCAGTCCCTGATGAAATTTCCAAATAATTTTCATTTCCAATGGGATGTTCTTCTTCTTCCATATCGAATAAATTATCATCATCATAATTTTCTGCCCAACATTTGATTTTATCAGCACTAGTTTCTGTAATGTTCGGACCTTCATGATTTCCTTCTTTTTCGACTTTGTATCGGTCGAATGATTTGATTGCTGAGATCCTATAGGGACCCAAAAATTTAAGACGAATTTTCAATCCTGTGCCAAATTGAATTCTTTCAATTGCAACTAAATCCCCGATTTTATACTGCTTTGATTTCTTTCTTTTTTTATTAAAATTTTTCGTATTTTCAGCTTGAATTTCCATTATGCCCTTTTTTGCTTGCTCACGCATTTCGTCTCTGTTGTCATTAAATTGCTTCCTCCATTCGTCTTCGATTACTTCAATTATTTTAATATCGTTTTTGGTATGCATTTCTATTCCTACTAGCAGATGAAAAGGTGTAGTTTGAATTGCTCTTTGGAATGTTGAGTTTAAAATTTGTTGCACCGGTTTAACATACTGGAACCATTTTTCAGGATTTTGAAGAGACAATTTTGTCAACACGCTTATAACAGTAGAATGGAGACGTTCAACCTGACCATTGCCTCTTGGTACGCCCACTGTAGTATATAATAAATGAACCCCATGCTCTTCAAAATAATGTTTGAAATTATTTGAAATGAATGCTCCACCGTGATCAGCTATAAGTCTTTTGGGGTAGCCAAAAGTTTCCGAGATATTCTCGATTTTTAGTATGACCTTTTCAGTGTTAAGAGTTTTGGTAGGAAACAACCAACAGAACTTTGTAAAACCATCTATGATTGCGAAAATGTATCTATAGTTTTTTTTTGTAGTCTGCATTGGACCCAGATGATCGACGTGAAATGTGTGTAACGGCTGGTCGCCCTTAGGGATTGGATGTAAGAAACCCTCAGCTTTTCCAGTTTTCCTTCCTGTTAAAATGCACTTAACACAACCTCGAATATAAATTTCAATTCGTTTTTGAAGATTCTGGATAAAAAATTCTTTTTCTAAAATTTCTTTGGTTTTTTTGACTTGAAAATGACCTTTATCATGAGCTTGCCTAATAACATTAACAATCATTGAATCTGGAACAACAAAAAGTAATTTATTATTAAAATACTATTGTGAATGATATAGTCCTCATAAGGATTATTCTTTAAAATCTCAATTATAGCATGGAGACGATCATCTTTATTTTGGGCCGCTCTTAATCTTGTCAAAAAGTCGTTATCATTTGTAATTGCACACATACTTATTGGATTACGGCTAAGCGCATCAACATGCTTCATGTGATTTCCTGCCCTGTGTTCAACGGTGTAATCGAATTCTTCTAGAAGAAGTACCCATCTGGCAACCCTTATGCCCAAATATTTTTTCTTTAAGGTACACTCAAATGCTTTGCAATCTGTCACCAGTTTGAATCGTTGACCAAGTAGATACACTCTAAATCGTTTAACTGCTTCAACTACTGCCAGCACTTCGAGTTCGTAGCTACAATATTTTTTTTCAGCATCGGATGTTTTTTTGCTCATGAAATGAACGGGATGTAACAAACCATCGTTACCACATCTTTGCATTAAGATTGCTACATATCCTTCCTTAGAAGCATCTGTATGTAATTCCGTTTCAGCACCATATTCAAAAATTTTTAATACTGGTTTATTAGCAAGAATGTTCTTTATTTTCTTTATAGCAGTTAATTGTATTTCTTCAATTTTAAAATAGTTATCTTTTTTTAACAGATCACTGAGCGGTTTAGCTTTGGTTGCAAAGTTAATTATAAATTTTCTAAAATAGCTGGCCAAACCCAAAAAGCTTTTTAATTGTTTTCTATTAGTTGGAATAGGAAAATTTATAATGGCTTTCGTTTTAGACGGTGACGGAGAAATAAAATTTCTTTTAACTAAATAACCCAAATATTCAATTTCTTCCTTTAAAATCTGACACTTTTTCCATTTGATATTTAACCCATGATCAGCTGCTACTTTCAAAACCTTTTCCAAATTGATTACACCTTCTTCGATAGTTTTTGACGGGATTACAATATCATCTAAATAAATAACCACAATATTTTCTCTGATTAAATTTCTTAAAACGTAGTTTATATATTTTTGAAAGACAGCAGGTGAATTACATAAGCCAAAAGGAACCCAAATAAATTCATATTGGCCATTGGTTGTAACAAAAGATGTAAATTTTCTGCTTTCTTCTTCTACCATCGTATGAAAAAACCCATTTTCCAAATCCAAAGTTGTAAAATATTGGGAACCTTGTAGTTTATCAATTTGGTCCTCGATGTTTGGCAAGGGGTATCGGTCTTTATGAATTTTTTTATTTATGTTTCTATAATCAATACACAATCGATTACTACCATCCTTTTTTTTAACTAAGACCACCTGGCTGGAGTATTCCGAACTACTTTCACGAATAATTTCCTTTTGTAACCACTCTTCAACCTGATTTTCTATTATTTTTTGTTCATTTGGTGGAAATCGTCTCGGTCTTCTGTAAATGGGTGTATCATCGATCGTAACAAGCTTCATTTGAATTGGATGATGTACGGGATCCTTGGGTTTATAATTTTCAATAAGAGCGAGTGCTTTTCTTCTAATATCTTTGTCCTTGAGATGAGATGTATCAGGTAAATTTGCATCGTCAATGACATCAAGTGAAATTTTTGATAAAAAACATGTTATTAAATTTATTAAATTTTCTGAATTTCCTTCTATTTTTCGTTCAGAATTTATCTTCTTTGAGATATAAACCTTTCCCTTTTCAATTGTCACTACAGCCAATTCTAACAGGTTCATCCCGATTATTATATGTGGTTTCATAAAATCTGAATTTACGGTATGGACCTCTATGTTTTCAAAAATTTCTTCGCCAATTTTAAAATTTACGATGCACGATCCACTGGTCGAAACAGTTGCCCCTAAGCCCGATACAGACAGTTTAATACCCTTGTTGTAATATTTCGGCGCAATAGATGGTATAAAATTTTCTTTTACTAAACAAATTTCACTCCCAGTATGCACCAAACTATCTAAAATAAAATTATTTATTTTACACTGAACGTACATACCATTTTTTATTATAACGTGCGATGATTTCTTCTGTGGTTCCTTTGTACAATTTGTTCTTTTATGTCCAAATTCGTTGCAACCAAAGCATTTAGGACCTTTTGTTTTATCCGGACAAGAATGCCATTCGTGATCTGATGAACCCCAATTGAAGCAATAATTTCCCCTTTGTGGTTTTCTTTCTTTTGACATATAACCTTCTTTTTTGAATTGCTTGCTTTCTTCAAAACTTTTGCCACCAAACTTTTTGTATTCGTTCTTAACTTTTTCATAAATTAATAGTTTTTCTTTAAAATCACTTATATTTCTTGCACCATAAAGTATAATTTTGTTATTGGTACGATCCTTAATACCATCGATAACATATTCGATTATGGATAAATCATCCACATCCGCTTGTGAAGCAAGATCAGTCATGTGGTATAAATATTCGCGTAGTGTTTCATCGTGTTTCTTCTTCCTTTCTTTTAATTTGTTGTGCACTTCGGCACTGCTTATTTTTGATTCAAATTCTTGAATTAAACTTCGTTTTAAATCATAATAATTTAACGGTTTAGCGTCACCATCAATGAAAGCTTTCGCTGCTCCTTCCAAACATCGTTTGCAAAAAATAAATTTTTGTAAATCATTTAAATAAAAAGTTTCAGCATACTGTTCGAATTCAATTAGCCATTTTTTGACGCTTATCGTATCGTCGGCAGAAAATTTACGCACCATGCTTTCGAAATCTGAAAAATTGATTTTAATTGACTGTACTTCTCCTGTTGCTTGTACATTATGTGACTGCGTTGTGAATCTATTTGCATGTGTGTCAATAGCAATATTACTATTTTGTCTACTCTGTCTTCGCCTTCCACTCATATTAATAATTTAAAATTTAAAAAGCACTTACTTGGTTGAGAATTAAGCTACCTTATTTTCAGCGAATTCAATGTTCAATATTAAATGTATTAATTAAACGCACAATCAATAATTTTAAAAAAATGTATTAAAATAAAAATTTTTTTTTTTATATATTTAATACAGATTATTTTCAAATTTTAACAGTTTTATTTCTAACGCCACGGTATATAATAAAATATATAATTTTTTTTTTTTAGTTCGTTATGACAGTTATAAAAGAAAAAAAAAATTTATTCGTATTTTAATTTTTTAACTTTAATTTAACATGTGGTTTTAAGTCCGTTAATTTCTTTCAAATCCCGGTTGAGCCCCTAAATATGGTATTTGAAATAATAAAAACCACAGATTTTTACACAAAAATTAAAATAAATGTTTTATTATATATATAAACTTAATTCCAAATTTGTTTAACTTATAAAAATTATAAAAATGTTCAAAAAAATGTTTAATTCAATATTCAGCAAATATATTTATTATTCATAAAATCATAAAAATATTCAAAAGTTTAATTTGAAATTTTAACTTTTAATCTAAAACAATATTCAATTTATTATATTTTAATTTTAACTTTTAATTTAAAACAATATTCAATTTATTACTTTAATTTTAACTTTTAATTTAAAACAATATTCAATTTATTACGTTAATTTTAGCTTTTAATTTAAAACAATATTCAATTTATTACGTCCACGTCCACGTTTTAATCTTCTTCTTCTTCGAACAAGACTGGTTTTTAAAAAAACAAATTTATATCAAATTTCTTTAAAAACATATTTATAAATAACGGAATCTATTTACTATTTTACTTGCTTTTAAATTCTCCAAAAAAATGCATTAAAAACAAAAACAAATAAATAGCAAATAGAATGCAAATATACTAGCCGAATGAAATATAGTTGGTGTGAAATTTAATTAATTCCCACATACATATATATGTAATGTTGTGTTACAGAACCCTTATAAATATATTATGTCATAAATCAAATAATTAGTCAAATTATATCAAAAAATAAAAATAAAATAAAAATTGAACGAAATTAAAACAAAATTACAAAAACAATATTAAATAAAATTAATAACATATTAAAAAGTCAAACATTCGTCAAGTTAAATCAAAAAAGAAATATTTTAAATAAACTAATAAATTGAACAAAATTACAAAAACAAAATATTTTGTTTTTCTAAATAAAAAAATCTTAAAATAAAATAAAATTACAAAGCAAAAAATAAAATTAAAAACAAAAAAGTTAACGAATGCTATCAAATAAAAACGTATCAGTATTTCCTTAATTAAGGCCGATGCTATACAACATTAGAGGCATATAACACCCCTTTGAATTGGAATAGTATCGCGAAGTATTTAAATCGACATTATGCCGACAAGAGAAGCATGAGAACATTAGAGAACCAGTTAACAGTGATGGCATAAAGCAATCAATCAATCGAAGAATTCTACAAGCAAGTCCATAGGCAGCTCAACCTAATATTGGAAAAAGTAAATTCGATGGAATTACCAAATGATGCCGTAATTGCAATAGCCCAAACACATAGAAATAGTGCGTTAGATGCATTCATTAATGGGTTGAGGGGGGGACTATCGTCAGTATTATTGGACTTGAAAGAGCCTAGCGACTTACCGGAAGCTTTGGAATTGGCTCTGAAAGTAGAAAATAGGCTTAAAAGAAAACAAAGCCTTGCAAGCAAACATACTGAAACTGCGAAAATGCAACGAGAAGGTCAAAAGTTACCACCACCAATACGTTCAGGCGAGCTTGCATCCAGAAGAGCAAGTTTTGAAATCGGGAATAGGTCTCATCAACGGTCATATAGCAATCAACCATTTTATAATAACCGGCAATCCTATAACAAACGATTTTACGACAACCGGGAACCCTACAATACTCAATTTCAACCTTACAACAACCATCAACCTTATAACAACCAATCAAATCGTAACATCCGATAAAGTTTTAATAATCAATCAAATTACCATTGGAAAAATAATATTAGAGATCATCAACACAATATAGAGAAATCAGATGTTCAGAATTATCAACATCAATCCATCGTGCCATATCAACTGCAGAAAGATGAACCAAGCTCGCAACAATCTCGATATACGTACAATGCAAACCATGTATAGTCCAACATCAGATCATCATTTCATCAAAACAACAAAGAAAATATTAACCATATGGAAGCAAAACCAAGGAAGAAATTTCATAAAAACAAAGATATTGAGAAACAACCGTTAGTCAATGGTCAAGATTCAACAGGGCATGGGAATTACAATGGCAATGAAAATTTTGTTTTTAGATTAAAATGTTCCTCACTTCCATATTTAGAACATTTTGTAGGGAATGGGGAACAAATAAAAATTTTAGTAGATACCCGTTCAAACAAGAACTACATCCATTCTAAATTCATAAAAAATCCAATACCTAATAATAACATATTTTACCCGAATTCCATTGGTGGTGACGTAAAGATTACCCACCACGCTGAGATTGATTTTCTTAAAAATGGAATGCCGAAAATAAAATATCATTTACTACCACATTTAGATTCTTTTTATGGTATAATCGGAAACGATACACTCAAAACACTAAAAGCAGTTATTCATACAGATAAAGTATACCTTGAACTTGTAGATAACGTTAGAATTCCAATTAAACAACAAATATCAGAATTTATCAACAGAATCGAACTGAGAACAAGCCATTTGACTAGAGAAGAACGAGATAAACTACGCAGTCTAGTCAATAAGTTCGCCCTTTTATTTGCGGACCCAAATGAGAAATTGACCTATACTACAAGAGTTGTCAATCCGAACAACAACAGTGGAACCAGTGTATTCTAAAACATACCCGTATCCGATGGCATTAAAATCTGAAATAGATGATCAGATTAAGCTACTTTTGGAAGATGAGATAATAAAACAATTCAGATCACCATACAACTCACCGGTTTGGATTGTTCGTAAAAAAGAGGATGCTTCAGGGAAAAAGAAGTATTGAATGGTAGTCGATTATCGGAAGCTAAACAAGATCACCATTGCGGATAAATAACCAATTCTATAAAAAAAACTAACACAAAGAAGTACAAACGATTTGCGATATGCCCTTACCAAAAACTTTACAGGATTTACGTTCATTTTTAGGTATGTCAGGATACTACGGAAGGTTTATCTGTGAATTTGCTAAGATTGCAAACCCCTAACAACCCTTTTAAGAGGGGAGGGAGGACGTGTGTCCAAAACACAATCGAAAAATTCTCCTATCACGTTGAACAACCAGGCTGAAAAAGCCTTTCTCGAACTGAAAAACTCATTAATATTAGAAAGATGTCATCCTGAAATATCCTGATTTCGATTGAGAATTCGAATTAACTACCGATGTCTCTAACTATGCGATTGGAGCGGTGTTGTCTCAAGGAAGAAAGCCAATCACATTCATTTCTAGGATACTCACAAAAATCGAGGAATCATACGCGACTAACGAAAAGGAAATGTTAGCTATCGTTTGGTCACTAACTTTTTTAAGGCATTATTTATATGGATCTAAAAAACTAATAATTTTCACTGATCATCAGCCACTTACGTATGCGTTGAGCAATAAAAATTATAACAGCAAGTTAAAAAGATGGAAGGATATCCTTGAAGAGTACAACTACGTGACAAAGTACAAGCCTGGACTGACGAACGTAGTAGCTGACACTTTATCAAAATTAACAAAAAAATTAGAAATTAACACGTTAGCAACAACACAACATTGTGCTGAGAGTTCCGCGCAAAACTACATTCAGTTTGTGGAGGCTCCAATTAATGCGTTGTGAAACCAATTAATTTTAAAACGCGGTGATGAATTGATTACAAACTAATTAACTCCTTTCCAGACTATGTCCGGCATATAATAACAAGAATTGATTTCAAGGAAAAAAAACTCGTAAACATTCTAAAAAAAAATCCGAAAACAATAAATGCTATAATGACAGAAGAAGATAACATGGGTAAGATATAACGAATTTATTATCAAAATTTTGAAAGTTATAGATTAAGATCTACGAAAATATTGGTCAAAGATATCACGGATTAATGTCAACAAAATGAGCTCATATTAGAAGTTCACAAACGGACCCATAGAAATGCGCATGAAAATAAAGATCATAGACAAGGAGAAGTCGCTTAATTCCGCTTCGATAAAAGCAATGATGGAGGATAATATGAAGATAAAGATTTTTACTACACCCCCATATAAGATGAATGGACAAATAGAATGCTTTCACTCAACTTTATCGGAGATTATGCGATGTCTCAAAGCAGAGGGAGATAACAGAAGTTTTGAAGAATTGCTACAAAGAGCGGTAAACGAATATAACTATACCACCCACTCGGTAACCAAAAGGAAGCCTATAGAGCTATTTTTTGGTAGAGTTCCAAATATAACACAAGAAGAATTTGAGAAAACCAGGCTTAGCAATATTGAAAAAATTAAGAACAAACAAATCAAGGATCTGGATCTCCACAATAAAAAAAGGAAACCAACTAAACACTATCAACCAGGTGATACAATTTATGTAAAGCATAACAAAAGAATAAGATCTAAGTTAACACAACGCTTGAAAAAGCAAATAGTAAAGGAAAATAAAAATAAAGATATTAAAACGAAATCAGGAAGAACTGTTCATAAATCAAACACAAAATCATAATGATATTTATCCTTCATATAAACCTTATAAAATTTTCTTTTTCTCTCATTTAACTCTCCTAGAAAATTATTATTTGTGCTTTTCTCCAAATTTTGTTTTTGTTAATTTTCTTACCATATTATTATCCTTTATATCATTTTAGGCTCTTATTATATGAGTGTCTATCAATCGTCCAAATATTATACTACACAGGATCACATGCCGTAGCTATTATTTTGGAAGAAGGCAAGGCGCAAGAAGGAAGCTTTAGAATCATCCGTACGTTTGATTTCGAAAATCAAAGGAATTCATTAAGAGAAATCAGGAATCAAATTTTATGTTATTTAAATTTAAACATATTATTATTGGGATTCTTTATTATACCCTACACCAATAGAATAGGTAAAGGGGTATATTAACTTTGGTATGGTGTTTGTAACCACCTAAAGGAAGCGAGCTAGATATGGAAAAGTATATATATTTGTGATCAGCGTGACCTCCTAAGTCCGTCCGTCCGTAGGCACGATAACTCAAAAAATAATAGAGCTATCTTGATGAAATTTTAACTGTAGGTTACTAGGACTGAAGGTACGGCGGGGATTGCCAATGAGCTAAATCGGCCCATGGGTTCGGATTCTGGACCTTTTAATCGGTCCAAGGACTAACGAACGTATATAAAAAATCATGATAACTCAACAACTAATGACGCTATCTTCATCAAATTTGTACTGGTAACCTAAATAATAAGACTATGGCGGGGATTGCGTAACTTCGGGAATGGACCATGGGTTCGGAACCTATAACTTTTTAATCGAATTTGGGCCAAACTGGCATAATTCCGAAACCAATTAAGATAGAACCTCCAAATATGGTATCAGGGTATCCCTTCCTATTTCCTTAGTGTCCTTGTAATTTAGGCCCCATTGGAGTAGTGGGACGGGGACCAGCCACACATTTCTGAAGACCTTAAAGCCTATCTTTAAAATTAATAAAGATAGCAACTTGAAAATATGTAGAAGCTTCAAATTTGGCACAAGGCTGTTCTTTAGTATTTCTTGTGTGTCCCCCTAATTTGGGATCTATTGGAGTGGTGGTTCATTAACTTCTTAGACCTCTGAAGGTTTAAAAGCTTATAATCGAAATTACTAAAAATAGTAACTTAAAATTAATATAGAACGTTCCTCTTGTGTACAAGGGTTAACTAGTATTGAAAGTATGACCGGGACTGCATATGGACGAAATCGGCCCAAGGGTTCGGATTTTGGACCTTTTAATCGTTTCTAAGGGCTAACGAACTAATATAATAAATCACGATAATTCAACAACTAAAGACGCTATCTTTATAAAATTTGTGTTGTAGGGTACTGGTAATGAAAATACGGCGGTGATTGCGTACGGAGGGGAATGGACAATTGGTTCGAAACTTAGAACTTTTTGATCTAGCTTAGGCCAAACAAGCATAATTCCAAAACCAATGAAGATAGAACCTCCAAATTTGGTATCAGAGTGTCTCTTTTTTTTTCAAAAGTGTCCTTGAAATTTGGGACCAATTGGAGTAGTGGGTTGAGGACCAGCCACACAGTTCCGAAGACCTTAAAGCATCGTTTCGAAATTAATAAAGATAGTAAATTCAAACAAATTGAGAAGTTTCAAATTTGGAGCATAGGGGCTCTTTACTATTTCCTGTGCGGTTCCTCTAATTTTGGATCAATCAGAGTGGTGGTTCAGTACCCCTCTTAGACCCCCTAAGGTTTAAAAGCTTATAATCGAAATTAATGAAAATAGTAACTTAAAATTAAGATAGAACGTTCCAATTGTGTATAAGAGTTAGCTAGTATTGAAAACATGATGAGGACTGCATATGGGCAAAATCGTACCATGGTTTTGGGTTCTGAAACCTTTGAAAAGTTCTAGGGCTAAAGAACATATATCTTAAAAACAGCATAACTCAAAAAATAGTGCCGCTATTTTGATGAAATTTAAACTCTATGTTACTAGTAATAAAAGTACCATGGGAATTGGTTCTGGTCGAGTTCGGACAATGAGGTCGGATTCTAGAAGCTTTTGATCGATCTGAGGCCAAACGAACATAATAACAAAGCCATAGAATATATTTCCTATATGTGTCCCCGAAATGTAGACTTAATTGTAGTCGTGGTTCAGGTGCCTCCTAAGAAATTCCAAAATTAAAAAGCTTATCTTCGAAATTCATGAAGATAGAATCTTTAAATTTTATACATGAGGGTTCTTTAATATTTCCGTTTTTATTTAACACTTTTATATTTTTAGAAGGCTAAGAATTTTACCATAAAACATATTTAGTATAATATTTTATAAATTGAAAACCATAGGTGATATATTATTAAGACATCGTGTACAATATTTAAGCTATATTCAAAGGTATTTGCTGCATTTATGTAAAATTTATTGTTATATTTAAATGAACTATATGAAAAGTTCTAAATTTGTAATTATATTTTAGAAATACTTTTATTGCATATTTTGCGTTTATAAGCTTTTCTAATAGGTACACAAACTACCAATTTAAAATAATTACAGTTTTGAAAAATTTTAATTATTAAATATATTAGCTTTTTATCACAAAATTTAATAATTCAAATTTTTTCCCTTTAGTAATTGAATTTAAATAAATATATTTTCATTTAATTCAAGTTTTTTTGTTTTTAAATATTTTTAAATAGATAAATTAGTAAGAATTTTTAAATAAATTAGAAAAGTTATTAGAAAATGTTTTTAGTATTATAAAGTTAATTTGGTTAGTTAGTCTTACGATCAAACTAATAACAGCTTTTATGGTTTTAAAATGACTTATGGACTTCCCATTAAATTTGAACCAAATAGGTGTAGGGTATTTCTAAGTCGGTTGCACCGGCTGACTGTTTCTTTACTTGTTAACTTTATTTTTATTATTATTAATAATATCTCATTTAACTTTTGCACTATTTGAGACTTATTATAGAGGGCAAAAAAATTAGTCTCATTAATTAAGTGAGCTTTTGGAATAAAGGTTAACTTGCGTTAATACCAAAAATATGGAAATTTCATTAAATCTTGGTGCAAAACGTTGTAAACAGGTCAAAACCAAATTAACCCTATAGGTTTTTATAAATAAAATGCAGATAGAAAATATTCAATAAAATTCTTTTAATCGTTTAAGCAAATAAAATTTATAGAAAACTTCATGGCATCGTCGTTGAAAACGGGTTAATAGGCAAGAACCGCACGGTGGTGTTGCGATATATATTGATGAATGTGTTAATTCTAATTATGTTTCAAAAGAAGAATTTCATAAAAGTAATTTGTAAGTAGTTAATTTACCTGAACATAGTATAAATGTCATTGGCATATATAGATCTCATGAAAATACTATTCCTGATTTTATATGTAAATTAAACTGTGTTACTGCACAATTTAAGAATTCTATTATAATTGGTGATATAAACATAAATTTACTTGATATTAATAACCGGTATGTCTTAGATTACACAAATACGCTTATTAGTAACGGTTTTTTGAATTACAACAAAATATCACCTGAATACGCAACGAGAATTAGTAGTACAACAAGAACTGTTATTGATCACTTCTTTTCAGACCTTATAAATTACAAATATAAATTTTTAATTTGTGAAACGTCTCTATCTGATCACGAAATGTTTCATATCAGTATTGAACTTAAACCAATAACGAAAGA
Source organism: Dolichopus griseipennis (assembly GCA_963082915.1). Taxonomy (NCBI): domain Eukaryota; kingdom Metazoa; phylum Arthropoda; class Insecta; order Diptera; family Dolichopodidae; genus Dolichopus; species Dolichopus griseipennis. Next base: position 140,943,607 of record OY720441.1, read on the forward strand.
TAAAATTTTCAGTAAAAAAGTATTGGATTACGATAAAGTTGCAACCGATAATTTCTGGTTAAATCTTAATTCTTACTCTGAATTTGAAAGCTTTATTTCTGATATGCAAAATTTAATTTTAAAAAATAGCACCTTGGATAACACGAGATATATTTAATTAAATTAAGATTGAGACTCTTTTTATAAGTACTCAAAACAGTACAGAGAAAATACTCGTATTTATAATCTCTATAAATCGATGAAAGCCGAGGTAAACAAACTAATCGTACAAGCCAAAAAAAAAATATTATTCAATTGAAGTACAACACGGTTTTCAAAACGGTAAAAGTCTTTGGAATTTTTATAACAAGGTAATCTATAACACTGATTTACCTAAAAAAAACCCCGCTATTAAAATGCTAATAACTAATAATATAATCACAACCAATGAGTATGAAATAGCTGACAAAATGAATACATATTTTGTTAATGTGACCGACGAATTAAATATCGCCACTAATCCAATTGATTATACATACGTCAATAAAATTCAAAGAGCAATCCACAACAACTTTGACTTACATTCCACCAATAGTACTGAAATTGAACAGATTATTGCAAACCTAAAATCTTCCGCAGCTACTGGTTGGGATTGTATTTCGACTAAGTTCTTGCAAAGATTTTCTACACAACTTTCACCAATAATAGCCTAATTAATTAATAACTGTTTCCAAACTTCAATATTTCCACGTTCCCTCAAAATAGAAATAGTTACACCCATTCTTAAAACAGGAAATACAAAAAATCCATCCAATTACCGACCAATATCTGTTTTAACAAGTATTTCTAAAGTTTTTGAATTTTTTATGAAAAATAGACTTAATACTTTTCTCACACATAATAATATACTACATACAGAACAATATGGGTTTGAAAGAAATTCAAACACAACGGCGGCATGTTTAAGCTTAACAAATTTTGTGACAAACAATATTGATAGTGGTAAATATGTTGCTATAATATCCCTAGATTTTCAAAAGGCCTTTGATTATGTAGATTATGAAATCCTACTATCGAAGCTTAGAAATCTTAACTTCGATCAAAATTCTATAAATATTTTTCAAACTTACCTGTCTAGAATACAGATAGTCAGAATCGGATCTTCCATCAGTAGCCCGCTAATAATAAAAAAAGGAGTCCCACAGGGTTCCATTCTGGGACCGGAGTTATTCAAAATTTATATAGATGACATCGCTCGTCTAGATCTTATAGGGTCAATCCAATTATATGCTGATGACGCTATATTAAAATATGCGGCTGCTACAGAAAATATTTTAAGAAATTCGATTGAAAAACTGACCTTTCCAAAATCGAAAAGTGGATAACGCATCATAGGTTACGTTTAAATGTAAAAAAAACCAAAATTTTGCTACTTGGCAACAAAATTTACAACTCTAGGAACTTCTCCTACAACTCTACATCTATTGATAATGTAGAAAATCTCTGTTACTTAGGGCTAATTTTGGATAGTAAAGTTAAATGGATAGATAACATTCATCATATCATACGCAAAATAACGCCATATCTATTCATCTTACGTCGTATTCGAAAATATATTGCTCAAAATGCTCTAATTTCCATATACTCTTCTTTTATTCAATCTCATATAATTAATCTCAATCCAATTTGGAGTGGTGCAAGCCAACAAATTTAGTACCAGTTAGATATCGTACATAAGAAGGCGATTGAAATAATCCACGGCTATCCGAATATTTTTCCAACGAATAGGCTATACACCGAAAAATATTTAAGTCTCGAGAAAATTTGTAAAAAGGAGTTGTATCTTACTGCCTATGAGGTTGTGAAAAATAAAATAAAGCACAATTTTATTTTAAACAGAGCAATAAACATACACAATTATAATACGCGAAATAGTTCTAATTTTTATTTGTTCTTATTTAGGACAAATCAACTACAGAATAATTGCTTATTTAAAAGTTTAAAGGTGTATAATGAGCTTCCAACAGGCTTTAAACAAACTAATTCAATTGGTTTGTTAAAAACAGAAATAAAAAAATATATGTTACAAGAATATCAAACCCATAAATAATGAAAACCAGTATAAATACTGGATATGTAAATATTTAGTTAATATGTATATAGTGAACCGATGTATTTGTTGCTTTGTCGATAAATGATAATGAAATTGAGTGATCGAACTTTAAAAAATGTGATAATTATGAATTTTGATATTTAATTTTAATTATAAAATTTTTTTTTTTGTTTTTTAAATTGATTGTATCGTTTGATTTTTGCAATATTCATTAGCTTTTAAGAATTAAACTTATAATAATATAATTTTTTTTTATAAGATCATATAACTGCTTTAGCTACGATCATCCAATACAAACAAATTTGAATTATATAATTTATACCTATTTATAATGAATTGAAATAAGAAAAAAAAAAAAAAAATTCCGGTTGCTAAGAGGAACATTTATGCGCAATTTCAAGTCAATCAGTCAAACCGTTTTGGCTCGACATCAAAAACATTGGAAAAGCTTCATTGCGCCCTCGTGCCCAAACCGATTAACCGAACTGAACAAAAATGGGTTAATTTATTTAAACCAAATTTATACAACTAATTCCGGTTGCTAAAAGGAACTTTTCTGCAAAATTTCAAGTCAACCGGTCAAACCGTTTTAACTCCACATCAAAACAACGAAAAAGTTTATAACGTCTCTGGAGGCGCAACATGTTGACTTATGAAAATGTGACATAGCCTATGTCATCTCCTCGGCTCTCAGAAATAATTATAATCCTTTAAAATTTGGTGACAATCGGAAAAGTGGTTTTCACGTGAATCCTGGACGAACAAACTAACAACAAACAAACAAATTTTATCCTTTATATATTGGACTAGCAGATTTACCCGGCGTTGCGGGGAGCGTGCAAATTGTAAAAAAGCAAGTTTCAGCCAATTTTTTGAAGTAGATATTTATGAAGTTCCGTTAACCCATTGTGGCCCACCAGCTTTTTATGAAATTTTCCGTTGCTTTGCTATATATTAGAAGTTAATTAAAAAACGTTCGAGTTCTTTTAATCGATTGCGAAACAAAAACTTTAAAAAACAGTTTGCAAAACAGTTTCCACGATTATCTCTAATTTTTCTATATGTGGTGATTCTTGACAATTTGGTGCTCCTTGATGATAGAGTTGAGGATATAGGGTTTCCGGAGAACAATATTAACTGAATTAATGACTATAGGTCAAAAGTATACTAAATTTGCCATTATGTCATTATACTACGTCAATAGTAGTTTTCTTGAATTGCCAACGATTTGTAGTAGATAAAAACAACATAACGCAAAGTAGATAAAAATCAAAGACTAACGAAAAAATGTACAGAAGGAAAATGTTATGTTATTTAAATTTAAAGATAGTATTATTGGGATTCTTTATTAACTTTATTTTTATTATTATTAATAATATCTCATTTAGTTTTTGCACTATTTGAGACTATTTAAAGAGAGCAAAAAAAATTAGTCTAATTAATTAAGTGAGCTTTTGCAATAAAGGTTAACTTGTGTTAATACCAAAAACTTTAAAATTTCATTGAATCTTTGTTCAAAACGCTTAACCAGGTCAAAACCAAATTAACCCTGTGGATTTTTATAATTAAAATGCCGTTAAAAAATTTTCAATAAATTTCTTTGAATCGTTTAAGCAAATAAAATTTATAGAAAACTTCATGGCGTCATCGTGGCAAACGTGTTAATCGAACTTAAATAAAACTTTTTGCAACCTCTCTTCTAAACTGCAAAATCAACCTGTAAAATTGGACAAAAATCGGAAACAAAAAATTTTTTGGAAACCCGCCAGGCCGAAATGGGTTAATTTATTCTAACCAAATGTATACAAATAATTCCTGTTGCTAAGAGGAACATTCGTGCAAAATTTCAAGTCAATCTGTCAAACCGTTTTGACTCAACATCAAAAATATTGAAAGCCTTCATTGCGCCCTTGTGCTTAAACAGGTTAACCGAACTCAACAAAAATTTGTGCCAAACTCTCTTTTCATCTGCGAAACCACCTTGTAAAATTGGACACAAATTGGAGACACAAAATTTTTTGGAGGCCCGCCAGGCCGAAATGGGTTAATTTATTCCAACCAAATCGTTAATTCCAATCGGTAGCTAAGAGGACCATTTGTGCAAAATTTCAAGCCAATCGGTCAAACCGATCTTTTCGACTGCAAAATCACCCTGTAAAATTGGACACAAATAGATAACACAATATTTTTTGGAATCCCACCAGGCCGAAATGGGTTAATTTATTCCAACCAAATTTATACAACTAATTCCGGTTGCTAATAGGGACATTTGTGCAAATTTTCAAGTCAATCAGTAGAACCGTTTTGACTCGACATCAAAAACATTGAAAAAGCTTCATTGCGTCCAAACAGGTTAACCGAACTCAACAAAAATTTGTGCCAGTCTTTCTTTTCGACTGCAAAATCACCCTGTAAAATTGGACACAAATCGGAAACACAAAATATTTGGAAGCCCGCCAGGCCGAAATGGGTTAACTTATTCCAGCCAAATTCATACAGCTAATTCCGGTTTCTAAGAAGAACACATATACAAAATTTGAAGTCAATCGGTTAATTAATTTCTAATATATAGCAAAGCAACGAAAAAACTTATAAAAAGGTGTTGGGCCACAATGGGTTAAAGAAACTCCATAAATATTTTTTTGAGCCTTTCTTTTTAACCAGAGTAGTACTTCAAAAAATTGGCTGAAACTTGCTTTTTTAATATTTGCACGCTCCCGGGCAACGCCGGATGAATCTGCTAGTCTAATATATAAAGAAGAAAAATTGTTTGTTTGTTTTTCCAGGATTCACGTAAAAACCACTTTTCGGATTGTCACCAAAATTTACAAAAATAATTCTGAGAGCCCGTGGGGTGACATAGGCTATGTCACATTTCTTTAAGTCAACAGGTAGCGCCTCCAGAGCCGTTTTCATATATTTCGTTTTTTTGATGTCGAGTCAAAACCGTTTAACCGATTAACTGGCAAATTTGAACAAATGTTCCTCTTAGCAACCGGAATTAGTTGTATACATTTGGTTCAAATAAATTAACCTATTTCGGCCTGACGGGCTTCAAAAAAATTTTGTGTTTCCTATTTGTGTCCAATTCTACAGGTGATTTTGAAGTCGAAACGAGAGGCAAAACGGGTTTACCGGTTGAATTGAAATTGCGCACAAATGTTCCTCTTAGTAACCGGAATTAGTTGTATAAATTTGGTTTGAGTAAATTAAGCCATTTCAGCCTGGCGGGCTTCCAAAAAATTTTGTGTTTCCTATTTGTGTTCAATTTTACAAAGTGACTTTGGAGTCGAAAAGTGAATCTGACACAAATTTTTATTGAATTCGGCTAACCCTTTTGGGAACGAAAGCTCATTGAAGCTTTTTCAATGTTTTTGATGTCGAGTCAAAACAGTTTCTTCGATTGACTTGAAATTGTGCATAAATATTCCTCTCAGCAACCGGAATTTGTTTTATAAATTTGGTTTGAATGAATGAACTCATTTCGTCCTGGTGGGACCCAAAAAAAATTTGTGTTTCCGATTTGTATCCAATTTTACAGGTTGATTTTGCAGTCCAAAAGAGAGGCTGCAAAAGGTTTTAGTTAAGTTCGATTAACCCGTTTCCCACGACGACACCCCAAAATTTTCTATAAATGTTATTTGCTTAAACGATTAAAATAATTTTATTTAAAATTTTGTATTATTATAAAAACCCACAGGATTAATTTGGTTTTGAACTGTTTACGCGTTTTGCACAAAGAGTCAATGAAATTTTCATATTTTTTTATTAACGCAAGTTAACCTTTATTCCGAAAGCTCACTGAATTAATAGGACTAATTTGTTTGCTCTCCTTAATAGTCTTAAATAGTTAAAAGCTAAATGTGATAATATTAATAATAACAAAAATAAAGCTAGTAAAGAGTCCGAATAATAATATCTTTAAATTTAAATAACATAACATTTTGCTTCTCTACATTTTTTTGTAGGTCTTTGTTTTATATCTACTTTGCAGTTCTTGTTTTTTAAAAAAAGATTTCAGTGTAAAAATGCAGTTTTCTTCAAATAAAATCTAAAAATCCAAAAAAAATCAATTTCTTATATATTAAGCTTAAATAAATAGTATTTTAAAACAATTTTTCGAAAAGAGAAAAATTGCCTACATTTCTCCCATAAAATCATAAACAAACATGGAAGAGCGTAGTAGAACTTTCAGGTAAATACAAAAAAATATAAGTTGAAAAGCAGATTTCTAAGCCATCTACTATATTTTTTTCAAACGTTGGTAATTCAAGTTAACTATTATTGACGTAGAATGACAATGACATAGTGCCAAATTTAGTATACACTTCTGACCTATAGTCAAACGGGTATAATAATACTTATATGTAAAGTAGCTATTACCCGGTGCACGTTGCCCCGCCTCTCAATAGAGTTTTAATTTAAGTTGATTTTATTGAAAAAAAGTTAACACAAAAATAGCAATTGGTGTACATAATTTTAAAATGTTATAAAGCAATTTTTAAAAACGATTTTTAGCACATTTTCAAAAAATTTTGTAAAAATGTGCCTAATTAGCTTCACTCTGTCCGTCCGTCCATCCGTCCGTATGTTTACAAAACTTTCACACCGTTTGAAATAAAGTAAAAAACTTTCAACCACGGGTAAATATTACAAAAAAATTATTTTTTTTTGTAGCCCCACCCGTTACGCACTCGAAAGTGGGAAAAAGCCCTTTTTTAAATTGTTATAACAAGAGTTCTGTTAAGTCTATTTTCATTCTGAAAGCAGCAAAAGATAGCTGGTTTTATAAACTTTATAAATTTTAAAAAGGCAAATGTTTAAGGTTCCCATAGGGTACTAATATTTACAATTATGTAAAACACAATTTTTGCAAAACTGTTGGCTTCACATATCTTCTAAACGGTTCAAGCTAGGATCTTGATATATTCGGAGAAGTTAGGTCCTCCAAAATTAGTAGAAGTCGGTTAGCAAAATTTGTTTGTCACGCTCTCTGTTTAGGACCTATAAGGGCTCGAAAATTGAAATTTTGCTATTTTTAAATACCTGCAACTTGAATACGTGCCCAAATTTTTTTTTACAAATATACAAAATTTACAGCTGCAGCATTATATTAAAACATATGTTAAAAGTTTTTCTGAAATTTGAAAGGGTCTCTTTTAATTGAGGAAATTGTCTCTTAGTTTTAACCATTTTTGGTTAGATAATAAAATTCTAGGTAAAATTCCAAATTTTGGTTGAGTTCACAATTGATTTCTTAGAACCGATAAAAATGTAGGGGTGAGGACAGGAAGTGGGTGGGCAGACCCATCATAAATTTGCTACGCAAAAATTTGGGAACCTTCCCCATTAAATTATGTTTTAATAAAACAGTAAGTCATTCACCAGTGTAAATTTTTCCAAAATTTTAACGTTAACATTGAAACGCCAACATTATATATCGCACTCTTTAACAGATTTTCTTGAGTGAATTGGGTTATATTCTAAGTATTTCACTATTATTCATATAATTAAAAATTAAATTATATTATTAAAACGAGGAAGAGTGTAGTAGAGTAGACTGTGTCAACTCTGGGATACCCGTATGACCGTAACATATACATTATATCATCCGGTTAATTACTTTTGGCTTTATTAACTGTAGTGGAATACTCATATAAAATAAAGAGTTGTATGGCAGCTACTCGAACCCTCTGTCGTAGACCAACCAAATTTTGCAGAAACTTTGGCCATTACACTAAACAATTTTTGGCAAAAATTCAGACACCCAGCTTCATTAGGTGGAGAGTAATGCTCATATAAAATAAGGAGTTGTATGGCAGCTACACGAACCCTCTGCAGCAGACCAACCAAATTTTGCAGAAACTTTGGCCATTACACTAAATAATTGTTGGCAAAAATTCAGACACCCAGCTTCATTAGGTGGAGAGTAATGCTCATATAAAATAAGAAGTTGCATGGCAGCTACTTGAACCCACTCCACTAGACCAACCAAATTTTGCAGAAACTTTGGCCATAAAACTAAACTACTTTTGGCAAAATTTCAGACACGCAGCTGTAATAGGTACAGAGTAATGCTCATATAAAACGAGGAAGAGTGTAGTAGAGTAGACTGTGTCAACTCTGGGATACCCGTATGACCGTAACATATACATTATATCATCCGGTTAATTACTTTTGGCAAAATTTCAAACATACAGCTTTTTTAAGTTTAATGGAATACTCATATAAAAGAAGGAGTTGTATGGCAGCTACTCGAACCCTCTGCAATAGACCAATCAAATTTTGCAGTAACTTTGGCCATTACACTAAACTATTTTTGGCAAAATTTCAGATACCCAGCTTCATTAGGTGGAGAGTAATGCTCATATAAAATAAGAAGTTGTATGGCAGCTACTCGAACCCACTGAAGTAGACCAACCAAATTTTGCAGAAACTTTGGCCATTATACAAAACTATTTTTAGCAAAATTTCAGACACCCAGCTTCAATAGGTATAGAGTAATGCTCATATAAAATAAGAAGTTGTATGGCAGCTACTCGAACCCACTGTAGTAGACCAACCTAATTTTGCAAAAACTTTGGCCATAAAACTAAACTACTTTTGGCAAAATTTCAGACACGCAGCTGTAATAGGTACAGAGTAATTCTCATATAAAAAAAGAAGTTGTATGGCAGCTACCCGAACCCATAGACCAAAATGGCTGGATTTAAATAGCGATGACGGCTATTGCAAAAAAACGGATTTGCGAAAATTTCAAGATCCTAGCTCCTTTAGTTTTTGAGTTATCGTGCGGACGGACGGACGGACGGACGGACGGACGGACGGACGGACAGACGGACGGACGGACGGACGGACGGACATACATAGCTAAATCAATTTATTTTTCGATTCTGATCCGATCCATACACTTGAGTCTATATCTACCCCCCCTCCTTCTCTGCGTTACAAACGTAATGGCAAATTTATTATACCCTTTGCCTATATAGTCATACGGGTATAAAAAGAAGTTGTATGGCAGCTACCCGAACCCATGGACCAAAATGGCTGGATTTAAATAGCGATGACGGCTATTGCAAAAAAACGAATTTGCGAAAATTTCAAGATCCTAGCTCCTTTAGTTTTTGAGTTATCGTGCGGACGGACAGACGGACGGACGGACATACATAGCTAAATCGATTTATTTTTCGATTCTGATCCGATCCATACACTTGAGTCTATATCTACCCCCCCCTCCTTCTCTGCGTCACAAACGTAATGGCAAATTTATTATACCCTTTGACTATATAGTCATACGGGTATAATTATAATAATATTATTTATTTTTATATGTATTTTTATAAAAATAAATGATGAAGTAAGAAACCGTATATAATTTTGAAAATCTACTTTTTAAAAACCCATGGTTTTTTTCCTCTCTTGTTTATTGGATAATCTCCTATAGTACAAATAGAATGCAAAATATCAAAACTCAATGATTTTTGTCGAACTCAATCAATGTTACATCAGGAGTACCGCAAGGTAGCCACTTAGGTCCACTCTTATTTAATATATTCATTTCCAATTTTTCTAGTAAACTTTTCTGTGTGTCACATGTTACATTTGCTGATGATCTCAAGAAATATCATGAAATTATAAAGAGTTCCGATGTTGCACTACTTCAGACAAATCTAAATTGCCTGCAAGAATGGTGCTTCTCTGATAAGTTAGAACTAAACATTGAAAAATGCAAGGTTATAAGTTTTACATGAGATCTACCATTACTTTCGGTTATAATATAAATAATGTAAACCTTGAAAGAGTTAAAAATATTACCAATTTAGGGATTCTGTTGGATGATAAACTGAACTTCCATCTTCACTATGAGTATACAATTTCTAGGGTAAACAAAATGCTCGGGTTTATAAAAAGAAGAGCTAAAGAATTCAGCAACATCGCTGTAACTAACGCTCTTTATTGTTCCTTAGTACGATCTATTCTTGAATATGGTAATACTGTGTGGGATCCTGCATTTCAAATACATTCTGATAGAATAAAATCCGTGCAAAAGCAATTTCTTTTATTTGCTTTGAGATATCAATATAATCCTAGAGATTATTCAATACGTAAGACTTAAATCATTAAATATCTTAACTTTATCCTCAGGCAGGCAAATTTTTTCTTCTTGCTTTACTTTTGACGTCTTAAGAAAAAACATTGACGTTCAGTTTTTAGCAGATAATTTTAAAATAAACAATGGGGGCAGAAATACGAGAAGCACTAAATACTTAGTTGAAAATACTCATACAACTGAATATGGAAAAAATTAACCAATAAACATTTGTTGCATTACATTCAATAAACACAGTCATCTTTTTTCAACACAAATTTCTAGATACAATTTTAAACGTAAATGAAGATTAAAATTTTTTAATGACAAAATTTTAACTTTCAATATAATATATTATTACACTACAAATTCACATTATTTTATAATTCTATAATTTAGTGATTTTTGTTTTTGTTACTTTATAAATTGCATTTTAACTGTGTTTTTGCTATGTATGCATTTTTTACAATCTACAAAATAAATAAATAAACTTTGTATTTAAAGTAGTGTATGATTTTAATGTATTTAAATTTATGCTGTGTAATTAAATTTCATGATTATTTTAAGTTTTAGCTCTAAGAATTTTTTGTAAAAACCTTGTTTTGGTTCGAATAAATAAATTAATAAATAAATTAAATTTAAAAAAAAAAAAAATTATAACTTCAGTTACAAGTCAGTATTCCAACATCTTCCTATTACGCGTTTAATATAATTAATTCTTTCATTCTTTTTTTAAACAAACTAAATGAATTTAAATGTTTTAGTTCGTCATTTAAATTGTTATAGACATTTATATGGTATCCGGCTAGTTTATCGCAATAATAAATTCACAGCAAAGTTCATCGCAAGCAATTCATCGCAAGCAATTCATCGTAAGCAATTCATCGCAAGGAAATATTCATCGCGAAGTTTATTGCGATGAATATCCGATACCTAATGTAATATTCACTTTATATTTTGTTTTGTTTTTGTTTTTTCATTTTTTATTTTTGTGTACACAATAAATTTCGTTATGTTTAATAACTCAATTTATTATTATTTAATTATTTAATTCTGGTAGCCGAAACAATCCCGCGATAATTTATTAATATTAATATAGTAATAAAGTTTTTAATTATTGACATCATAATTTATCATATAATTTAATAAAAAATATTAATAATTTAGAACGTTGTAATAAATAAATTATTTATTATATAATTTATCATTATTTCAATATTTAACTCAATTTATTATTATTTAATTATTTAACTCTGGTAGCCAGAACAATAAATAATAAATTGCTTACGATGAATTGCTTGCGATGAATTGTTTGCGATGAATTGCTTGCGATGAATTCCATCGCGATGAAATGCTTGCGATAAACGAGCCTAGAATCATTTATATTAACCAACTAATTTACTTTGAAAACTGTAAATACATTAATAATATCCTGAATAATAATATTAAGTCAAAACTAAAACTTCAAAATAAAAGGAAAAATATCGAAATTCCTAAAGCCAAAATAAAGTTCAAGCTAAAAAGTCTAAAATGCAGTGCAATAAAACTTTTCAACCTGTAGAAATTAAAAACAGTAAAAATTAAAACATATTTAAAAGTAGACTTAGAAAATTTGTAAGAAATCTTAGAAATTAATCTGTAAAATTTGAAAATTTAAAAAAAAAAAAAAGCAGAAATTTAGAAATTTTTTATTAGTACAGATACCTTTTATACCCTACACCTATGAAATAGGAAAAGGGTATATTAACTTTGGTATGGTGTTTGTAACCACCTAAAGGAAGCGAGCTAGATATGGAAAAGTATATATATTTATGATCAGCGTGACCTCTGAGTCGATATAGCCATGTCCGCCCGTCCGTAGGCACGATAACTCAAAAAATTATGGAGCCATTTTGATGAAATTTTGACTGTAGGTTACTAGGACTGAAAGTACGGCGGGGATTGCATATGGGCGAAATAGGCCCATGGGTTCGGATTCTGGATCTTTTAATCGGTTTCAGGGCTAACGAACATATATAAAAAATCACGATAACTCAACAACTATTGACGCTATCTTCATCAAATTTGTGACGTAGGTTACTAGTAATGAAACTACGGCGGGGATTACGTCCGGTCGAGTTTGGCCCATGGGTTCGGAACCTAGAACTTTTTGATAGAATTTAGGCCTAACGGGCATAATTCCGAAACCAATGAAGATAGAACCTTCAAATTTGGTATCAGGGTGTCGCTTTCGATTTTCTTAGCGTCTTTGAAATGTGGACCCAATTGGAGTAGTAGGTCGGGGACCAGCCACTCAGTTCCGAAGACCTTAGTGTAGATGCTTCAAATTTGGCACATGGGTGGTTTTTACAATTTCCTGCGCGTCCCCTCTTCGATCAATCGGAGAGGTGGTTCATTAACTTCTTAGACCTCTGAAGGTTTAACAGCATATAATCGAGATTACTAAAAATAGTAATTTAAAATTAAGATAGAACGTTGCAATTGTGTACAAGGGTTAACTACTATTTAAAGTACAGCGCGGACTGCATATGGGGTGGTTCTGGAACCTTTGAAAAGTTAACAAACATATATGTTAAAAACAACATAACTCAAAAAATGATACCGCTATTTTGTTGAAATTTAAACTCTAGCTTATTAGTAATGAAAGTACCATGGGAATTGGTTCTGGTCGAGTTTGGTCAATAACTTCGGATTATAGAAGCTTTTGATCGATTTGCGTTTATAAGCTTTTGCAATAGGTACATAAACTAACAATTTAAAATAATTGCAATTTTGAAAAATTTGAATTATTAAATATATTCTTTGATTAGCTTTTTATCACAATATTTAATAATTCAAATTTTTTAACTTTTATAATTGAATTGAAATAAATATATTTTCATTTATTTCAAGTTTTTTTGTTTTTTATTAATATTTTTAAATAGATAAATTAGTAAGAATTTGTAATATTTTTGAATAGATAAAGTAATTAGAAAATGTTTTTTAGAACTATAAAGTTAATTTGGTTTGCCATGTCTTAAGATAAAAAAAAATAAAATTTTTTAGGGTTTTAAAATGACTTATGAACTTTCCATTAAATTTGAACCAAATAGGTGTAGGGTATTTCTGAGTCGGTTGCACCGACTGACTGTTTCTTTTCTTGCTTTTTTAAATGTTAGTTATAAGCTGTAGTTTTAGAATTACTTAATTTCTGATACAAATTACATATTTTTGTAAAATTATCTGAAATAAAATGAAAATTGAATAAAAAAAAAATTAGAGTATTAGTCTATATCTAATAAAACAGGGTGCCTGAAAGTTTGAAGAAATAATTTACTTAAATATAAACATAAACTTAAAATATAGAAAAAAGAATTTAAAAATGTAAATAAATTTAACAAATATAAAATTTAAATAATAAGAACCGTAAATATAATTATGTGAATAATGTTTTAAGCCAGTTGGTTAATTTACATTTACATCACAGTATTTTTAAATTACTCAATTGAATCACACGCTTTTCGCGAAATTACGGTTTATATTAATTATTTTAATAAAAAGAAAACAATAGTGTCTTATATTTCCTAATTAATCAACAAAATTGGTGCAATTGTTTTCATATGTCATTTGATCACTCATAATTTATTTTTCTTTTTTTTAAAGAACAATTTATTAATATAATTAAAAAAAAAAAAAAAACTTTTGTGTACTTTTATTTATTTCTTTTGGCTTATGCTTAATCGTAATTTCATCACTTTGATTAAGTAATTTAAAATGAAAATTTTCTTTGTTTTTGTTTTTCAAATCAACAGAAATAATAATAAAAATTACAAATAAAATTAATTTATTTGGATAGTTTCTTTAAAAATTTGTAACTTTAAAAACTAAAATACTTCACTTTTATAATATAAAACCATAGACCAAATAATTATATAGACCTGGCATGTGCAAGTCAATTGAACGCCGGAGCCACTGAAGAAATTTCGTACGTCGGCATGAGCCACATATAAAAAAACTAATAAATAAAATAATAATGGTTTTTGGTTTTTATTTAATTCAGAATAAATGTACTAGTTAAGTAACATAAAAACCGCAACATAAAACATAACATAATGTAAAATAAATCAACAAAAAATACAAACATAAATAAAAACTATTAAATTAATGAGAAATTTTAGTGGTTTTGTTTTGGCTCAATTTATTCAAATCAGGTACAATTTTTGTTGTTGAAATCCTGAGTTGATGTTCCAAGTTTATATCAAGGATTCGTGTTCTGTATTTGCTCTTGCAATATTTCATTTTTGGAAAAAAACTTTCGCAAAGATAGGTATTTCCAAACGCACTGATTACTCTGCTTGCATGTAATCGTAGTTGGGGAAACTTTGACTTAGTTATAAATTTTTTATAAAACTCAATTTTAATAATCTCATTCGATGAAAAAACAGCTTTTAAGTGTTCATCACACTGCAATTCAATTAACTCCATTTGTAAATTTGCAGGCACTATATCTGGATCTACTTGGAATGGTAACGAGAATATTTCAAAATGTTTATCGTATTTCGATATCTCTTGAAATCTAGACTTGAAGTTGTTAGCTAATTCTTTTATATATTCAGCATACTTTCTAACATTTTTGTCATGCTTATAAAAGTTTTTTAATTCTGGGAAATGTGTCGGTTCGTTTTTCTTAAGCTGCTCTTGCCAAAAACATAACTTTAACCTGAATGCTTTTACATTGTTACATGAGTCGACTATTAAAATATTTTCTCCCTGTAATTTGAGATTTAAATTATTAAGGTGTTCAGTCAGAACATATGAGACTGAAAAGCTTGCCTTTAAATTTTCTTTTACTCATTTTTACTCCTTTGGGTTAAACTTAATATTAATAATCAAAAAAATTAAGATAAAAAATAAAAAATAAATACCTTTTCTTGCAAAACAAACAATTCATGGCCAGTTAACAAAAAGTACAACTTTAAAATATCAGTTACTGTCATTTTCAAATTTGACAACTTACCCAGTAAGTAAATAATGAGTGCTACCAAGTAACAAATTATTAGCTTTTTACTATTTCAGAATTTGTATGTTTTTCACTAGTTAAGAATTTATATGTTTTTTACAACTTCAGAATTTGTAAACTTGTTCTCTACAGAATTTGTACACTTATTGGGTAAGAATTAATAAAATATTTTTTTAAAATTTAAAGCAAAACAAAAGCTGTTTTTTACAAAAAAGAGCCACATATTACGTAAATCAAAACATTGATGTGAGCCGCAGAAAAAAAACAAATGAGCCGCAGTTTGCACATGCCTGATATAGACGATCAGTTTCATATAAAAAAGTTTTAGGGTTTTTTTTAAATCAGTCCGTGCATTTATGGTTCAATAATTTAAAATTTATACAAGTAGGTATCTACTTAAATAAAATAATTTTTTTTTTGATTCAAATTAAAAAAAAAAAAATCATAATGAAGCGAATTTGAACCCACGACCACAACATTTTATAAAATTCGAAACATACAACAAGTAAAAAACGTAACTTATTCATCTTCAAATTTTTAAAATGCAACAACAAAAATTTATCAGTCATTTGTTTTTGTTTACTTTTTCTGTATGTATATATTAGAATCGAAGCATATTGCGTAATTCAAAATTTAACGGTTGTGATTTGTGAGATGATTTTGTTTTAGCATAATATGGTATTGACATGCAAATCAAATATACAGGGCGTTTCCTACTCCATGGTCTTCCTTGAAATGGGAGATCGGGCATGTCGAGATGAACAAAAAATTGTATTGAAGGGTGGGGTCTATTTTAACTTCTTTAGAAGTTATGAGAACTTAACTGTTTTTTAACTATAATTTAGATTAACTTTGATAAAAGTGGAACCAAATAAGATAAGAAAAAACCAGGTATGCCAATTTAAAGCTTATTAAAGTAGCTTTCTAAATTTTATCAAAGATTACTGTAGAGTGTCCCAGTTTGAAGTTAAAAGGGCTTAGAGCCAAATATTTTTATCATACAAGATTTAATTTAAAAAAAAACTAAAATTTGAGTCAAAACGGTTTGACCGATTGACTTGCAATTTTGCACAAATGTTCCTCTTAGAAAACGGAATTAGTTGTATTAATTTGGTTGGAATAAATTACACCATTTCGGCCTGGCGGGCTTTCAAAAAATTTTTTGTTTCCGCGATTTGTGTCCAATTTTACAGGGTGGTTTCGTAGTCGAAAAGAGAATCTGGCACAAATTTTTTTTAAGTTCGGTTAACCCGTTTGGGCACGAGGGCGTAATGAAGCTTTTTCAATGTTTTCGATGTCGAGTCAAAACGGTTTGAAATTGTGCACAAATTTAAAAAAGAGGTAAATTTGGCTTGAAATTGTGCACAAATTTACCTCTTAGCAACCGGAATTTGTTGTATAAATTTGGTTGGAATGAATTAACCTATCTCGGCCTGGTGGACTTCCAAAAAACATTGTGTTTCCGATTTGTGTCCAATTTTGCAGGTTGATTTTGCATACCAAAAGAGATGCTGCGTTTTAGTTAAGTCTTTGTTTTTTATCAACTTTGCAGTTGTTGTTTTTTAAAAAAAGATTTCAGTATAAAATTGCAGTTTTGTTCAAATAAAATCTAAACATCAAAAAATTTCAATTTCGTGTATATTAGGCTTAAATACATAGTATTTTAAAACAGTTTTCCCAAGAAAGAAACCTAAATTTCTGTCATAAAATCATAAACAAACAAAGAAGAGAGTAGTAGAACTTTCAGGTAAGTACAAAACAAAATATAAGTTGAAAATCAGATTTTTAAATCTTTTCTAAACCATCAACTATATTTTATTCAAACTGCCAACGTTTTTATTCAACAAACTACTATTTACTTAGTATAATGACATAATGGCAAATTTAGTATAACCTTTTCACCTCTCAGTGGAGTTTTAATATAAGTTGATGTTATTCAAAAAAGTTAACACAAGAATGGTGAACATGGTAATTTTAAAATATAATAAACCAATTTTTTAAAACGATTTTTTTAGGGTTAATTCTAGCAATTTTTCAACAAATTTATTAAATTTCACTTGAAACTTTTCATAATTATTAAATAATAACAATAAAAATTCAAGCAGCACCAAATTGTCAAGAGGCAGAAAAAAAACGTATAGAAAAATTAGAGATAATCGTTAAAACTGTTTTACAAAAGTTTTTGTTTCGCAATCGGCTAAAAGAACTCGACAAAACATTTTTTTAAACATTCCCCTAATTTAAAGAAGTTTTACCTACTTTCAAAAATTATACGTAATTTACTTAAAAAATTTTTTTTTTTGAATAATCGTAGGAATGATAAGTATATACATGTACGCATACAAAATTTACATTCAAATGGTCAAACCGTTTCTGCTTAAGAGTAAAGCAGTGAAAAAATCTGTAAAAAGCTGTTGTGCCGAAATGGGTAACATCCATCCCAAAGTTTTTTTGGAAAAATTGTCGGGCGGCAAGGGTTAACAAATTCCAAGTCTGTTAATAGAGTGAACTCCATGCTCAAAGAGGAGCACATATACAAAATTTGAAGTCAATCGGTTAACCCATTTCTAATTGAGAGCAAAGCAACGAAAAAACCTATAAAAAGCTGTTGGGCCGCAACGGGTTAACGGAACTCCACAAATATTTTTTGAGACTTTCTTTTTAACCAAAGCAGTACTTCGAAAAATTGGCCGAAACTTGCTTTTTTGCAATTTGCACGCTCCCAGGAAACGCGGGTAAATATGCCAGTACAATATAAGAACGAATATGTACATATATATAAAATAGTAGGTATACAAATAATGTGTTTAATGTAAGTTTATTTGTATTTTGTGTTTGTAAGATAAGAAAATTAATAATAATCTTACATGATTGCGTGAAATCTTAAAAGTAAGCATGTGCGCATTTTGTTTATAGTTTATGTATGAAAACAAAATGTTTTAATAAATATTTTCATTACTGACAATAATATTTCTAATTAGATTTTCAACTATGCAATTGTTATAATATAATGAGCATATTATTATGAGTTTTTTGTTTATCTGTTTTAAACAATGAAAGATTAAAATTACTCCTATTTCTTGTATTGTGATTATGTATGTCTATATTTCGATTAATGAGGAAATTATGTTTAATTAAGTTTTTGATGATTATAAAAGGCAAATGGTATAATTATCTTTTGCAAATGTATGAAATATGGTAAACAAGGTTTAAATATCTCGACGAGTAAAGTAGGTTTGTAGGATGCCTGGTAGGATAATAGTTAATAGTTTTAATTGCTCTTTTATGAATAATATTAAGTTGTTTTAAGTGTATTTGTGATGCATTACTCCAAAGAGGGTTTCAATATATCAAATTTGAAGAAATATACGATGAGTAAATAGTATATAATGAGTTTTTATTCAAATATTTTCTCAACCTTTTTAGGATGAAGATATTATGAAAATACCAATGAAGAAGCACACTACAAGTAAAACTAATTATAACCAGACGTCTCAAATTGTAAATAATAAAATAGAAAACACTAGCGTTTTAGAAATAGACACGTTAACAAAAATAATACAAGAACCTAAAGTTTTATGTACAAATTCAATGTCGATTAGAACTAGGAATAGTAAATGGATAACACCGTCGATTTATAAAGAATTAAAAATTAGAAAATCACTATACGATAGCCATAAAAGAGATCCAAATAACAGAGATAAAAAGATAAAATATACTCTATGTAAGAAAAAGGTCGATAAAAAACTAAAAGAGGCTAAAAAAAACCATATCAATAAGAGCATTGAAAATGCTGGAAGTGACTTTAGGAAATTATGGAAAGAGTTAAATTTAATATATAAAGGAGAAATTTGTTTGTTTGTTTGTTTGTCCAGGATTCACGTGAAAACCACTGATCCGATTGTCACAAAATTTTAAAGGAATAATTCTGAGAGCCTGGGGGATGACATAGGCTATGTCACATTTTTACAAGTTTAACAAGTTTTACAAGTTAACAAGCTCCAGAGCCGTTTTAAGCTTTTTCGTTTTTTGGATGTCGAGGCAAAACGGTTTGACCGATTGACTTGAAATTTTGTACAAATGTTCCTCTTAGCAACCGGAATTAGTTTTTTAAATTTGGTTGAAATAAATTAACCCATTTCGGCCTGGCGGGCTTCTAAAAAATTTTGTGATTCCGATTTGTGTCCAATTTTACAGGGTGATTTTGTAGTCGAAAAGATAGGCTGACACAAATTTTTCTTGAGTTCGGTTAACCCGTTTGGGCACGAGGGGGTAATGAAGCTTTTTCAATGTTTTTGAAGTCGAGTCAAAACGGTTTGACCGATTGTTGTATAAATTTGGTTGGAATAAATTAATCCATTTTGACCTGGCGGGCTTCCAAAAAATTTTGTGTTTCCGATTTGTGTCCAATTTTACAAGGTGGTTTCGCAGTCGAAAAGAGAGTCTGGCAAAAATTTTTGTTAAGTTCGGTTAACCCATTTGGGCACGAGGGCGCAATGAAGCTTTTTCAATGTTTTTGATGTCGAGTCAAAACGGTTTGACCGATTAACTTGAAATTTTGCACAAATGTTCCTCTTACAGGTTTATTTTACAGTCTAAAAAAGAGGCTGCAAAAAAAAAAATTAATAACTTCATTTGCAAGTCAGTATTCCAACATCTTTGTATTACGCGTTTAATATAATTAATTCTTTCATTCTTTTTTTAAACAAACTAAATGAATTTAAATTTTTTAGTTCGTCATTTAATTTGTTATAGACATTTATATTAACCAACTAATTTACTTTGAAAAATGTAAATACATTAATAATATCCTGAATAATAATATTAAGTTAAAACTAAACCTTCAAAATAAAATAGGAAAAATATCGAAATTCCTAAAGCCAAAATAACGTTGAAGCAAAAAAGTCTAAAATGCAGCGCAATAAAACTATTCAACCTGTAGAAATTAAAAACAATAAAAATTAAAACATATTTAAAAGTAAACTTAGAAAATTTGTAAAAAATTTTAGAAATTAATCTGTAAAATTTGAAAATTTAAAATAAAAAAAAAACAGAAATTTAGAAATTTTTTATTAGTATAAATACTTTTTTTTTTAATGTTAGTTATAAGCTGTAATTTTAGAATTAAATTATTCCTGATGCAAATTATATATTTTTGTAAAATTATCTGAAATAAAATGAAAATTGAATAAAAAAAAAAAAAATTAGGGTATAAATCTATATCTAATAAAGCAGGGTGCCTGAAAGTTTGAAGAAATAATTTAATTAAATATAAACATAAACTTAAAATGTAGAAAAAAGAAATTTAAATATATAAATAAATTTAACAAAAATAAAATTTAAATAAATGAATTTAGATAATAAGAACCGCAAATATAATTATGTGAATAATGTTTTAAGCGAGTTGTTTAATTTACATAATAATGCAAAATGAAAAACTTAATAGCCAAGTCCAAAATGGCCTTGTAGCCTTATATTAGATTAAAAATAAATTATTTATATATTTGTCCCGGAAAGTAATGCGCAAAAAACGCATTGAGATGTGTTCAATTATAAAAAAATAAAATATTAATGTTTTGTGGGATGAGTTTTATTTTAGAAAATTAAAATTTTTTTTTATGAATTTAAATTATTTTAAATGTTTATGAATTAGTTCATTTCAAGTTTTAAAAAGTCACACAATATTTTTTGAAAATTTTATATATTTATATGTTATTTTTTTTTTTTTTCGTTTAAACTGCGCTTTAAACAAAACAATTTTTTGGTATAAAATAACACAGATTAACCTAAAACTAAACTAAAGTCAAGAAAAAATATTCATCTATATGTATATAATATATATACTAGTATCGACCAGTGCTCGAAATTCGAGCTATTTTTGCTTATAAATTAACATATAAAATTCGTTTTGTGTAAATTATATTAGACTATACATAATAAAAATTATGCCAACAGAGTTGTCAACAATTCTTGCGCTTGAAATTTGCTTAAAAAAAATTTATAATTTTTCTTAATTATTAAAACGTTGTTAAGTACCGATTTTTGAGTTTTATTTCTATAGCTTAAGCCGTTTTAAAGAGAGGATAAATTGGTACAGTTAAATTAAATTAAAGGATAAACTTCCGGAAAGGGGTTGTGAGCTATCAAGATGACGTCATCACATAACGGTACTAGATATCTCAAAGTTTCCGAATATATAAGTTATTAGTGCCGATGGCGCCATCTAGTGGTCGAAAAATGCATTACAAAATGTTCCCAAGATTTTGTGGCAGTTTTATTAAAATGTTATATTTTTTCTGTAAGACAATAAACTGGAACCACTATCTTACAATATTGTAGGGCATGATATTTTCTTTCATAAACATCTTGTTTAATCTGAATCGGTTCTACCATTTTTAAGATATTGCAATTTCAAGTGGAAAATTAAAACAAAAAAAAAAAAAATTTTGAACTTTCAAAAAAATCACTATAAGTATGAAATTTTCCAAAACACCCTGCATTTTTTATGATACTGATAGAAAGGTCTTTTGACACTCTTTCCAACGGTATATAATAAGTATGGTATATGTTGACAATTAGCCCCACCAGAGAACATAAATGAAAAACTGATACAACAATTTTATTAAAAAATACATTTTCATACTTTATTTTTCATAAATTTATTTTGCCTTTTTGTTTTCCATTTGAAATATTTATTTAAAAATGTAAGAATGCACTTTAGACTTGGATAAGATATTGAGTGTTGTTTTGATATTTAATTAAAAAATATAATATATAAATAAAGATTATGAACATAAATGTGTAAGCATTATTCATATATAATTAAAATATATACCTAATTACGTTTATTTGTATATTTATATATAATAAAATGTGAGTTATTAAGATGCATCAAATAATTAAAAAAAATGAAACAAATAAATAAATAAAAAATATATAAATCCAGCTCTAGTTGTTGAATCCAACTTTAAAATCTTTTCTAAGTCAGAATCTGGCATTATCATATATATTTTTAAATATTCCGGAAAAAGGGTATAATTCTGATTTTGTAGCTAACTCTAAGGTCCTTTCTAATTATATTAAAAAAATTTTAAAACTATGAGGTTGTCACCTCCAAAATCCCTCAAAACAAATTACCAAAACCCAATTCAATATTGTATCCAAGTCTAAAGTGCATTCTAACATTTTAAAATACATATTTCAACTGGAAACAAAAAGGCAAAATAAATTTATGACAAATAAAGTATGAAAATGTATTTTTTAATAAAATTGTTGTGTCAGTTTTTTTACTTATGTTCTCTGGTGGGGCTCTTTGTCAACATATACCATACTTGTTATATACCATTGGAAAGAGTGTCAAAAGACCTTTCTATCAGTATCATAAAAAATACAGGGTGTTTTGGAAAATTTCATAATTATAGTGATTTTTTTGAAAGTTCAAAATTTTTTTTTTTTTTGATTTAATTTTCCACTTGAAATTGCAATATCTCAAAAATGATAGAACCGATTCAGATGAAACAAGATGTTTATGAAAGACAATATCATGCCCTACATTATTGCAAGATGTTGGTTCCAGTTTATTGTCTTACAGGAAAAATATAACATTTTAATAAAAATGCTACAAAATCTTGGGAACATTTTGTAATGCATTTTTCGACCACTAGATGGCGCCATCGCCACTAATAACTTATATATTCGGAAACTTTGAGATATTTAGTACCGTTATGTGATGACGTCATCTTGATAGTTCACAACCCCTTTCCAGAAGTTTATCCAAATTAAAATTCTAAATACACATAAATATTATTCTAATAAATACATGTTTCTAAACATATACATATATTTATTGAAGTCAAGAACCCAAAATTCGAGTTAATGCTGTCCTTCATATAGCAAACCGTACTTTTTTTCTAAAAATTTTAGTACGATTTAAACTATGTTGTACGTATTCTGTATTAAATTGTACTAATTAAAAAACTCTATTAATACATAATATGTACAACAAAATTAAACATATTATAATTCATAAGTTTAGTATTTAGTATTATATTATATTGAAGCTGCCAGAAGAACAAATAATAGTCAAGTTGACCGAAGTCTTTTTTTAAATCTCAATCTTAAGATTTATAGCAAAAAAAAAAAGATTTTCAATAAATCAAAGAATAAATTTTTCCTACCCTTTTTTCATTTTTAAATTTAATAGCTACATAGGTAAATTTTTACTACAAATATATGCCTATTTAAAGTTCTGAAAACATGCAAAAAATGATTCTGAATTCCTTAGTTTACTTTATACCTTTTTGTCTAGTTTGTTTATTTAATTTTTCCTAAGTTTTTTATTGACAAAAATATATTTCTATACATGGTCATGAGCCATGACTCATAAGTTTCTTAAGACAAATAAATATTATTGCTTTCATTCCTTTATGAGGAGTAAACTTTTTTCTACTCTCAACTATTGCCAGCTACTCCTTGTAAAAAAGTATATGACAGAGTAGATAAATAATTTCCGGCAGATGGCTTTAATTCGAATTCTCTTGAATAGGTTATGTTAAATCATTTTTTTTATTTGATAACCAATAAGCACTTACCCCCTTCCATTTTAAAAAATATTCTTTATATTTATATCATCAATAAACCTTAATTTTTTCACTTTATTAATATTTAAATACTATTAAATATAATTAACTTATTAATTATATTTAATAGTATTTTTAAGTAATAGTATATAACTCCTGAAACAAAAATTAGCGTTCCATTTACAAACTACGCATATCTAATCTTCATGTACACTTTTTAATATATAAAATTCGTTCGTTTTGTCAAAGTAAAACTAATAGTTTTTTATTATAAAAAAACATTATTCGATGTTGAAAATGTGAAATAAACTTTTCAATTATTAGAATGAAATCAAAACATACGATGTACAATTTTTATACGGCAGTACTTCATTACGTCTCTCTACATATCCATTATCGGTAAATCGATACGCGCGTACAGTATTTAATTTATCTAAAAATATTTATTTGAATGTTTTAATTTAGTACCTACAAAAAATATTTTTAATTTCATAATATAGGTATTTTGAATATAAGATATTTTTTAATAAAAATTATTTTTTAAAACATAATATTAGAAATATAAGAAAAACTAATAATAATATTTTTATACATTTTGTCAATATTTGTAAATTTTAAAAATCCGAGATACAGTAAATCGCGTTACGCGTATTTTGGCTGCTCTCGTGTAAATTGATGTACCTACTTATTTCTAAATTTTTTTACAGCAATTATATGCCGTAGGCTTTTATTTAGGTTGGGACGTAAGGAACAAATAATTTTTTTTTATAAGAAAGATAATTTTTTTAGTTTTGCAAACATATTGTTGGTATTTTCAATTATTTTGAATATATGTTTTAAAAAAAAATTATTTTAAAAAAATATTATTTTAAAATATTTTATTTTTAAAATTTAATCGTAGCAACATAAGAAAAAACAATAACAATATTTTTATACGCTTTGTCAATTTTTAAATTTTAAAACTCCGAAGTACAGTACGTCGCGTATGCTTTCATGTAAATTTGTTTACATAACTACTTATTTCAAAGTTTTTTGACAGAAACTGAACGCCGTACATGCTGAATTTGGTTGATCCATAAGGAACAAATCATTTTTATTAAGAAATATTATTTCTTTTTTATGTTTCTGCAAACATATTATAGGTATTTTTTAATAAACAAATTTTTTACAAAAATATTATTTTAAATTTTCTATTTTTATTTTTCGCTTTGTCAATTTCTAAATCTGAGGTACCAGTAAGTCGCGTATTTCGGTTGCTCACATGTAAATTCATGTACCTACCTATGTATTTCAAAATTTTCTGGAAATTTCCAGAAATTATGCACCGTACGCGTTGATTTTGGTTAGGTCCTACGTAACAAATCATTTAAATTACAAATAATTTTTTTAAGAAAGATTATTTGTTTTTTTTTTTCAATTTTTTTGCAAATACATATATTTATACCCGTGTGACTATATAGTCAAAGGGTATAATAAATTTGCCATTACGTTTGTGACGCAGAGAAGGAGAGGGGGTAGATATAGACTCAAGTGTATGGATCGGATCAGAATCGAAAAATAAATCGATTTAGCTATGTATGTCCGTCCGTCTGTCCGCCCGTCCGCACGATAACTCAAAAACTAAAGGAGCTAGAATCTTGAAATTTTCGCAAATTCGTTTTTTTGTAATAGCCGTCATCGCTATTTAAATCCAGCCATTTTGGTCCATGGGTTCGGGTAGCTGCCATACAACTTCTTTTTTTATATGAGTATTTCTCTGTACCTATTACAGCTGCGTGTCTGAAATTTTGTCAAAATTAGTTTAGTTTTATGGCCAAAGTTTTTGCAAAATTTGGTTGGTCTCCTACAGTGGGTTCGTATAGCTGCCATACAACTTCTTATTTTATATGAGCATTACTCTCCACCTAATGAAGCTGGGTGTCTGAAATTTAGCCAAAAATAGTTTAGTGTAATGTTACAAAAGTTACAGCTAAATTTGGTTGGTCTACTGCAGAGTGTTCGAGTAGCTGCCATACAACTCCTTCTTTTATATGAGTATTCCACTACACTTAATAAAGCTGTATGTTTGAAATTTTGCCAAAAGTAATTAACCGGATGATATAATGTATATGTTACGGTCATACGGGTATCCCAGAGTTGACACAGTCTACTCTACTACACTCTTCCTCGTTTTTAAATATCATTACTCTCAGACGTAATGGCAACTTCAGGAGTCGGTTTTTTATTTTACAAAAAACAACAAAAAGCAACAACAATTTACGATTTAGAAAAATTTTTTTTTTAGCAAACAAAAACAAAATACAGTTATTTTCGGTTATAACGACCATGATGGGACGGAAAATATTCGTCGTAATAAACGAATGTCGCTTTAAAAGAATGCTGTGAATTTTGAAAAATTAGTATAAGACTTGAACATTGTAGAATGTGCTGATTCTAGAATGGAAACTTCGAACTCATTTGCTAGAATTATATTTAATGTTTCAGCCTCAAGCACTCAAGTGTAGTGCTTTTTTTTCTATTGAAATTTTTTTTTGTATTTTTGATGCGTTATTGTAATTTTCTTTTAATTTCAAAAGTAAATAAAAAACACTTAATATATCGCCAAGCAACATAATTAGATATAATAATTTTGAATAAAAGAAATATCAATGTAATAAAAAACTTCTATTCTTAGGTAAAATTTAATTCTGTGACAAAAAGTGTAAAATTTATTATAATTAAAGTTGAACCGAGTTCGTTATAAATGAAAACTACTGTATAAACCAAATGTAGATAAAAAAAAAACAAAAACAAAAAACAAAATCTTAAAAAATATTAAATCTCCTTGTTTATTGAACATTTGAACTAAACCAAAAAAAAGAAAGACATAAGTCGGCGATTATAATAAATAGTTTGTGTTAGTTTTGCTGCGAGTTACAACCGAAAATGAATTACATTTACACAGAAAGTCGGCTCATAATATTAGAATCATAAGTCTCAACATTTAACTGCGTGACCGTTAAATTCAAAATTACGTCAAATTAAAGACTGGTTTTCAACTGAAAAAACGCAATATTCTTTAAAAAAAATATCATTGTCCTATGAAAACAAAGGTTGCTATTTCATTAAATTTGGTCAAATAGTTTACCCAAAAGGATGTTTATATTTGTATGGGAAAAAATAAGCCGATTAAATATTATGATATATATCTTATATATCTAATATATAAAAGCGAAAGTTTGTTTGTTTGTATGTAGCGAATAGACTCCTAAACTGCCCAGCCGATTTTCATGAAAATTTGTATATAGAGGTTTTTGGGTGCGGAAAGAAATCGTAGCCCAAAAATTTTGCTCTAACGGACCTCCAAGTTGGGGCTGTGGTGCAAGTATTTAAACTTCTTTGCTCTAAAATGAAAACGATTTGACCGATTGACTTCAAATTTTGTATACGTGATGCTCCTTAAGAATTGAGTTGACACTATTAACAGTTTTGGAATTTGTTAACCCATGTCGGGCCGACGGATAGTCAAAAAAAATTTTGGGTCCAAATTTTGTCCGATTTTATGAAATTCTGCTTTGGCTAAAAAGAAAGCCCCAAAAAAAATTTTATTGAGTTGCATTAACCCATTGCGGCCCAACAGCTTTTTATAGGTTTTTTCAAAAAAGATTTGGAAGCAAATTACGTCCAATTTTGCGCAATACTGCTTTGCCAAAGAGAAAGTGTGGTTCCGTTAACCCATTGGGGCACAGTGGCTTTTTATAGATTTTTGCGTTACTTAACTCTAAATTAGAAACGATTTGACCGGTTGAACTCAATTTTAAAAAAAATTTTTGGAAGTAAATTCCGTTAAATTTAGGAAAGTAGTTTCTACTGCTTTGAATTACAGAAAGTTTCAAAAATTACTAGAATAATCCTAGAAAAAATGTTTTAAAAATATTGCTTTCATACATTTTAAAATGTACATGTGTAAACAGTGTGTAATTTTTGTGTTAACTTTTTGCAGCAACATCAACTTCAATTAAACCTCCATTGACAGGTGCAGCAACGCGCACCGGGTATTAGCTTGTATTTATATATAAGTTAACTTTCCTTTATGCTTTTTGCTAAAAATCTTTTTTTCAATATATACTTTTATTAAAGAAGTACTAGCCCCCTAAAATGTAGAAAATAAAAAAATGAAAGTAGATCTTGAGAATTTGTTACTGTTTTAATATAAAAGTAAATTGCTGGTATAAGAAACAGTTCTTTTAATGTTTGAAATCTTTAAGCTTAAAATATTGAAAATTTTCATTAACCAAAAATTTATGGTAGATATTTTGCATTTAAAAGTGTTTTATTATAAAAGTAAATTGCTGAAATCGGAGACTGGGAGTTCTTCTTTTAGTTAGTCTTAACCCCGCAATTTACTTTTATATTATAATACTTTTATTAAAAGAATTGTATGGTTCAGTGTTTAGCGAAGTGGCTTTGGGTATAAATAGATGTGAGTTCGATCCTCCTTGAAAGGTGAAAATTTTGTTTGTTTTTGTTTTTCAAAACAAAAGAAAATAAAATTAATTTATTTGGATAGTTTCTTTAAAAATTTGTAACTTTAAAAACTAAAGTACTTCACTTGTATAATATAAAACCATAGACCAAATAATTATCTAGAGGATCAGTTTCATTTAAAAAAGTTTAAGGGTTTTTTTTAAGTCAGTCCGTGCATTTATGGTTCAATAATTTAAAATTTTATACAAGTAAGGTATCTACTTAAATAAAAAAAAATTTTTTTTGATTAAAATTAAAAAAATAAAATTATAATGAAGCGAATTTGAACACATGACCCAAAAATTTTATAAAATTCGAAACATACAACAAGTAAAAAATGTAACTTATTCATCTTGAAATTTTTAAAATGCAACAACAAAAATTTATCAGTCATTTGATTTTGTTATACCCTACACCTATAGAATAGGTAAAAGGGTATATTAACTTTGGTATGGTGTTTATAACCACCTAAAGGAAGCGAGCTAGATATGAAAAAGTATATATATTTGTGATCAGCGTGACCTCCTGAGTCGATATAGCCATGTCCGTCCGTCCGTAGGCACGATAACTCAAAAAATAATGGAGCTATCTTGATGAAATTTTAACTGTAGGTTACTAGGACTGAAAGTACGGCGGGATTGCATATGGGCGAAATCGGCCCATGGGTTCGGATTCTGGACCTTTTAATCCATCGAAGGGCTAACGAACATATGTAAAAAATCACGATAATTCAACAGATAATGACGCTATCTTCATGAAATTTGTGCCGTAGGTTATTGGTAATGAAACTACGGCGGCAATTGCGCACGGTGAGGATTGTACAATGGGTTTGGAACTTAGAACTTTTTGATCGAATTTAGACCAAACTAGCATAATTCCTAAACTAATGAAGATAGAACCTCCAAATTTGGTATTAGGTTGTCCCTTCCTATTTCCTAAGTGTCTTTGAAATTTGGGCCCCATTGGAGTTGCGGGTCGGGGACCAGCCACACATTTCCGAAAACCTTAAAGCATATCTTTAAAATTAATAAAGATAACAACTTGAAAAAATGTAGAAGCTTCAAATTTGGTGTTCTTTACTATCTCTTGCTTGCCCCCCTAATTTGGGATCAATTGGAGAGGTGGCTCAGTACCCCTCTTAGACCTCCCAAGTTTTAAAAGCTTATACTCGAAATTACTAAAAATAGTAACTTAAAATTAAGATAGAACGTTCAAATTTTGTACAAGGGTTAACTAGTACTTAAAGTACAGCGCGGACTGTATAAAACCGAAATCAGCCCAAGGGTTCGGATTCTGGACCTTTGAATCGGTTACAGGGCTAACGAACATATGTAAAAAATCACGATAACTCAACACCTAATGACGCTATCTTCATGAAATTTGTGCCGTAGGTTATTGGTAATGAATCTACGGCGGCAATTGCGCACGGTGAGGATTGTACAATGGGTTTGGAACTTAGAACTTTTTGATCGAATTTAGACCAAACTAGCATAATTCCGTAAACAATGAAGATAGAACCTCCAAATTTTGTATAAGAGTGTCGCTTTCGATTTCCTTAGTCTCCTTGAAGTTTGAGCCCAATTGGAGTAGTGGGTGGGGACCAGCCACTCAGTTCTAAGGACCTTAAAGCATATTTTCGAAATAAATAAAGATAATAATTTGAAACAAAAGTAGAAGCTTCAAATTTGGCACATGGGTGTTCTTTACTATTTCCTGCGTGTCCCTCTAATTTTGGATCAATTGGAGTGGTGGTTCAGTACCTCTCTTAGACCCACCAATGTGCAAAAGCTTATCATCGAAATTAATAAAACTAGTAACTTAAAATTAAGATAGAACGTTCCAATAGTGTACAAGAGTTAACTTGTATTGAAAGTATGACGGGGACTGCATATGGGCGAAATCGTACCATGGTTTCGAGTTCTGAAACTCTTGAAAAGCTCAAGGGCTTACAAACATATATCTTAAAACACCAAAACTCAAAAAATAATGCCGCTATTTTGATGAAATTGAAACTGTAGGTTACTAGTAATGAAAGTACCATGGGAATTGGTTTTGGTCGAGTTTGGTGAATAAGTTCGGATTCTAGAAGCTTTTGATCGATTTGAGGCCTTTAATATTTTTAAATAGATAAATTAGTAAAAATTTGTAATATTTTTTAATAGATAGTGTAACTGGAAAATGTCTACGATCAAATTAATAATAGCTATGTCTTACGATCAAATTAATAATAGCTTTTATGGTGTTAAATGACTTATGGATATCTCATTAAATTTGAACCAAATAGGTGTAGGGTATTTCTAAGTCGGTTGCACCGACTGAATGTTTCTTTCCTTGTTTACTTTTTCTGTATGTATATATTAGAATCGAAGCATGTTGCGTAATTCAAAATTTAACGGTTGTGATTTGTGAGAGGATTTTGTTTTAGCATAATATGGTATTGATATGCAAGACTAATATATAAAATAGAAAATTTGTTTGTTTGTTTGATTGTTTGTCCAGGATTCACGTGAAAACCACTTGTCCGATTGTCACAAAATTTTAGAGGAATAATTCTGAGAGCCCGGGGGTGACATAGGCTATGTCACATTTTTATAAGTCAACAGGTTGCGGCTACAGAGTTGTTTTAAGCTTGTTCGTTTTTGGATGTCTAGTCAAAACGGTTCGACCGATTTTCTTCAAATTTTGCACAAAAGTTTCTCTTAGCAACCGGAATTAGTTGTATAAATTAGGTTGGAATAAATTAACCCCTTTCGGCCTGGCGGGCTTCAAAAAATTTTGCGTTTCTATATATTATTTTTTTTACAATTTTACAGGGTGATTTTGCAGTCGAAAGGAGAGGCTGACACAAATTTTTGTTGACATCGGTTAACGCGTTTGGGCACGAGGGCCCAATAAAGCTTTTTCAATGTTTTTAATGTCGAGTCAAAACAGATTGACCAATTGATTTGAAATTTTGTACAAGTATTCCTCTTAGCAGCCGGAATTAATTGTATAAATTTTTTTTGGAATAATTTAACCCATTTCGGCCTGACGGGCTTCCAAAAAATTTTGTTTTTCCGATTTGTGTCCAATTTTACAGGGTGGTTTCGCAGTCGAAAAGAGAGTCTGCCACAAATTTTTGTTGAATTCGGTCAACCCGTTTGGGCACGAGGGCGCAAAGAAGCTTTTTCAATGTTTTTGATGCCGACTCAAAACTGTTTGAACAATTGACTTTAAATTTTGCACAAATGTTCCTTTTAGCAACCGGAATAAGTTGTATATATTTGGTTGGAATAAATTAACCCATTTCGGCCTGACGGACTTTCAAAAATTTTTGAGTTTCCGATTTGTGTCCAATTTTACAGGTTGATTTTGCAGTCTAAAAGAAAGGTTGCAAAAAGTTTTGGTTAAGTACGATTAACCCGTTTTCCACGACGATGCCATGAAGTTTTCTATAAATTTTATTTGCTTAAATGATGAAAAGAATTTTATTGAAAATTTTGTACCAGATCGCCCTGTATCGCCTGTGCTGGAAATTCGAGCTATTTTCTCTTTTAAGTTAACTTATAAAATTCGTTTTGTGTAAATTATGTTAGACTAACATTACACCAACAATGTTGTCAACAATTCTTTCGCTTTAAATTTGCTAAAAAAAAAATTTTAAAATTTTGCTCAATTATAAAAACGTTGTTAAGTACCTATTTTTGAGTTTTATTCATATAGCTTAAGACGCTTTAAAGGGAAGATAAATTTATACAGTTAAATTAAATTTAAATTCTAAATACATATAAATAGTATTCTAATAATATATAATGTTCTGAAAATTTGATTATACATATTTCTAAACATATACATATATTTATTGAAGTCAAGAACCCAAAATTCGAGTTAATGCTGTCCTTCATGTAGCAAACCGTACTTTTTTTCTAGACATTTTAGTACGATTTGAACTATGTTGTAGTACGTATTCTGTATCCTAATTAAAAAGCTCAATGAATATATAATATGTACAACAAAATTTAACATATCATAATTCATAAGTTTAGTAATTACTATTATATTATATTGAAGCTGCCAGAAGTACAAAATAATAGTCAAGTTGACCGAAGTCTTTGTTTAAATCTCAATCTTAAGATTTATAGCATAATAAAAAACAGTTTTTCAATAAATCAAAGAATAAATTTTTCCTACCCTAATTCCAATTTTTAAATTTAATAGCTACATAGGTAAATTTTTACTGCAAATGTATCCCCATCTAAAGTTCTGAAAACATGCGAAAAATGATTCTGAATTCCTTAGTTTACTTTATAACTTTTTGTCTAGTTTGTTTATTTAATTTTTCCTAAGTTTTTTATTGACAAAAATATATTTCTATACATGGTCAAGAGCCATGACTCATAAGTTTCTTAAAACAAATAAATATTATTGCTTTCATTCCTTTATGAGGGGTAAGCTCTTTTCTACTCTCAACTATTGTCAGCTACAACAACTCTTCTAAAAGAGAATATGACAGAGTAGATAAATAATTTCTGGCAGATGGCTTTAATTAAAATTCACTTTAATAGGTTTTGTTAAATCAAATTTTTTATTTGATAACCAATAAGCACTTACCCCCTTCCATTTTAAAAAATATTTTTTATATATATATATCAGCAATAAACCTTAATTTTTTCATTTTATTTTTATTATTTAAATATACTAAATATAATTAACTTCTCAAATGACAAGTAGTTGTAAAATGTCAAATATAAGTGTGACAATTAATCAGACAATTACGTACTTCTGAAACAAAAATTAGCGTTCTATTTACAAACTACGCCTACCTATTCTTCATGTACAGTTTTTGATATACAAAGTTCGTTCGTTTTGACAAAGTAAAACTAAAAATAGTTTTTTTTATTATAAAAAACATTGTTCGCTGTTGAAAATGTAAAATAAACTTTTCAATTATTAGAATGAAATCAAAAAATACGACGTACAATTTTTATATGGCAGTACGTCAATACATCTGTTTACATATCCTTAAATCGATACGCGATATAAAATATTATTTTTTAAAAAATAATATTAGAAATATAAGAAAAAACAATAATAATATTTTTATACATTTTGCCAATATTTGTAAATTTTAAAAATCCGAGATACAGTACATCGCGTTACGCGTATTTTAGCTGCTTTCATGTAAATTTATGTACCTACTTATTTTTAAATTTTTTGACAGAAAATATACGCCGTACGCTTTTATTTATGTTGGGACCTAAGGAACAAATAATTTTTTTTAAAAAAGATAATTTTTTTAGTTTTGCAAATATATTGTAGGTATTTTGAATTTATTTGAATATATGTTTTAAACAAAATTATTTAAAAACAAATGTTATTTTATAATATTTTATTTTTAAAATTTAATCGTAGCAACATTAAAAAACAAGAAAAAACAATTATAATATTTTTATACGCTTTGTCAATTTTTAAATTTTAAAACTCTGAGGTACAGTACGTCGTGTATTTCGAATGCTCACATCTAAATTCATGTACCTAACTATTTATTTCAAAATTTTCTAGAAATTTCCAGAAATTATGCACCGTACGCGTTGATTTTGGTTAGGCCCTAAGTAACAAATCATTTAAATTACAAATTATTTTTTTAAGAAAAATTATGTGTTATTTTTTTTCAATTTTTTGCAAATACATATATTTTTTAATATCTATACTCTCAAACGTAATGGCAACCACAGAGTATATTTCAGAAGTTTTTTTCGGCTTTTTATTTTACAAAAAACTTAACAAAAAGTAACAACAATTTACGATTTAGAAAAATTTTTTTTTAGCAAACAAAAACAAAATACAGTAATTTTCGGTTATAACGACCATGATGGGACGGAAAATATTCGTCGTAATAAACGAATGTCGCTTTAAAAGAATGCTGTGAATTTTGA
The DNA here is from genome assembly GCA_963082915.1 of Dolichopus griseipennis. Taxonomy (NCBI): domain Eukaryota; kingdom Metazoa; phylum Arthropoda; class Insecta; order Diptera; family Dolichopodidae; genus Dolichopus; species Dolichopus griseipennis. Next base: position 140,977,787 of record OY720441.1, read on the forward strand.
AAAATTAGTATAAGACTTGAACATTGTAGAATGTGCTGATTCTAGAATGGACACTTCGAACTCATTTGCTAGAATTTTATTTGATGTGTCAGCCTCAAGCCTATGTATAGTGCTTTTTCTTTTATTGAAATTTTTTTTTGTATATGTGATGCGTTATTATGATTTTTTATACCCTACACCTGGTAAAGGGGTATATTAACTTTGGTATGGTGTTTGTAACCACCTAAAGGAAGCGAGTTAGTTATGGAAAAGTGTATATATTTGTGATCAGCGTGATCTCCTAAGTCGATATAGCCATGTCCGCCCGCCCGTAGGCATGAAAACTCAAAAAATAATGGAGCTGTCTTGATGAAATTTTAACTGTAGGTTACTAGGACTGAAAGTACGGCGGGGATTGCCAATGGGCGGAATCAGCCAATGGGTTCGGATTCTGAACCTTTTAATCGGTCCAAGGGCTAACGAACATATATAAAAAATCATGATAAGTCAACAACTAATGACGCTATCTACATCAAATTTGTGATGTAAGTTACTAGTAATGAGACTAAGGCGGGGATTGCGTACGATCGAGATTGGACTATGGGTTCGGTGCCAATTTTTTTTTGAGAGTTAGCTAATAAAATACAAACTAAAGAAGAAAATATAATAAAAAACAGACGAAAGTTCCATGTTCTTGGTACCTACTAATGAAATAGAAGTGCTTAATGTTATTATGAATCTAAAAGATAATTCACCTGACTCAGATAATATAGCAGCAAAAGACTTAAATGCGGTAGCTGAGATAATATCTCCGATAATTAGTAATTTTATTAATGACAGCTTTCGCACAGGAAACTATCCTAGTTTATTAAAATGCAGTACTGTGATTCCAATATACAAGAATGGTTTTCCCTTGGAAACATCTAATTACCGGCCGATAACACTCACTAGCTGCATGAGTAAAATACTTGAAAAAATAATTAAAACGAGGAAGAGTGTAGTAGAGTAGACTGTGTCAACTCTGGGATACCCGTATGACCGTAACATATACAGTATATCATCCGGTTAATTACTTTTGGCAAAATTTCAAACATTCAGCTTTATTTGGTGTAGAGTAATGCTCATATAAAAGAAGAAGTTGTATAGCAGCTACTCGAACCCTTTGCAGTAGACCATCCAAATTTTGCAGTAACCTTGGCCATTACACAAAACTATTTTTGGCAAAATTTCAGGCACCCAGCTTCATTTGGTGTAGTGTAATCCTCATATAAAAGAAGGAGTTGTATGGCAGCTACTCGAACCCTCAGCAGTAGACCAACTAAATTTTGCAGTAACTTTGGCCATTACACTAAACTATTTTTAGCAAAATTTCAGACACCCAGCTTATCAGGTGTAGTGTAAAGCTCATATAAAAGAAGGAGTTGTATGGCAGCTACTCGAACCCTTGGCAGTAGACCAACCAAATTTTGCAGTAACTTTGGCCATTATACTAAACTACTTTTGGCAAAATTTCAGACACGCAGCTTACATAGGTATAGAGTAATGCTCATATAAAATTAGAAGTTGTATGGCAGGTACTCGAACCCGTGGACCAAAATGGCTGAATTTAAAACTCGATTCCGTTTTTTGCATAAAAACAAATTTGTGAAAATTTCATAATCCTAGCTCCTTTACTTTTTGAGTTATCGTGATGACGGATGGACGGACGGACGGACTGACGGACGGACGGACGGACGGACGGACGGACGGACGGACTGACGGACGGACGGACGGACTGACGGACGGACGGACGGACTGACATACATAGCTAAATCGATTTATTTTTCGATTCTGATCCGATCCATACACTTGAGTCTATATCTACCCCCCCTCCTTCTCTGCGTTAGAAACGTAATGGCAAATTTATTATACCCTTTGACTATATAGTCATACCGGTATAAAAAGAATATGTGAATTCATTAAATGTGCAGGCGGATTTGACATCAATCAGTTTGGCTTCCAAAAGTCGCATGGAACTGATGTAGCAATCAATGATTCTGTGAAATCTATTATTGGACATCTTGATAAAGGAAACTATGTATGCTCTGTTTTTGTAGATCTGAGTAAGGCATTTGACACAGTGGACCATCAAATATTGTTGGACAGATTATATGAAATTGGAATAAGAGGACTACCGCATGAACTACTAAGAACGTATTTGACAAACAGATTTATCAAAACGAAAGTTAATGGTGTTTGTAGCAATGAACGTGCCATAAATATAGGTGTGCCACAAGGGTCAGTTCTTGGACCTACGTTGTATCTATTGTATGTGCATAATATGCAATTTTCTAACATTAAAGCTGATTATAAAATATTTGCTGATGATACATTGCTTATCTATACAGCAAAAAATGCGGAAACATTAGAAAGATTGGTCAATAATGATTTGAAATTATATATGAGATGGTTAAATGGAAATAAATTAACAATGAACATTGAAAAAACAAAGTACATGATTTTTAAACGTCTAAATAAGCCTGATATCAATCCAAAAATTTGTATTGATAGTAGAGAAATTAAAAGAGAACAAACTTATAAATATCTCGGTATTATAATAGATGACAAATTATCATGGAATGATCATGTTAATTACATTATAAAAAAGATAATGCCATTGCTAGGCTCTATTAGAAGAAGTGGAATAATATTAGATGACAAATCAGCTAAACTATTATTTCATGCACACATCATGTCTCATATAAGATACAATGTGGCGACATGGTCGTGTTGTTCAAATACATTAAAAATGAAAATGAAAATATTAATAAACAAAGCAATCAAGATACTATACAAACCAAATTGGCGTACTCCAACTGATGATCTATACAAAAATACGGGATTCCTTAACTTAGACGAATTAATAATATTGGAAAAGGCTAAAATTATACATAAAATAGAAAATGGTGTTACTAAAAGTAAAACTTTATTACCAAAAAGAAGGAATATTCACAATTGTAACACAAGAAACATGGGAAAGCTATGTTATGAAAAAACTCGAACTGAATTGGCTAGAAACAGTAATTTTTGCTTATCAGTAAGAATTTACAACTATCTTCCGGAGAATTTAAAGAATTGCAGTAATATAAGTCGCTTCACATTTAAATTGAAAATATTATTAAAAAAAGATCAGGCTTTATTAAAAAAATTGTTAGAATTATAACTAAATTAATATTTTATTGTTAAATATACATTAGGTTATAATAAAAATATATATTTAATTTTTGTATTTATACTCCATAACTATATATATATATATTATAATTGCTAAGACTCTTATACCAATTTTAAGTTATTGTCTAAGTCTAGTATATTGTAATTTTATAACTGTAATATCATGAATTTATAATAAATAAATAAATAAAATAAAAATAAAAAAAAAAATAGTGGGAATGCCTGGGTATCTAAAAGTTGATAAGGGCTAAGATCTTCCTCGTTTTATATAGATTTTAAAAAAAAATTTTAATATCAGTAATTTTAATTGACATTATTTGAGACAAATTTGAAAAACAAAAATTTTTATATCTTGAGAAAAATTACTAATTTGATTTAATTGACATTAGGTATTATTATACTATTATACTTATAGATACTAAGTTCTTCGAAATTTGACTTTGTAACTGGTACCATTTTTACCTTGTTAGCTGTTACGCTATTTGCGATTGGAATTTCTTGCACAAAAATTAGATTATTATTGTAAATAGCTAGCGAACTTTTTATTTCAAACAAGTCTATTCCTTCCAGTGTACGAATAAATTTGCTCATAATTTGATGTTTAGAAAATATTATGTTTTATTGAATTTTTTCTATATACTTCTTCGTTTAGAAGGTTTATTTTTGTTAAAATTTGAAAAAATTGAAATTGTTTAATTAATTTTTTTATAATCCAAAGAAGCATCGTTTAAAAGTTTATTAATCTATTTCTTTTTAATAGTTTTTTGAATTAGTTTTAAATTATTTGTCTTTTGTCAACTTTATTGTCTTTTCCTTTTACTTATTCAATGTCGAAATCAAATTCATTTAGTTTTATACTCCATCTTTGGAGTTTAAAATCAGGATACTTAAGAATAGGATCCTCGGTAATAATTTGTTTTAGTTTTTCAAAAGCTTCTATATATGAGTTCTTATTTGTATAAATTTTACTATCCTTTTTCAAACAAGAAGTCAATGGTTGGGCAATTTTCGCATAATCGCGAATAAACTTACGATAGTACCCCGTTATTGCTTAAAAGCTCTAAATTGATTTTTTCGATTTTGGTGAGTTTATTTTTTTTATTACTTTGAATTTGATCGGGCTAGTTTTAATACCTTTGTTGGTTGAAAGGTGGCCAAAAATACACATTTCAGATTCTTTAGCCAAAAATACACATTTAACAATTTGAATTTTAATATTAAAGTGTTTTAATTTTTTGAAAATGTTAGAATAACCTCTAGATGTTCTTGGAGGGATGTACTTAAAATAAGTATATCATCCAGATATACTACACAAGAAATGTTAATGAAGTCACGTAAAAAATATTATCTGGAGAAAGAAAAATATTTTTTGTAATTTGATGCTTTTGTTTACTAGAAAGAACATTTTAAGTAATATGGAAATAATATATATATATTTTTTTTTCTTTATTTATTTAAATATCTTCAGTGTTACAACTTCTTATATTATATTATAAATACTTGTTTTATTTATTGATCTTAGCCTAAGTTGTGTGATCTTATAATTTAGCATATAACAAAGTGTTGTGTTAGGTTGAATTAATTATATTACTAATGTGAATTAAAAAAAAATAACAATAAATGTAAAAAGTAACATGATTCTTTAAAAATTAACATAATAATTAAATTTATATTTAATTCTATAATTTCATTTATTTATTTGATTTTTTTTTTTTTGTCTTTTTTTCTTTTCTTTCTTTTTTGCTTGTAATATTTTTTTTTTTTTCCTTTTATTTTTAAGCTGCATTAAAGTTACTAATATGATTATAAGGTTAATCGAAAATTTCTTTTGTTAATTATTTTAAATGTATTTAAGTATTTTGTCCTTGAACGCGGAAATATTGGTTATTTCTTTTAAATCGGTAGGTAATTGGTTAAATATTTTTAAACAAGTATAAGGGCAATAGGTTTCTGATTATTTGTCTTGAACAGGGTCAGATAAAAATTCGACCTATTTCTTGAATTGTGACCATGAACATGTATCATTCTGTTAAAAATGAAGTTATGTTTTATTAAATTATTCACTATTTTGAATGCTGTTAAGTATAGTTCTTTTTAATGATATTGTGTATGCTTATAGATTTTCCAGTGTACAATAAGTTCGTTGGTTGAGTAGGTACGTAGAAATTTAAAAGTTTAATGGCTTTTACAGAACAGAATTTACATGTTAAGAATTTAAGTTTAGAGGATAGATAACTTGCATACCCACTGTGATGTATAAAATAAATACGAATTTCTCATATAAAAATTAAGAAATTTTATATGATATAATTACCTATTTTCGTTTGCAATTGCACTGTTTGACAGAAAATTCAAAATATTTGTTGTTTTTTAAGTAGTATGTATATGCTGTTTCAGCGGCAGGAGGAGCTTTTTTCGGCAGTTCTTCTAAAGTTATGCAAGAAAATTGTGATAAGTAAAAAGTTTTGTGCTTTTGAGTATTTTAAATTAAGCTTAGCGGTTAGAAGATCAGTTATGTTTAAATTTCAAATTAAAACAGTAATAAGCTTAAGATATTGTGCTTACTGTTCTTAATTAAATATGAAAAGTTTTTAAATTTTGGTTTAAATACAAAGTTTATATTATCAAAGTTTAAGCTTGGTTTAATATTTCTGTGAAAATTGAATAAAAAGCAATTTTATAAATAAAAAATAAGCTTAAGCTATTGAGTTGAATATTCTTGATTAAATATGAAAAGTTTTTAAATATCAGTTATGTTTAAATTTCAAATTAAAACAATAATAAGCTTAAGCTTGTTTGAGTCTTTGAGTATTTTAAATTAAGCTTGGCGTTTAGAATATCAGTTATGTTTATAAATTTCAAATTAAAACTGTAATAAGCTTAAGATATTGTGTTTACTAAGTTATGCAATAAAATTTTGATAAGTAAAAGTTTTGTGCTTTTGAGTATTTTAAATTAAGCTTAGAGGTTAAAATATCAGTTATGTTTAAATTTCAAATTAGAACAGTAATAAGCTTAAGATTAGGTGCTTACTGTTCTTAATTAAATATGAAAAGTTTTTAAAGTTTGGTTTAAATACAAAGTTAATATTATCAAAGTTTAAGCTTGATTTAATATTTCTAATATAATAAAAGAATTTAGTGGTAATGAAAATAAACCTACGTTAATTGTTCTAGATGACTTAATGTTAGATTCTGCAAATAAATAGGTATGTGAGCTATTTACTAAAGGTTCACACCATCGTAATTTATCTATTATATTGTTAACACAAAACGTTTTTCATCAGGGAAAATTTTCAAGAGATATTTCATTAAATTGTAAATATTTAGTGCTTTTCAAAAATCCTCGAGACAAATCGCAGATTTTTCCTCTTGCTAGGCAACTACATCCAGAAAATATAAAGGGTTTCTTGAGAGTATATAATGAGTCAACATCAAAACCTCATGGTTATATTGTGTTGGATTTAACACAAGACATTAACGATTTATTTCGTATTAGAACTAATATTTTTCCAAAGAATATTGAATATGTTTCTGTGATACGGGTGATTTGACTATCAGCTGTCAAAAGTATGAAACGATTGAAGAAAAACCAACATATTATATTACATGTACTAGGAAAATGCAACAAGAAGAAATTTCGTAAAAATATTCTTAAATATTGTGATGACGATATTATAAAAACTATTGCTGAAATTGCAATCAATATACTAAATAGCAATAATAAAATATCACCAGCACAAAAAGCAAAATTAAATAAGTGATGAAAAAAAAAGCACATTTTCAAAATTATCCCACCACCCCTCCCCTTCCCCTCCATTTTTTCAAGTTCTAGGAATAAAATTGTGAATAAAAATTTGAAATTTTACTTAGAATTATACAATCTAAGCAAAAATAGGTAAAACTGAGAGACACTTTCTTCAATTTAAGGAACCGCTTTTAAATTCAAGAAAAACCTTTAACATTATTATGTTAAAATATAATGTTGGACCTTTAAATTTTGTATATTAAAAAAGAAATTGGACTGGTATTCAAGTTACAGGTGCTAAAAAATAGCGAAATTTCAATTTTCGAGCCCTTATAGCTTCTAAACAGAGGGCTTGACAAAAAAATTTTGTTAACCGACTCCTACTAATTTTTAAGGATCTAACTTCTTCCAAAATCAAAAACTCTATCTTAAACCGTTTAGGAGATATATGGGAACAAAAATTTTGCAAAAATTGAGTTTTATATAATGATAAATTTTAGTACCGTATGGCAACCCTATACATTACAATGACATATTTTTGTAAATCCTATAAAAGCAGCTCTCTTCTACCGTTTTTCGATTGAAAATAAACCTAACAGAACTCTTGTTATATCAATTTAAATATAGGGCTTTTTTGGAATTTGGAGGGGCTGTAGCTTCGCCATCCTTCAAAATTAATAAAAACCTTTGACACATGTTGAAATATAATTATAGAGCTTTAAATTTTGTATATCACTAAAAAATAATTTGGACAGGTGTTCAAGTTACAGGTGTTTAAAAATAACAATATTTCAATTTTCTAGCCCTTATAGCTCCTAAATAGGGGCTTGACAAAACAGTTTTGTTAACCGACTCCTACTAATTTCTGAGTATCAAAATTCATCCAAAAATTTCAAGACCCTAGCTTGTACCATTCAGAAGATATGTGTGGCAAAAATTTTGCAAAAATTGAGTTTTGTGTAATGTTAAATTTTAGTACCGTATGGCAACCCTAAACATTTGCCTTTTAAAAATTTATAAAGTCTATGAAACCAGCAATCGTTTGCCGTTTTCAGATTGAAAATATATCTAACGGAACTCGTGTTATAATAATTTCAATATAGGGTTTTTCCCAACTTTGGGGGGCTGTAGCCCCGTAACAGGTGGGGCTACAGAAAAAAATTCTTCTACGAATTTATTTTTTTTGCAAAAGCTACCCATGGTTAAAATTTCTTGACTCTATTTCAAACGGTGTAAAAGTTTTTGTAAACATACGGACGGACGGACGGACAGAGTGAACGGACAGAGGACTATATAGGCACATTTTTACAAAATTTTTTGAAAATGTGCTAAAAAACATAAAAAACAATTAAGATTTCTAGCCTGTGCTAAGAAAAGTATAAAAGCCAAAAGAAAAATAAATTAGTTCACCATGGTGGAATTAGTTCAAAAATTAGTTCAACATGGTGCATTTTTACCAACTTTAATTGGAACTATATTATCTGGTGTAATAGGGAAATTGCTCAGTAAGACATAATGCAGCGAATGATTGTTATGTCACCAGAAATATTTTCAAAATTTAGTAAATTATTTCAAGATGATAAAAACTTATTTTTTGATTTTTGGGATCAAAAAATTAAAAAAGTTTTATATGATAAAAAATTAAAACCATTACAAAAATGGTACTTATATCATCAAAATGTCCTCAAATATGGAATTAACAAAAGACACGCAAAAAAATTACCAGAAAAGGTTAATAATCTTACATTTGATACAGACACTCAAACAAAATTCTTTTCTAAACGAAATGCATATACAGAAACTGAATTACCTGAATACAAATCAACATCAACACAGACTAATTTTATACCATTAGTTACTGATGAAGTGTTTGAATATGATCCTAAAAAGGAGTATTCAGATATGGATATCGATTTAGATGATGAAAATTCATTTAGAAAATTAGCTTAAACTGAAATGTTGAAAGACGAAAAACTAGTACAAAGACCATCTCTAATCTCTGATTATCGAATGTTTGAAACACCAAGTGGTGATGTAATTACCGTTGCTGTACCATCTCCCGAAAAAAAGAAGACACGAAGATCGGCCGGTAGTTCAATTTCCTCAACTATACTTTCACAGTTTCCTGGAACAAAAAAAACGAAAACTAAAACCTTTACTAAGAAGTCCAAAACTAAGATCTTCATCAATAGTGCAACATTTTATGTTTTAGAAGAAGTTAATAAAAATGGATAGTCAAGATGACTTCTATGTAACATTGTTTTGTAATGCTAATTTAAAACTGTATCCAGACAACACTTTAGCTTCATTCGAAAATAAATTGCCTATTCACTTTGATTTAAAAAATGCAAACTGGAAAGTAGGTCTTTCAGAAATTTATCTGAACGATTTCCTACAAACGAAAAAATTTAACAAAGAGAATTGTGCTCTTATTAATATTGGGGAGTATAATGTTTATGTAACAAACATTGAAAAACCTCTTGAAAAAACATAAATTGGCTAATGAACAGTAATACAAAAAATTTTTTAGAAGGTATAATTCATGATAATGGGTTTAAACAGGTAGTGAGACAACCAACGCGTATCACCATGCGTTCTAAAACACTAATTGACTTGGTAATGGTAAATGACAAATATAATGTCAAGGTAATGGTGGACAACCAATTAAAAATAAGTGATCATGAAACAATAGTAATAAGTATATAAAATGAAAATACTATAGATGTTAAAAAAACCATTAAATATTTTAAATACAATAAGAATATATTTAGGGCAAAAGTATGCCAAAGTGAATTGCTAACAGTATATTATACAAATTGTAATTTGAAAGCTGATATTTTTAGTAAATCTCTAACTACAATTTTAAAAGAATTTGTAAAAAAGCAAACCATAAGGGTAAGTTGTCAATGGTATACAGAAGAACTAAGAATTATGAATATAGAAAAAGTTAAACAATACCAGAGAGCAATTTTGATAGATAATACAAATGAGTGGCATAGGTATAAACATATTAGAAATATTTATTCCAACAAACTTTTTGAAACAAAATATAGTTTTATTAATAATCAAATTGAAAATGCAAGAGACCAAAAATCTATGTGGCTTAAAATAAAAAGTTATATATTAAGAAAACCAAGGAATGAAATCAAAGAAGTTTGTTTCGGGAGTAAAATATATTCAAAAGAGGCTGAGATTGCTACAAAATTTAATCAATATTTTGTAGATAGTATAAGTGAAATAAATAGTAGTATAGCATTTAAGCAATATAGTAATATCATTATTCTTATCAATTTAAATTACAGTTAATTAGTATTGAAGAATTAAAAAAAGTTATAAAATTATTACATAACAAAAGAGATCTTAATATGATAAATAAGAATATTTTTATTGAATGTTTTGATTTAATTGGAGGGAATTTTTTAACTATTGTTAATGAATCGTTGATATCAGGTACTTTCCCTGATACTTGGAAAGAAACTGTTGTAATTCCCATTCCGAAAGTAGCTGGAACAAAAAATTGTAAAGAATTTCGTCCTGTGAATATGAACTGCATTGAATCAAAAATATTAGAAAAAATTGTTTTTGAACAATTAAAAAACTATTTTGAAAAAAATAATTTAATCCCTAAATTGCAATCAGGCTTTAGAAGAGGACACAGTTGTGAATCTCTTCTTAATCTGGTTATAATTAATTGGAAAGATGCAGTAGACGATAAAAGGACAATTGTTGCAGTATTTCTCGACCTACGCAGAGCCTTTGAAACAATATATAGATTAATTTTATTAAAAAAACTTCAAAGGTATGGTGTTAGTGAAATAAAATGGTTTGAATCGTATCTACAAATAGAAAGCAACGTACAAAAGTAAAAGAATGCATTTCAGAAGTAATAGACACAAAGCTTGGAGTACCTCAAGGATCAGTTCTTGGAGTATTTTTGTTCTTAATATACATCAACGATATTCAGAAATGCATTAAATTTAATGAAATTGCACTTTTCGCGGATGATGCTCTTTTATATATAATAGGTGATAATGTAAATGATTGCGTTAATAAAATAAACTTAGATTTACAAAATTTAAATGAATGGTTCCAAATGAACAAACTAAAAATAAATATTGATAAAATTAATGTTTGCTAATTAATAGTGAATTAAATAATAACCTTGATGTTATACCCGTATGACTATATAGTCAAAGGGTATAATAAATTTGCCATTACGTTTGTGACGCAGAGAAGGAGGGGAGTAGATATAGACTCAAGTGTATGGATCGGATCAGAATCGAAAAATAAATCGATTTAGCGATGTATGTCCGTCCGTCCGTCCGTCCGTCATCACTATAACTCAAAAAATAAAGGAGCTAGGATTATGAAATTTTCACAAATTCGTTTTTATGCAAAAACCGGAATCGCTATTTAAATCCAGCCATTTTGGTCCATGGGTTCGGGTAGCTGCCATACAACTTCTTTTTATATATGAGTATTTCTCTGTACCTATTGCAGCTGCGTGTTTGAAATTTAGCCAAAAGTAGTTTAACTTTATGGCCAAAGTTTCTGCAAAATTTGGTTGGCTACTACAGAGGGTTCGTGTAGCTGCCATACAACTCCTTCTTTTATATGAGCTTTACACTACACCTGATGAAGCTGGGTGTCTGAAATTTTGCAAAAAATTGTTTAGTGTAATAGCCAAAGTTACTGCAAAGTTTGGTCTACTGCTGAGGGTTCGAGTAGCTGCCATACAATTCCTTCTTTTATATGAGGATTACACTAGAGCAAATGAAGGTGGGTGTCTGAAATTTTGCCAAAAATAGTTTACTGTAATGGCCAAAGTTACTGCAAAATTTGGTATGTCTACTGCAAAGGGTTCGAGTTACTGCCATACAACTCCTTCTTTTATATAAGCATTACTCTACACCTAGTAAAGCTGAATATTTTAAATTTTGCCAAAAGTAAACAACCGCATGGTATAATGTATATGTTACGGTCATGCAGGTATCCCAGAGTTGAAACAGTCTACTCTACCACACTCTTCCTCGTTTTTAATAAGGAAAATATAGAAATAGTTAATGAAATAAAATATTTAGGGGTGATTGTTGATAATAATTTAAATTTCAAATCGCATATTGACTATATTTGTAAAAAAATTGCCTTAAAAAATTTACTTTTTTTCAAAAATTAGAAAGAATATCACATTAGCTTGTGCAATTAATTTATATAATGTTATTATAAAACCCCACTTTGAGTATTGCTCTTCAATAATTTTTATGTCAAACCAAAGTATGATGAGTAGGTTACAAAAACTGCAAAATAAATCAATGAGGATTATATTAAAAGTTAATAGATATACAGCTAGATTATATATGTTAAATACATTAAAGTGGTTAAGCGTAAGGCAAAAAGTAATAATGAATGTTTTAATTCAAGTATTTAAAATTAAATATGGTTTATTACCTAATTATCTATCTGAAAAGTTATTGTATGTAAATGAAGTTCATAATTATTATTTAAGAAATAGATTAGATTTTAGATTAGATGTAGTAAGAAATGAAAGAAATAAAAAAATATTGTTTTACAATGGATTAAAAATGTATAATGCCTTACCAAATGAAATAAAAATAGAATCAAAATTAGAAGTTTATAAAAAATTAATTATTAAGTATGTTAAAGAAAATATTTCTTATATTTAAAAAAGATTAGAAAAACAAAATGTGATAATTGTTAAACTAGTTTTAAACTAAATAAATAAATAAATAAATAAATAAAAAAATCAAAGTAACAAAATCTATAGGTTACACATATTATTCATATGACGATTCGGAATTACATTTGGATGATTGGAAGTTTAATTTTTTGCCAACACTTATTAAAAATATAACTCCTAATCCGGGATTTACTCGAACCCAAGTTTTCAAAGAATTTTTTGATGAAGTTCTGACATATATCTCAAATACAAAAAATTATGATGATGTATCATTTAAAAAAATGTCAGAATCTTATTGAAGGGATTCGTACATCGGAAACTTTATGGTGATGAAGATAGTTTTTATAAAACATTATAAACTGAACTATTTCAACAGAAAAAAAATATAAAAAATTTCAAAACAAAATTACCTGAACTATTCAAATTAGCTGTTACTAATAATAAAGACGAATTGAATGGAATGGTGATGATTTATTCAGATATAGATCAATCATCTGTTTTTGAAAGTAGCAAAGTACGTGCACTAAGAGCTATTATTATAGAAAATTGTAGAATATATACAAATGTTGAATTTGAAAATGTTCATTACATACCTATAGAAAAAACTTGTTTTGAAACGATAGCGATTAAAATTTGCAACCAATATGGCGATGGAATAAATTTTGTTTCCAGTTACTATCCAACAAAAATTGTATCACACTTTAAAAAGCATTGATTGCCCAAAAACAATATAAATACTACTACTCAAATATGATATCATATCAAACATGGAAAGAGCTTGCGTGAGATATTATTCCTCTCAAGTAGGTGGAGGAATCAACGATATTGGACCTCTATTACAATTTTATCCAGCTATTCAAAGAGGTCGTGGTTTTGGAAATATATTCGGAAGTTTAATTCGTTACTTAAAGCCAGTTTTTACATTAGGTTGGGACTTAATTAAAACAGAGGCTGTAAACACAAGTAAAAATATTTTGAGTGATATAGCATCTAGTGCAAACATAAAAGAAGCTGTAATTGACCAAAGTAAAGTTTGTATGAAAAATCTACGAAAATCAGTAGTTAATAAACTGCATTCGATGTATGGTGGAAGACGAAAAGTCATAAAAAGACGAAGTGGTATAAAAAAACGAGTAGTTTCTAAAAAGACAAAGACTAAAGTCGAAACGACCAAAAAAGCAAAATAAAACCTCTGATATATTCAATTAAATATGGAGTATATGAAATCCGAACTTGATCTTTTGGCATCATTATCAGTACAAACAAGTATATTGCGTTAAGAAAAGATAGCATACAATTCTTTAGCTTCTTTAGAGGCGTCGCCGTCAGCTATTAAATTTGTTTCGCTTGGAAATGGAGATACATATCGAGATTTATTGTCAACCTACATCAAATTTAAAATTCAAATATTAAAAAAAGATGGATCAGTTTGGAGTGAAAATGATAAAGTAAGAACCGGAACTAATGCAAAAGCAGCGCCGCAGTGTTGTAAATAATTTATTACACTCTTTAATTAAACAATGTAATGTAACTCTAAATGTAAAAAACATCACTCCATCAGACTCTTTATACCATTATAAAGCATACTGAACTACTTTACTAAATTATGGTACAGATTCCAGTCAAACACATCTGGAAGCATCTGATTGGGAATTGGATAAACCAAATGTAAATGATTTTAATAATTCTAGTTCTAAATCAAGGCAAAAGTTATACAACATTTCTACAACTTAGTAGAATTAATGGGAAAATTACATGTCGATTTCTTCAATACTCCTAAATTACTTTTAAATAATGTTGACATTCGAATTGCTTTGGCCTTAGAAAAACAAAATTTTTTTATTTTCTTTAACGATAACGATGAAAGTTATTTAAAAATTCTCGAAGCTACATTATACATGAAACATTTAACAATTAATTCCAGCATATTAATAGCACATAATACTGTTTTGGAGAAAGCTAACGCAAAATATTTTTATACGAGAAGTGAAATCAAAAAATTTACAATTCCAGCTAACACATCCAACATATCATTAGATAATATATTTTTAGGACAAATACCAAAAGCTCTTGTATTTTGTATGGTTAACAATGAAAATTTTAATGGTAAAAGATCAAAAAATCCATATTATTTCGATCATCAAAATCTCACACAATTTCAATTATATGTGAATGGAGTGCCTAAACCAAACTCTGCAATTGAAACAAGTTTTACATTGAATAACAATTGCAATTCTCGTGTATATTTAACTTTATTTAGCGGAACAGGTATACATCATTCTGATAAAGGTCATCAAATTTCCAAAGAACTATTTGCAAAAGGTTATACAAAACTAGCTTTTGATTTATCACCAGATGGTTCTGGAACTGACACATGTCAAAGTTTGTTAAACCAGGGAATAGTAAAGATTAAAGCAAGACTCAGTTCTCCATTAACTTCAACATTAAGATGTATTATGTTTGAGGAATTCGATGCCAGTATCGAAATTGATAAAAATCAAAACGTCTACGTAAACGTATAAAAGGAAGCTTAGTGGAGCATCTCTATTAATTTGAAAATGGCATACGCTCTAGTAGATTTATCGCTCTATACGGACGATAACAATACAATATTTGTCAAAAACCTTGCTGTGGCTGGAATAAAAGGAAAATGTAAAACTATTGTAAAGGAATTAAAGTATAAATTCCCAACCAAAGATTTAAAAAGAACGGACATCAAGAATTACTCTTTTGGACATATGGACAATGAAAAAACAACTAATAATTTAATAAATTTGCTGAAAAATTCGATATTGTGTTCACAAATGGTAAACTAAAAGTTGAACTTTTAAAGGCATACATAAGTGGAAATACTCAGCTAATTGATTTTACAAAAAAAAATAATACACTTCAGATAACGAAAGCGCTGAAATGTAATAATGTTACACGTAAATTGTTTAAAGGTGTTTTTGCTCTTGATCAAATACCGAAAAATATTTCAAAACCTGGTATTTTAGTAATAAACACAAAACTTTTTCCAAAAAAAAAGGAACACATTGGCTAGCAATTTTAATGCCAGTTCAAGGCTGTGTAGAATATTTTGATTCATTTGGAAATCCACCATTCTACAATGAGATTGTGAAATTTCTACAAAATCCATCAAAATGTTTTGTTTTCAACAATAAGCGTTTACAAAGTGACCTTACATCAGGCTGTGGACAATATTGTTGTGTATATTTATGGATGCGATGTAACTGCAAGAGCATGAAATATTTTATTAATTTATTCAACACAATATCATCCCCACTCAAAAACGATAAAAAAATACAGAGAATGTTTCAAACAATTTTTAAAAAATGTTAAGTTTAAACACTATAAATATAAAACTTTGAAATAGGATTCATTAGTTTAAACAATGGAATCCTCATTAAATGTCGAAGTATTCGAAAAAGAAAAAAGCAACAAACCACAGCACAATCTTTTATTAAACTATATTTATTATTTGGACGAAAAACAAACAATAAAAATACAAATTGGATTTAATGTTGAAAATTTTGAGATGAATTATTTGGAGTGGTATGCATTTTATAAAAATTTTACAAACAGTTGGTTAAATTGAATTCAAATAAATTTCCACTCAAATTTAATCATACTGAACAAAGTAAAAAACTATTATTGGAACTAGAAGAATATACCCGCTTTTGTCTTATGTTAGACTTTATCACAAGCTTTCTTATGTTAGACTTTATCACAAGCAGTGATGTAATATAACAATGGAGCTGAATTGAATGTACAAGAATACGTATTCAAGTATTTTGATAGATGTATTGAAAAGAATAAACTAAAATTGGAACAAGAAGATTTTTACATTCCCATGAATTTACTTATAGCTCAGTGTAACTATTCTAGACTTTTTTATGAAATACCATTATTTATGTCCGAAAAAATATATTGGTCAACAATAAATAAAACAAATATTTTTCAAAACCAATTATTATCTTTTATTAAATACATGTACAAGTTCATACAATTTTTTTCAGCACATCTTTGCAACAAATTTTCTGTAATTGTGGTGACAATTCACATCAATGTGAATTCTGTTATGATGGTGAGGGCAAATGGTGATGAAATTCCTTAGTTTTTGTAGAGATGGATTTTTGTTATCTAAATTGACAACTTTAACTGAATTTGGAATAAAATTATCTAAAAATTGCTTTTTTTTAAGCCCTTTTACGTAAACGAAATCGAATGATGTTAAATGTTGCTCTAAGATATTTATAATTTCTATATATTCTATAAATCCATCGTTCCAATCAAGATCATTAACTTTCTTTTTGTTGTACTCATTTTGTTGTATAGCATCACTGTTTAACTCCTCGGATGAATACGGTGCTTTAAACATAAATAAAATTGGTACGAGAGAACCATAAGCTATCAAAGAAAAATCTTTCAAAAAATATTGTTTGTTATTTCCAATAACAAATTGTAAATCAACTATAGCTTTCCTGCTGCCACTCTTGCTACTGTTGCTGTTGCTACTGTTGTTGTTGATGTTGCTATTCATTTTTGTTCTTTATTATAATAAAAAAAACTAATAACCTAGCCTTTTATTTATAACTCTGATTTCATAAACAAAAGTGGGGATACCTGGATATACTAAAGTGCAGTAAATTTTTAAGGCCATTCACAGACACCACGGACCTTCACAGACTTTTCGGACTTTCACAGACCGTTTGCGGACTTTCACAGACCAAAACTAGTCTTGAATACAGGCCCCTCGCGCCAAGGGCCCCCTTGGCACCGTCATAAGTATCTGAAAAAAAAATTTTTCCTTTTCTTTCACAATAAAGTACGGAATTTTTCAACAAAAAATTTTGAAAATGTAATGAGGAAAAATTAAATTAACCATTATCATACATATTCAGAACTAAAGGCATCAATTGTATAACGTTTCAATCGTACCCTAAAAAACATGATGTGGAAACAATTTAGTTTACAAGGCACATATAAATGGTTAACTATTCTGCCATTGTTAATAGAAAAATATAACTCAACATATCATCATACAATTAAACTTCCACCAAAGTTGGAGATTTTGTTCGTATAAGTAAATTTAAAGGTATATTTGCAAACCTAATTGGTCAACAGAAATTTATACAATAGCGAAAATAAAAAGAACTGATCCAATAACATACAATGTAGTTGATTACACACAAAAACAAATAAAAGCTACTTTAATGAACCTGAACTTACATCTGTTAAATTTCCTAATGTTAATCTTGTAGAAAAAATAATAAGAAAAAAAGGAAATCAAGTTTTGGTTAGATGGCTTGGCTTTGATAAAAAACGTGATTCATGGATAAATAAACGAGATTTTATTTAATGCACAATAATAATTTATAAACTTTTAGTAAAAAAATGCAATGCTCTTATTTAATATTAAAAACAACTTTTTAACCCAAGTTTTAATACCCATATGACTATATAGTGTCGAAAGTTTTTGCAAAATTTGGTTGGTCTACTGCAGGGGGCTCGAGTAGCTGCCATACAACTTCTTATTTTATATAAGAATTACTCTCCACATAATGAAGCTGTGTGTCTGAAATTTTGCCAAAAATAGTTTAATGGCCGAAGTTACAGCAAAATTTGGTTGGTCTATTGCAGAGGGTTCGAGTAGCTGCCATACAACTCCTTCTTTTATATGAGTATTCCACTAAACTTAATAAAGCTGTATGTTTGAAATTTTGCGAAAAGTAATTACCCGGATGATGTAATGGGTATCCCAGAGTTTTACAAAGTCTACTCTACTACACTCTTCCTCGTTTTTTTTTCTTTTTTTAACTTGAACTTGATCACGTTTTCAATTTGTATTTCATGATCACGCCTTTATGTTATTAACAATATAATTTCAAACGTTTATTTGTTTAATTTTTTTACAAAACTTTTGCAGTTAAGTTAATAATCAAACAAAAAATTTCCATCGATTTTTTAAGCCTTTCAACTTTAAAATGTCAGTTGGAAGCTTAATTTTCAAACATAACGGAAGAGCTTCATCAGCTTTGAATTTTTTTAATTTTTCACGTAAATATTAAATCAAGCTTAAACTTTGATAATATTAAGTATAAACCAAATTTAAAAAACTTTTCATATCTAATTTAAAATATTCAGCTCAATAGCTTAAGCTTATTTTTTTTAATTTATAAAACTTTTTTCAATTTTTTCGGAAATATTAAATGAAGCTTAAACTTTGATAATATTAATTTTGTACTTAAATCAAACTTTAAAAACTTTTCATATTTAATTAAGAACAATTAGCACAATATCTTAAGCTTGTTACTGTTTTAATTTGAAATTTAAACATAACTGATATTTAAAAAACTTTTCATATCTAGTTAAAAATATTTAGCTTAATAGGTTAAGCTTTTTTTTTAATTTATAAAACTTTTTTTTAATTTTCGCGGAAATATTAAATCAAGCTTAATAATATTTGATTTGATAATATTAACTTTGTACTTAAACCAAACTTTAAAACTTTTCATATTTAATTTTATATACATAACTGATATTCTAACAACCAAGCTTAAATTAAAATACTCAAAGACTCAAACTAGTTTAAGCTTATTATTGTTTTAATATGAAATTTAAACATAACTGATATTCTAACCGCTAAGCTTAATTTAAAATACTCAAAATCAAAAAATTTTTTACTTATCACAATTTTATTGCATAACTTTAGGAGAACTGACGAAAAAAGCTCCTCCTGTCGCTGAAACGGCATAAACATACTACTTTTTTATATTTAATTACAAAACGAATAAATAAACAAGTGATGAAAAAAAACCTAGGGTTTTTAAAAAAGCACATTTTCAAAATAATATAGTGTTTCATACTAAGTATTTTATCGGAATATAATGTTGAAGCTTCAATATTAAGGTTTAATTTAGGAAATATATACGTTGGTGACTAAGTTACTGCTTACCTATAATAACAGTAAATTTTTAAGTCCTAGTAGCACCTGTATGGGGAAGGTTGCCAAATTTCTCAAGGATATAATGCTCACTACTCCCCTTCCCCCAAACTTTTTTAGGTTCTAGGAATTAAATTGTGAATTCCACCAAAATTTGGAATTTTTCTTAGAATATTTTACTATTTAGGCAAAAATGGTTAAAACTGAGAGACACTTTCTTCAATTTAAAGAACCCCTTTTAAATTAAAGAAAAACCTTTAACATATGTTAAAATATAATGTTAGACCTTTAAATTTTGTATATTAAGGAAAAAATATTTATACAGGTATTCAAGTTACAGGTGTTTAAAAATAGAAAACTTTCAGTTTTCGAGTCCTTATAGCTCCTGAACATAGGGCTTGACAAAAAAATTTTGTTAATCGACTCCTACTAATTTCTTAGGATCTAACTTCTGCCAAAATTTCAAGACCCTAGCTTGAACCATTTAAAAGATATGTGGGGCCAAAAATTTTGCAAAAATTGAGTTTTGCACAGTGGTAAATTTTAGTATCGTATGGCAACCCTAAACATTTAAGCGAAGTATTTTTGTAAAGTCTATAAAATCAGCTCGCTTCAACCGTTTTTCAATTGAAAATAAACTTATCAGAACTCTTGTTATATCAATTTAAATATAGGGCTTTTTCGGAATTTGCAGGGGCTGTAGCTTCGTCACCCTTTGCAGGGGCTGTAGCTTCGTTGAAACATAATTATAGTGCTTTGAATTTTGTATATTACTAAAAAAAAATTTGGACAGGTATTCAAGTTACAGGTGTTTAAAAATAGCAAAATTTCAATTTCGAGCCCTTATAGCTGCAAAACAGGGGACATGACAAAAAAAATTTGTTAACCGACTTCTACTTATTTCAGAGGATCTAACTACTCCCAAAATTTCAAGACCCTAGCTTGAACCGTTTAGAAGATATGTGTGGCCAAAAATTTTGCAAAAATTGAGTTTAGCATAATGGTAAATTTTAGTACCGTATGGCAACCCTAAACATTTAATTTATAAAATTTATAAAACCAGCTACCTTTTGCCGTTTTCAGATTGAAAATACACTTAATAGAACTCTTGTTATAACAATTTGAATATAGGGATTTTCCCAACTTTGTGGGGCTGCAGCTCCCTAACAGGTGGGGCTACAGAAAAAAATTCTTCTACGAAATTATTTTTTTTGTAATACCTACTTGTGGTTAAAATTTCTTTTCTATATTTCAAACGATGTAAAAATTTTTGTAAACATACGGACGGACAGACGGACAGACGGACAGACAGACAGACGGACGGACAGAGTGAAACTATATAGGCACATTTTTACAAAATTTTTTGAAAATGTGCTAAAAAAAGATGTATTTAAAAAATAGATGAATTTAAAAAAAAATTTGATTGGACCTGGTTTTGAACTGACACGACACACTTTCGATTGAAAGGCCGAAGTTCTAAACGACTAAGCTAATTAAATGTTGAACTTTCTAGGCAACGAAAAATGTATATGTATATATATATATAATGGCTTTACTATACATGTAATCAATATAGTCCATACTCTATTTTCTTAAGTCACCATTCATTATTTTTACTTATTTATTTATTTTTATTTATTGTTAAAAATTTACTTAGTGATATACATATTTTCATACCCATCACCTATAGAATAGGTAAAGGTGTATATTAACTTTGGTATGGTAATTGTAACCACCCAAAGGAAGCGAGCTAGATATGGAAAAGTATATATATTTGTGATCAGCGTTACCTCCTGAGTCGATACAGCCATGCCCGTCCGCCCGTAAGCACTATAATTCAAAAAATAATGGAGCTATCTTGATGAAAATTTAAATGTAGGTTGCTAGGACTAAAAATACGGCGGGAACTGCAAATCGCCTAAATCGGCCGATGGGTTCAGATTCTGTACCTTTTAATCGGTCTAAGAACTAACGAACATATATAAAATATCACGATAACTCAACAACTAATGACGCTATCTTCATAAAATTTGTGTTGTGGGGTACTGGTAATGAAACTACGGCGGTGATTGCGTACGGTGGGTAATGTAAAATGGTTGGGAACTTAGAACTTTTTGATCGAATTTAGGCCAAACGAGCATAATTTTGAAACCAAGAAAGATAGAACCTCCAAATTTGGTATCAGGGTGTCTCTTTCTTTTTCCTTAGTGTCCATGAAATTTTGGCCCCATTGGAGTAGTGGGTCGGGGACCAGCCGCACATTTCTGAAGACCTTGAAGCATATCTTTAAAATTAATAAAGATAGAAGCTTGAAAAATTGTAGAAGCTTCAAATTTGGCACAAGGGTGTTCTTTACTATTTCTTATGTGTCTCCCTAATTTGGGATCGATTGGAGTGGTGGTCAGTACCCCTCTTAGACATACCAAGGTTTAAAAGCTTATAAATGAAATTACGAAAAATAGTAACCTAAAATTTATATATAACGTTCCAATTATGTACAAGGGTTAACTGGTATTTAAAGTACAGCGCGGGCTGCATATGAGCAAAATCAGCCCATTGGTTCGGATTCTGGACCTTTTAATCGATCGAAGGGCTAACGATCATATATAAAAAATCTCAATAACTCAACAACTAATGACGCTTTCTTGATCAAATTTGTGTTGTAGGTTACATGTAATGAAACTACTTCGGGGATTGCGTAAGTTCGGGATTGGACCATGGGTTCGGACCTTAGAACTTTTTGATCGAATTTAGGCCAAACGAGCATAATTCCGAAACCAAAGAAGATAGAACCTCCAAATTTTGTATCAGGGTGTCCCTTCCTATTTCCTTAATATCTTTGAAATTTGGAGTAGTGGATCGGGGACCAGCCTTACATTTTCGAAGACCTTAAAGCATAACTTTAAAATTAATAAAGATAACAACTTAAAAAAATGTAGAAGCTTCAAATTTGGCGCAAGGGTGTTCTTTACTATCCCTTGCGTGTCCCCCTAATTTGGGATCAATTGGAATGGTGGTTCAGTATCCCTCTTAGACCCTCTTAAGTTTTAAAAGCTTATAATCGAAATTATTAAAAATAGTAACTTAAAATTAAGATAGAACGTTCAAATTGTGTACAAGGGTTAACTAGTGCTTAAAGTTAGCGTGGGATGCATAAGGGCGAAATCAGCCCAAGGGTTCGGATTCTGGATCTTTTAATCGGTTTTAGGGCTAACGAACATATATAAATAATCACAATAACTCAACAACTAATGACGCTATCTTCATGAAATTTGTGCTGTAGGTTATTGGTAATGAAACCAAGGCGGAGATTGCGTACGGTGAGGATTGGACAATGGGTTCGGAACTTAGAACTTTTTGATCGGATTTAGGCCAAACTAGCATAATTCCGAAACCAATGAAGATAGAACCTCCAAATTTGGTTTCAGGGTGTCGCTTTCGATTTCCTTAGTGTCCTTGGAAATTGAGCCCAATTGGAGTAGTGGGTGTGGACTAGCCACTCAGTTCCAAGGACCTTAAAGCATATTTGCGAAATTAATAAAGATAGTAATTTGAAACAAATGTAGAAGCTTCAAATTTGGCACTTGGGTGTTCTTTACTATTTCCTGCGTGTCCCTCTATTTTTGTACCTTTCTTAGACTCCCCAATGTGTAAAAGTTTATCATCGAAATTAATAAAACTAGTAACTTAAAATTAAGATAGAACGTTCCAATTGTGTACAAGGGTTAACTAGTATTGAAAGTATGATGGGGACTGCATATGGGCGAAATTGTGCCATAATTTCGGGTTCTGGAACCTTTGAAAAGTTCAAGAGCTAAGAAACATACATTTTAAAAACACCATAACTCAAAAAATAATGCCGTTATTTTGAAGAAATTGTAACTGTAGGTTACTAGTAATGAAAGTACCATGAGAATTGGTTCTGGTCGAGTTTGGTCAATGAGTTCGGATTCTAGAAGCTTTTGATCGATTTGAGGCCGAACGAGTATAATTTCGAAGCCAAAGAATATATTTGCTATTTCCTATGTGTCCCCAACTCCGCCATTGCTGGTCCCAAGCCCGGATGTAAAAGGAGGAGGGGGACGAGTAACAACCTCGTTAAAAAACCTTGGTTCAGGTGGCCCGGCTGATAGCACCTTGTAAGGTCTCCTGGCGAGAGTTCACGTGGGTAGCGTCTGTCCAACACTTGGCGGCTACGAGCGGGCGTCTAACTTGGAACAAGCGGCTCGCTATATAAATGTGAAAATTACCTGGAAGTAGGTGAAAAAGAAGAGGGATTAGTAACCTGAATGGCTATCTAATATCTTATAGCGTCTCAGGAAGTAGGCATGATAGAACACAGCACAATCATAGTAGAACTGGTAACATAGCTATCAGAACTTCTACATGAAAGTGATGTAATTCTATCTGCTAAGGGCAGCTGATTTATAAAGATGAAAAACTACCGGAAATCCTTGAGAAGGCAATGAGAAACCACTGAAGTAACATCTCAAGAAAATCACATTATGCAAGTACAACCAGAAATAAGGCCCTCAGTCTCCGGCATTACGAGGGTGCTAAGAATCCCCGGAGGTAAAACAAAAAGAAAACTAAAAATAGGTACTTGGAATGTACGTAGTCTTTACGAAAGTGGTAAACTAGCAAACACTATACAAGAAATGATTAGATTGCAAATAAGTATACTTGGTGTATCGGAAACATGGTGGCCAGATTCCGGGAAATATAAAACATCAGGTGGAACAATATATTACTCCGGAAATCAAAACAAAGATCATAGAAATGGAGGCGGTATAATTATTTCTGATGAAGTAGAAAAAAGCATAATTGGCTTCATACCCAACTCGGATAGAACTATGATGATTAAAATATGTGCAAAGCCCGTAAACCTGAATATAATTCAAGTATATGCACCAACGGCAGATAAATCTGATGAAGACGTTGAATCTTTTTATTGTGAAATCGAAGAACTTATGAAACAAACAAAAAGGCATGAGATTAACATCGTTATGGGAGACTTCAATGCCAAAATAGGAAGTGGTAAAGTAGAAAATATTGTTGGACCCCATGGTTTAGGCACCAGAAACCCGAGGGGTGACAGACTAGTTCAATTTTGTACAGAGCAAGAACTTAAAGCCATGAATACATGGTTTTCTTTACCACCTCGCCGATTATACACATGGAAATCCCCACAAGATAACGATCAAAACATAATCCGAAACCAAATCGATTTTATTTTAATAAATAAACGATACAGTACATCAGTGTCAAGAGTTTCAACGTATCCAGGTGCCGACGTACCATCAGACCACAACTTACTGCTATTGCAGGTCAAAACCAAACTAGCAGTAGCGAAAAAACCAACACGGAAAAAACATTTAGATCTAGGAAAATTAATGGATAACTCTAGCAAAACTGTAATTGCAGAAGAACTTAATAATCAAATCACATCTCTCATCAGAAACAACAACGTGAACAATGTAGGTGGACATGAATTGTGGAACTGAGTGAAAACCACAATGAAAAATGTAGATTCAACCAAGCTGGGACCACAAACATATATACCGAAGCAGAAGTGGATGACAAATGAGATTTTAGATTTAATGAATCAGAGACGTTTCTATAAAAACACCCGAAATGGTGACCACTATAAGCGCCTGCAAAACATAATAAGATCAAAAATTAGAGCAGCAAAAACACAGTGGCTAAACTCACAATGTCAAGAAATTGAAAATTTACAAAACTTACATGATGATTTTAATCTTCATAAAAAAGTTAAGGAAGCTGCTGGAGTTCATCGTAAGCAAATATATTCGAATCTAGTTGACAGAAATAACCAAATAATCCTGGATCCAGACAAGAAAAAACAAGTTTGGGAAGAATACATAGCAGAGTTATTCAATGATCCAAATAGAACCGAAGTCCACACTCTACCACAAGCAACACTCTCAGGTCCGCCGATAACAAAAGATGAGATCAGGAAGCTATTACAACAGCAAAAAATAATAAAGCTACTGGCCCTGATGAATTACCCGCAGAAATTCTTAAATTAATTGATGATGACAATTTAACCATCTTAAAAAGAATTTTCAACCAAATCTATGATACGGCAATATACCCAGAAGAATGGCTTAAATCAACATTTATTACGCTGCCTAAAAAAGTAAATGCAAAAAAGTGTAGTGACCATCGGCTTATAAGCTTAATGAGCCATGCATTAAAGATCTTTTTAAAAATTATTCACTTCCGAATCTACAAGAAATGTGAAAGTACAATTAGTAATACACAATTCGGCTTTAGAGCAGGTCTTGGTACTCGAGAAGCTCTCTTCGGCCTCCATGTTTTGGTTCAAAACTGCCGAGACGTTCATAAGGATATTTTTCTCTGTTTCATAGACTATGAAAAAGCTTTTGACCGCGTTCAACATAATAAACTTATGGAGGTTTTGAGTAAAATTAATATAGATCAAAAAGAAATTCAGTGTATCAAGAACTTGTATTGGAACCAAAAAGCCTATGTAGTTTCAGAAAACTTCATTACAAAAGACGTTGAAATTAGAAGAGGAGTACGGCAAGGCTGTGTATTGTCACCCTTACTTTTTAATTTGTACTCCGAGGCTATATTTGAGGAAACAGTACATAACACAAATATTGGAGTAAAAGTAAATGGGGTTAACATCAACAACATACGATACGCAGATGATTCAACATTAATTACCGATAATATAACTGAACTTCAAGAACTTATAAATTCAGTAAGCGACCACAGCAGACTTTTCGGCTTAAATATTAATATCGCTAAAACCAAGTTTATGGTTATTTCTAGAACCAACACATTCAACAACGCAACATTAACCATAAATGGCACCATAATTGAACGAGTTTCTAGTTTTAAATATCTAGGATGTTGGCTAAATGAACACTGGAACTCAGATATGGAAATAAAATGCCGAATTGAATATGCTCGTAGCAGTTTTGTAAAATATAAAAAAGTTTTATGCAACCGTGATATCAATATCGAAACAAAAATACGGTTTGTTAAATGCTACGTGTGGTCCATACTCCTCTATGGTATGGTAGCGTGGCCCCTAAAAATAACGACCATCAATAAGCTTGAAGCATTTGAAATGTGGATATACAGTAGAATATTGAAAATATCATGGATAGATCGAGTGAGCAATAGTGAGGTTCTAAGTAGAATAAATAGAGACCGTGAGTTGTTATTAACAATCAAGCGTAGGAAAACATCTTATCTAGGTCATATAATGCGCAATGACAAATATTATATTCTACAACTGATTCTGCAAGGTAAAATTGAAGGCAGAAGACGTGTCGGCAGAAAGCAAATGTCGTGGCTTAGAAACATCAGACAATGGACGGGCCGCCAAGCGGTGGGAGAATTAATGCACGCAGCACAAGATAGAGAGAGCTTCAGAAATGTGATCGCAGACATCCAGTAGTGGATAAGCAGCTAAAGAAGTATGTGTCCCCGAAATTTAGACTTAATTGTAGTGGTTCAGCTATGTTCAAAGGTACTTGCTGCATTTATGTAAAATTTATTTTTATTATTAAATGAATTATATGAAAAGGTGTAAATTTTTAATTGTATTTCAGAAATATATTTATTGCATATTTTGCGTATAAGCTTTTCTATTAGGTATATTAACTAGTCATTTAAAATAATTGCAATTTTGAAAAATTTGGGTTATTAAATATATTATGCTTTGATTAGCTTTTTATCACAAAATTTAATAACTAGAAGTTTTTCATTTTGTAATTGAATTCGAATAAATATATTTTCATTTATAACAAGCTTTTTTGGTTTTTAATATTTTTAAATAAATAAATTAGTAAGAATTTGTAATATTTTTGAATAGATAAAGTAATTAGAATATGTTTTTAGTATTATAAAGTTAATTTGGTTAGCTATGTCTTACAATCAAATTAATAACAGCTTTTATGGCGTTAAAATGACTTATGGATATGTCATTAAATTTGAACCAAATAGGTGTAGGGTATTTCTAAGTCGGTTGCACCGACTGACTGTTTCTTTACTTGTTAAATATTTGTTGTGAATATAACGAATGATAATGATTCATATAGTTTTTTTTATAATTCATATTTTTGGTTATTGATCTATACATGTAAATGAATTAGGTCAAGAA
This sequence comes from Dolichopus griseipennis, assembly GCA_963082915.1. Classification (NCBI taxonomy): domain Eukaryota; kingdom Metazoa; phylum Arthropoda; class Insecta; order Diptera; family Dolichopodidae; genus Dolichopus; species Dolichopus griseipennis. The sequence continues at coordinate 141,005,531 of OY720441.1, forward strand.
TATTATGACACTTTCTTTAATAGAAATTCTTTGTAACTAAGCAATAAATTACAATAATTTATTGCTCTAGATAAAATTATTATGGATTCAATAGAATCGAGAATTGTATATAAACCCTGTACTTTTCAAATAAAGATCAGAGTTAATCATACTCCAAATATAACAACATATTTTTTTTATTTAATATATTTTATTCCTGCAGATCTTTTGCTTGGAATAAATAAATATCATATAATAAATATTCAATATTCTATATAACCTATTAGAATAATCATGCTTTCTTATTATGCATGATTTATTCCAATATTTAATTACAAAGGCGTTATAGCCTGTGGATGAGCAGAGCCTTCCTGCTGTGATTAATAAAGTGAAGGAATTTTTGCATCAGGCAAATTATATTTGACTGAGCAGAAGTGCTAGGAAAAGACTTTGACAATCTACTACTAAAAATGTTTATAACATGGAGACCCTGCACTTACCTGGATATATAGTGTAGTAAACGACTCAACAAAAAAAAATAACAGTTCACCCAATTCTGAAAGCAGAGAATACATAACATCAAGTAAATCCACAGACAGGAAGACCAAGATAAATGGAAATTCAAACTGAAGAAGAATTTAACCAAAGGTTTAACGAATTAGCTGCTCAAATACAGCAAATCCAAAACAGTATAAAACAAAACAAAATTGAAGAACAAGACTTGAAAGAAGAGTTTGAAGCAGCAAAAAGAACAATTACGATTGATGAATACAAACAACGGGTAAAGCCCATAAAAAGAAGAAGAGGAGGAAGAAAGTTCCAACACAGGAAAGAATTAAGCATACTTTACAAAAGTCTACCATTTACAAAATCAGAGGAACATAGACGAGAAATAATTCAGAAGATTCAAAACATAAAAAAAGCAAAACAAAAATTAAAAATGGGTTTCTTCTCATCTGAAGCAAAAACAACTATACTGCAACAAGCCAATCTACATACGAATGAGGTCTTAAAAGAAGTTTTCATCACCATCACCATTATTATCATCTATGAAGTAATTAAATACTGGGTAAACAAAAAGGCAGCAAAACGAGTTCAACGCTTGACAACCATGTAATCATACAAACATCGTATTTATTATAATCAAATATACAAAAAAAAAATATATAAAATATAAAATTTTTAATTAAAACTATTAACCTTATTAAATTTATTAAACTTATATTATATAATTATTAAACTGTCATTTAAAAAAAAAAAAAAAAAAAAAATTATATTATAAAAATTTTCTTATTAATAAATTTAAAAACTAAAATGAAAATATTTTACATTAAAATCACATTTCCTATGGACTATGAGAAAATACAAAGACTTCAAAACTTATTACGAACATTAAAAAAGAACTCAACCAGAACTTATACTGTGACTTATATAGAAGAGAAACATAAAGAAATTAATGAGGTTTGGGAATACTTTGAACAAAAAGAAAATATACAATTTGAGTCTATACTAAAAATTAAAGAAATCATAAGACAAATTACAACATATCTTAAGCCTAAAATTGAAACAGAAGAAATTAATACAGAAGAACAAAAAATGGCAAATTTTGAACTAGCATCAGCAATAAAAATAGTTCCACTATTTGAAGGAGACGTAAAACAACAATCAAATTTCTTAGGGTTGATAGAATTCTATGCTGAAAGATGAAACTGAAAAGACTAAATTAATAAAATTTATTTTAGCCACCAAGTTCTCAGATAAAGTCAAAAATAGATTTAGAAGACATTACAATAATAATTACAATAATAACAGCTACAATAATAGAGGCAATAACAATTACCGCAATAACAATTAACGCAATAACAACTTTAAAAATAACAACAATCGCATGCAACAAAATAACAACAACTATAATTATAATAACAATAATAATAACAACCAGGGAAGCTTCAGCGGCCCGGCCGAAGAAACTCGGGGTATGTAAACAACATGCAAAGGAATGTGCAAAGCCAATACAACAGAAGAAGATAATTAACATCAACAGCAATAATAAATTCACAAATCTAATTAAAGTATGAACAAAAAATGATTATGATCTGACTCTATTAATAGATACAGGAGCAGATATATCAATATGTAAAAACAATATTATAAATCAAGAATTAATAAATGATGTAATATGCCAGATTAATGGCATTACAAATAAACAAATTTATACTAAGGGTGTAACAAATTTAGAGCTAGTAATAGAAGACCAAATAATTAATCATGATTTCCATATTATTGAAAAAGATATTAACATATCAACAGATAATATCCTAGGTAGAGATTTCCTATATAAACATAAATGTAAAATAGATTATGAAACATGCACACTAGTAATATCACAACAAGAACAAGATGTAATATTACCAATGAGCATGAATAACAAAACATTATCAAATATAACAATTCAACCTCGAATGGAAGCAATACTAGCAATAAATTTAGATATAAAAGAAGATAGTTTGATTATAGGTAAAGAAATAGTAAAAGGTGTATTCTTGGCAAATTCATTAATACCAGCAGATGGCATAAAACATGTAAAAATTTTAAACACAAGAGAGACACCAGTAACAATCAAAACAACAGAAATAGAAGTTCAACCATTAAAAGAATACAGTATACTATCTTTAAATCACAATAATAAAAACAAAAATTCAGAGAGATTTGAAAAATTAAAAATAATATTAACTAAGTTATCCACTACTTAGACGAATCAGCAAAAAATTCAATTTTAAACATTTGCAATAGATTTCAGAACATTTTTCATCTTGATAATGAACCATTATGAATAAATAATTTTTATGAACAAAGAATTGCGATGACAGACAAAACACCAGTGTATATAAAAAACTACAGAACACCTAATGTCCAATTAGGAGAAATGGAGAAACAAATCTCAAAGTTAATGAAAGATGACATAATAGAACATTCTACTAGTCCGTACAACTCACCAATGTTAATTGTTCCAAAAAAAAAGTCAAGATGTAAATAAAAAATGGAGGTTGGTAGTAGATATCAGATCTTTAAACAAGAAAATTATAGATGATAAATTGCCATTGACAAGATTGGATGATGTACTAGATAGATTGGGTAAATCAAAGTATTTTTCTACACTGGATATGACAAGTTCTTTTCACCAAATACCTTTACATCACAAATCTAGGCAAATGACAGCGTTTTCAACGAATAAAGGACATTACCAATTCAAGAGATTACCATTTGGACTAAAAATATCTACAAATAGTTTTCAGAGAATGCTTTCAGTCGCTCTAAGTGGACTACAAGAAGCTGCATTCCTATATGTAGATGACATCATAGTATTTGGATCAAATTTAAAAGATCACAATGAAAATCTCATTAAAGTTTTAGAACGTTTACAAAAATATAATTTAAAACTTAATCCAGAAAAATGTAATTTTTTGAAACCTGAAGTGGTATATTTAGGTCATCTTATAACATCAGAAGGAATTAAAACAGATCCAGACAAGCACCAAACTATAAAAATTTATCCAGCACCCAAGGATGCTAATGAGGTAAGAATATTTGTAGCATTCTGCAATTACTATAGGAGATTCATAGAAAATATTGCAGAAATAGCTAAGCCACTTAACCAACTTCTAAAAAAACAACAAATATTTAATTGGGAAAAAGAACAAAATGAAGCGTTTGAAAAACTGAAACAAAAACTAATGAACCCACCAATATTAAGTTACCCAAATTTTCTGAACAATTTATACTAACTACAGATGCATCGAATTATGCGTTAAGTGCAGTACTATCTCAAGGAGTTATAGGAAGCGATAAGCCCAAAACCTATGCTAGTAAATCTATAAACAAGCATGAACTGAATAAGTCTATTACTGAAAAAGAGCTTTTGGCAATACATTATGGTATTAACTACTTTAAACCTTATCCTTTTGGTAAGAGATTAACAGTTTATACCGACCACAGGCCTCTAGTAAGCTTGTTCACACATAAAAATCCATCTTCTAAACTAACGAGAGAACGTATAGATTTAATGACTTATGATTTTGAAATTATATTCAAACCAGGTTAAGTGAACACTTTCGAGGATAAAGCTAGATTCTACCAAATTAAAAGAAATTATACCAAAAAAACAATATAAATATAATAACAAGAGCAATGAAAAATAAAGAGGAGAAAAATTTAAATGAAATAAATAAAGATAATAACGAAGAATCCACCAAAACCTTAAATACAGATATGAAGACTGATCACCTTCAAATTTGGAATGCAACATCAATATCAGACATAAGGTTTTTAAAGAAATTGAAATTTGAAAGAAAATTAACATCTAGTACCAGAAATCAAAAAGAAAAAATTAAAATTAAATTTAACATTTAAATTTAACATCAGCAAAACATAAAATAATTGCAGAATGTAGCGAAAAATCTTTACCAGAGATAAAGTTGGCTAAAGCTTTTATTCAAAACCAGCAATTTAAATATTAAAGAATTAGCCTTGGCAGATAATGATGATATATTTAAAATAATAGATATCCGAGAATTTAAAAAAAATTTTTAATGAGCTGCATAACAATTCTGAAACTACAGATTGTTTAAAAATAATAATATATGAACCTCCAATACAAATTAAAAACAAAGAAAAAATGTATGAATTAATAAAAGACTATCATGACACAATGTATGGTGGACATTGTGGTATAAGTAAATGCATAAGTAAACTAAAACAAAAATATGTATGGAAAAATATGAATAAAATGGTTAAAAATTACATAAATAATTGCAAAGTCTGTAATAAAATAAAAATAACTAAATATACAAAAGAGAATTATGTAATTACAGATATACCCACAACAGCATTTGAAACAATAACTATAGATACTGTTCGACCACTACAACCATCAAATAATTATAGATACATTCTTACTTTACAATGTGAATTAACAAAATATATCGAAGCGTACCCGATAGAAACTAAAGATACCACAACAGTAGCAAAAACAATAGTGGAAAGATTCATACTTAAATATGGATGTTTTAAAAAATTAAAAACTGATAAAGGTACAGAATTTACAAAAGAATTGTTAAAAAACATTTGCAAATTTTTGAATATTGAAAAAGTAACATCAACACCTTATCATCATGAAACTTTAGGTTCTATTGAAAGAAATCACAGAGTACTAAATGACTATTTAATGAGTTTAAAAGAACAAGACAATTGGGACGAATACCTACCCTACTACACTTACTTTTACAACTCAACACCACATAGTACTACACACTACTCACCTTATGACTTGGTTTATGGAAAAATATGTACACCTTCATGTGAAATATTAAATAATAAACATAGAATTTATAATCTAGAAGATTATTTAAATGAATTAAAAATTAAATTAAAATACGCTAATGAAAAGGCAAATAATTATCTTTTTAAAAATAAAGAAAATAATAAATTAAAACAAAATGATATTAATAAAGCAAATTTTAAAATTAATGACTATGTATATATAAAAGTAGGAAATAAAAAAAAATTAAATGTACCCTTTAAAGGACCATTCAAAATTGTTGCACAAAATGGTCCAAATAGCACAATATTAATAGATAATAAAAAAATAGAATTACATAATAATAATATAATTAAATCTAGAAAAACTATAAATATAATAAATTACTATAAAAACAAAAATGTTAAATAAATGTAAAATCAAAGATAAATTAATTTTTTTTTAACTCATTTAAATCTTAAATCAAAATATAAATTACTTTAAATAAAAATATAAAATAAATTTAAAAAAAAAAAAAAAAAAAATAACTTTAAAAATTTAATATTTATATAAATTATGAAAAAATTCGTTTAAGTTTTAAGAAATACAAACTAATTTTTTTTTCTTTGGGGGAAGGATGTAGTATATGACCAAATACATAAAAAATACATAAAAAGATTTTGTACATAAAATAATTTCCACAAATGTAAACGATCAAAAATAATAATTATTAGTTAACATTAATGTAGATAAAAAATGCTGACATAGGTCAACAATTTCAAGTGGGAACATCTGTTCGCTAATATTTGTATGAATGCAAGTGCAATACATTGCATGTACATACAAATATATTAATTTTGTTTTAGTATGATCAAATTTCATTTTTAAATATTTGTTGTGAATATAACGAATGATAATGATTCATATAGTTTTTTTATAATTCATATTTTTGGTTATTGATCTTTACATGGAAACGAATTAGGTCAAGAATATTATGACACTTTCTGTAATAGAAATTCTTTGGAACTAAGCAATTGATTACAATAATTTATTGCTCTAGATAAAATTATTATGAATTCAATAGAATCGAGAATCTATATCTTCTATATATATAAAAGGGAATGTTTGTTTGTTTGTATGTTTGTTTGTTTGTTTGTTTGTATGTAGCGAATAGACTCCTAAACTGCCCAGCCGATTTTCATGAAAATTTGTATATAGGGGTTTTTGGGTACAGAAAGAAATCGTGGCCCAAAAATTTTGCTCTAACGGACCGACAAGTTGGGGCTGTGGTGCAAGTATTTAAACTTCTTTGTTCTAAAATGAAAACGGTTTGACCGATTGACTTCAAATTTTGTATACGTGATGCTCTTTGAGAATTGAGTAGACACTATTAACAGTTTTGGAATTTGTTAACCCATGTCGGGCCGACGGGTGGTCAAAAAAAATTTTGGGTCCAAATTTTGTCCGATTTTACGAAATTCTGCTTTGGTTTAAAAGAAAGCGCCAAAAAAAATTTTGTTGAGTTCCATTAACCCATTGCGGCCCAACAGCTTTTTATAGGTTTTTTAAATACTTTACTCTAAATTCGAAACGGTTTGACCGATTGACTTCAAATTTTGTATACGTGATGCTCTTTGAGAATTGAGTAGACACTATTGACAGTTTTGGAATTTGTTAACCCATGTAGGGCCGACGGGTGGTCAAAAAAAATTTTGGGTCCAAATTTTGTCCGATTTTACGAAATTCTGCTTTGGCTTAAAAAAAAGCCCGGAAAAAAATTTTGTTGAGTTCCATTAACCCATTGCGGCCCAACAGCTTATTATAGGTTTTTTTCAATATTTTACTCTAAATACGAAACGGTTTGACCGATTGACTTCAAATTTTGTATACGTGATTCTCCTTGAGAATTGAGTTGACACTATTAATAGTTTTGGAATTTGTTAACCCATGTCGGGCCGACGGGTGGTCAAAAAAAATTTTGGGTCCAAATTTTGTCCGATTTTACGAAATTCTGCTTTGGCTTAAAAAAAAGCCCCGAAAAAAATTTTGTTGAGTTCCATTAACCCATTGCGGCCCAACAGCTTATTATAGGTTTTTTTCAATATTTTACTCTAAATACGAAACGGTTTGACCAATTGACTTAAAATTTTGTATACGTGATGCTCCTTGAGAATTGAGTTGACACTATTAAAAGTTTTGGAATTTATTAACCCATGTTGGGCCGACGGGGTGTCAAAAAAATTTTGGGTCCGAATTTTGTCCGATTTTATGAAATTCTGCTTTGGCAAAAAAAAAAACCCACAAAAAAATTTTATTGACTTGCATTAACCCATTGGGGCCAACAGCTTTTTATAGGTTTTTTCAATACTTAACTCTAAATTAAAAACGGTTTGACCGAATTTCTTTAAATTTTATATACGTGCTCCTCTGTGAGAATTGAGTTGACACTATTAACAGATTTGAAATTTGTTAACCCATGTCGGTCAAAATAATTTTGGAAGCTAATATTGTCAAAATTTGCGAAGTACTGCTTTGGCTAAAAAGAAAGCCTCAAAAAATTTTGTTGAGTGATTTGGAAGCAAATTACGTCCAATTTTGCGCAATACTGCTTTGCCCAAAGAGAAAGTGCAGTTCCGTTAACCCAGTGGGGCTCAGTGGCTTTTAATAGATTTTTGCGTTACTTAACTCTAAATTAGAAACGATTTGACCGGTTTACTTCAAATTTTATATGTGTGAAGCAACTTGAAAATGGAGTTGAGTCTGTTAACAGTCGGTTCTGCGATTTTTCAAAAAATTTTTTTGGAAGTAAATTACGTCAAAATTTGGAAAGTAGTTCGTACTGCTGTGAATTACAGAAAGTTTCAAAAATTACTAGAATAATCCTAGAAAAATCGTTTTAAAAAGATTGCTTTCACACATTTTAAAATTTACATGTGTAAACCGTGTGTAAGTTTTGTGTTAACTTTTTGCACTAACATCAAATTCAATTAAACCTCCATTGAGAGGCGCAGCAACGCGCACCGGGTATTAGCTAGTATGTATATAAAAGGGAAAGTTTGTTTGTATGTTTGTTTGTTTGTTTGTTTGTTTGTATGTAGCGAATAGACTCCTAAACTGCCCAGCCGATTTTCATGAAAATTTGTATATAGAGGTTTTTGGGTACGGAAAGAAATCGTGGCCCAAAAATTTTGCTCTAACGGACCGGCAACTTGGGGCTGTCGTGCAAGTATTTAAACTTCTTTGTTCTAAAATGAAAATGATTTGACCGATTGACTTCAAATTTTGTATACGTGATGCTCTTTGAGAATTGAGTAGACACTATTAACAGTTTTTGGAATTTGTTAACCCATGTCGGGCCGACGGGTGGTCAAAAAAAATTTTGGGTCAAAATTTTGTCCGATTTTACAAAATTCTGCTTTGGCTAAAAAGAAAGCCCCAAAAAAAATTTTGTTGAGTTCCATTAACCCATTGCGGCCCAACAGCTTTTTATAGGTTTTTTCAATACTTTACTCTAAATTCAAAACGGTTTGACCAATTGACTTCAAATTTGGTATACGTGATGCTCCTTGAGAATTGAGTTGACAGTATTAACAGCTTTGGAATTTGTTAACCCATGTCGGGCCGACGGGTGGTCAAAAAAAATTTTGGGTCCAAATTTTGTCCGATTTTATGAAATTCTGTTTTGGCTAAAAAGTAAACCCCAAAACAAATTTTATTGAGTTGCATTAACCCATTGCGGCCCAACAGCTTTTTATAGGTTTTTTCAATATTTAACTCTAAATTAGAAACGGTTTGACCGATTTTCTTCAAATTTTGTATACGTGCTCCCCTGTGAGAATTGTGTTGCCACTATTAACAGTTTTGGAATTTGCGAACAGATGTCGGGCCGACGAGTGGTCAAAAAAAATTTTGGGTTCAAATTTTGTCCGATTTTTCGAAATTCTGCTTTGGCTCAAAAGAAAGCCCTAAAAAAAATGTTGTTGAATTCCATTAACCCATTGCGGCCCAACAGCTTTTTATTAATTTTTTGTTTATTTTACTTTAAATTAGAAACGAATTGACCGGTTGATCTCAAATTTTATATGTGTGAAGCAACTTGAAAATGGAGTTGAGTCTGTTAACAGTCGGTCCTACGTTTGGTCAAAAAAATTTTTTTGGAAGTATATTACGTCAAATTTTGGAAAATAGTATGTACTGCTTTGAATTTCAGAAAGTTTCAAAAATTACTAGAACAATCCTAGAAAAATGGTTTTAAAAAGATTGCTTTCATACATTTTTAAATTTACGTCTGTAAACCGTGGGTAATTTTTGTGTTAACTTTTTGCAGTAACATCAAATTCAATTAAACCTCCATTGAAAGGCGCAGCAACGCGCACCGGGTATAGCTAGTTGTATATAAACTCTGTACTTTTCAAATAAAGATCAGAGTTAATCATACTCCAAATATAACAACATATTTTTTTTTATTTAATATATTTTATTCCTGCAGATCTTTTGCTTGGAATAAATAAATACCATATAATAAATATTCAATATTATATATAACCTATTAGAATAATCATGCTTTCTTATTATGCATGATCCCTGACAGGGTCCCTGACCGTGCTGATCAAGAAGGTTACCTCTTGGATCTGTTTCTGACTACACATCCTGAAAAGTATGTGGTTTCAGTTGGTTGTCCACTGGGGGGCTCCGACCATTGTTTGGTGAAAACAAGCTTCCATATTAACACAGTGATCAATGGAAAGACTCCTCCCAAAAAACTGGTATGGAATTATAATCGTGCCAACTGGGAAGGTTTAAACAACTTTTTTAAAGATTTCGATTGGTCAATGTGTTTTCGCAACAAGAATGTTAACTTTGCTGCAAATGCGATCAGTGAAACCATCTTGCTTGGCATGAGGTTGTTCATACCTCACTCCATGAGAAGTATTCAGAGAAAACCGAATGCATGGTTCAATCGCATTTGTAGTAAAGCAATTCATAATAAGGAGGAGGCTGTTAAACGTTACCAACACAATCGGTCGGAGTCTCACAGGGCCAACTATATAGTGGCCAGAAATAGATGCAAGAGAGTTATCAACAAACAAAAGTTCTTATTCAACCAAAGAATAAAACGTAGGTTGCTCCACATGCCAAAGAACAGCAAGTCCTTTTGGACTTTTACAAAGGGGTTAAAGGAGGACGTAAGCGATTCCTCTTTTCCCCCACTTGTTGATAAAAATAACAGAATTGTGTCAGATTCTAAAGAAAAAGCAAACTTGTTTGGTGAACAATTTGCTTCCAATTCAACACTGCCCCAGTCAACACAAAATCCACCTCATATTCCACGCGTTGGATGTTCCTTTGGTAGAATTTACTTCAGGACACGAACAGTGATGAAAATATTGAAAAATCTTGACGCAAACAAATCGGCCGGTCCGGATGGAATCACTTCAATGGTTCTCAAAAAAACTTATTCCACTATTTCAAAACCTCTCCGCAACCTTTTTTTCCTTTCCTTTACTTCGGGTACTCATCCTGCCCAATGGAAGGTTGCGAATGTTTTTCCAATTCCAAAAAAAGGCAACAAAAGCGATCCCTCAAACTACCCCCCTATTGCTATAACCTCGGTCCTTTCCAAAGTAATGGAAAAAATTGTAAACATAAAGCTTCTGAAATACATTGATCGCAAAGGTTTGCTCCATGATCGACAATACGGGTTCAGAGCCCGTCGTTCAACCGGTGATCTCATGACTTACCTTTGCGAGAAGCTAAATATCAGTCTTCACCACTCTGGTGAATCTGATGTTGTAGCCTTGGATATATCTAAAGCTTTTGACCGAGTATGGCATGATGCTTTAATAGCAAAATGCGAGGCTTTAGGTTTAGGTAGGGTTTTTCTAAAATGGATTGGAGATTTTCTCTCAAATCGCACAATTCGTGTACTTGTGGATGGTTATACATCCAACCAATTTCAAATAAATGCTGGTGTCCCCCAAGGATCTGTTCTATCCCCAACTCTTTTCTTAATATTTATCAATGACTTACTTTCAATAACCTCCAATCCAATTCACAGTTTCGCAGATGACAGCACCCTTGTGGCTTCCTATGAATTTCATAGTCGCTGTAACATTAATCATCAGATTAACACAACAGCAAAAAATTTCATGACCAGTGAGCTAAACAATGATTTAGCAAAAATCCAAAAATGGGGAGAGTGTAACCGTGTTGATTTCAACACAAAAAAGACCCAATGCTGTTTAATCTGGTGGAAAATTGCAATATCTACCACCAGCTTGTCATTTCAGGGTATACCTTTGCAGCACACAACAGACCTGAACATTCTGGGTATCGGGTTAAACCAAAAATTGACCTGGTCAAACCACATTTTTGGTATAGCTAAAGATGCAGCTAAATGTTTAGGTTTTTTGTTTCGCTGTAAAACTTACTTTACTGCACCTGATCTTCTAAAAATCTATAAAACTTACATTAGACCAAAAATGGAGTATAATGCACATATTTGGGCTGGAGCCCCCCAAACCGCACTGGGATATCTCGATAAAGTGCAAAATAGAGCTATCCGTCTTATAAATGATCCCAGTGTTACCTCATCGCTCACTCCACTTAACCATCGGCGAACCGTTTGGTCACTAACTCTGTTTTATAGATACCTCGTAGGGACGAACACCTGTTCCAATGAAATCAAACAATTAATGCCTCCCCTAAAAGTTTTTCAACGTGAAACAAGGAGTGCGACAGATGCTCACCCCTACTCAGTTGAATTAGTAAGATGGCGAAACACGGCTTATGGAAATTCGTTTGTTGTGCGCACATCGCGATTATGGAATCAGTTACCATGTAATGTGTTTCCCAAAGTTGGTAGTTTTTATATGTACGATCCAATAAAGTTTAAGAAGAACATTAACATCCATCTTCATGACTTTCCTTTAAATTAATTGCTTTATCCATCATAATTCAAATTCCTAATTTCTAATCCTAATCCTAATTTCCTTCCCAATCCCGATCCTAATAACCAATAAATACATTTGTATTTAAGGTCCATACCAAGTTTGGTTTTAAAAAAAGGTGGGTGGTTTTAGTTGGTTAAAGTCCAACACTCCCCAGATGAACCCCGTACAGTGATTCTGGGCGGCTTTCGATGCTTTCCATCAACCTTCGCAAAAAAAAAAAAAAAAAAAAAAAAATGATTATTTCCAATATTTAATAACAAAGCTAATAGGCGTTATAGCCTGTGAATGAGCAGAGCCTTCCTGCTGTGATTAATAAAGTGAAGGAACTTTTGCATCAGGCAAATTATATTTGGCTGATCAGAAATGTTAGGAAAAGACTTTGACAATCTACGATTAAAAATTTTTATAACAATACCCTTTTTACATTTCGTAGGTGTAGGGTATAATGAGGAATAAAGCTGATATAAATCCAAATATATTGATAAATAATGTCCAAATCGAAGGAGTTGATACATATAAATTGATGAAAAACTGAATACCTTGGTGTAATAATTGATGAAAAACTGAGATGGGAAAATCATTTCAATAAAATAGCAGCAGCCAAAATTGCGCCAATTATTGGTGCCATTAAAAGAAATGGAATTAAACTAAACAGGAAAGCAGCAAATAATATATATCATTCTCATCTCATGTCACATATTAGGTATAATATATGTAACTGATCCAGTTGTGCTGCATGGCTGAAAGAAAAGGTCAGTACTTTGATAAACAAAGCAATTAAAAGTTTATACAAGTTTAGCTGGATCACACCAAGAGTCGAAATTTATAAAAAAACGGGATATTTGACCCTTCCGAAAATTATTATTATGGAAAAAGACAAATTAATTTTTAAACTGGAAAAAGTAATTTACAGGAAGAATATTAATGTTATGAAAAGAAAAAGTGTACATAACTATAACACTAGAAGCCTGAACCATTTAAATTATACAAGATCTAGAACCGATTTATCTCACAGCAGCGGATTATCCTCAGCTATAAGAATCTATAACAAGCTACCAAATGATCTTAAACAGACCTCTAACATCAAACAATAATTTACTTAAAATTATAAAACTTTAATAAGTATATTTACATAACTCTATATATATATATATATATATATATATATATATATTATATATATATTGATATATATTATATACGTATACATGTATTTTTTTTGCTTGTCTTTATTTAGTTTTAGGTTAATCTGTGTTATTTTATACCAAACACAAGTGTTTTGTTTATAGGACTGTTAAAATACAAAATAAAAAAAAATAAAAGTATTATATGTTATATGTTATATAAAAGTAAAACTATAAAAAACAAGTAGAGAAACAGTCAGTCGGTGCAACCGACTTAGAAATACCCTACACATATTTGGTTCAAATTTAATGGGAAGTCCATAAGTCATTTTAAAACAACTGTACTTAATTTTAAAACAACTGTCCGCGCTGTACTTTAAATACCAGTTAACCCTTGTACACAAGTGGAACGTTATATATTAATTTTAAGTTACTATTTTTAGTAATTTCATTTATAAGCTTTTAAACCTTGGGAGGTCTAAGAGGGGTACTGAACCACTACTCCAATCGATCCCTAATTAGGGGGACACACAAGAAATAGTAATTGTGCCAAATTTTAAGCTTCTACACTTTTTCAAGCTGATATCTTTATTAATTTTAAAGATATGCTTCAAGGTCTTCAGATATGTGTGGCTGGTCCCCGACCCACTACTCCAATGGGGTCCAAATTTCAAGGACACTAAAGAAAAAGAAAGAGACACCCTGATACAAAATTTGGAGGTTCTATCTTCATTGGTTTCGAAATTTTGCTCGTTTGACCTAAATTCGATCAAAAAGTTCTATGTTCCGAAACTATTGTACATTACCCACCGTACGCAATCACCGCCGTAGTTTCATTACCAGTACCCTACAACACAAATTTTATGAAGATAGCGTCATTTGTTGTTGAACTATCGTGATTTTTTATATATGTTCGTTAGTCCTTAGACCGATTAAAAGGTCCAAAATCCGAACCCATTAGCCCATATCGCCCATTTGCAATCCCCGCCGTTCTTTCAGTCCTAGTAACCCATTGTTCAAATTTCATCAAGATAGATCCATTATTTTTTGAGTTATCGTGCCTAGGGACGGACGGACATGGCTATATCGACTCAGGAGGTCACGATTATCACAAATATATATACTTTTCCATATCTAGCTCGCTTCCTTTGGGTGGTTACAAACACCATACCAAAGTTAACATACCCCATTACCTATTCTATAGGTGTAGGGTATAAAAGCGGAAATAGGGATGAACCCTCGTGTATCAAATTTAAAGTTTCTATCTGCATAAATTTCGAAGATAAACTTTTTAGTTTTGGGATTTCTTAGGAGGCACCTGAACCACCACTACAATTAAGTCTAAATTTTAAGATAGCTCCATTATTTTTTGAGTTATCGTGCCTACGGACGGACGGGCGGACGGACATGGCCATATCGACTCAGGAGGTCACGCTTATCACAAATATATATACTTTTCCATATATAGCTCGCTTCCTTTGGGCAGTTACAAACACCATACCAAAATTAATATACCCCTTTACCTATTGTATAGGTGTAGGGTATAAAAAGCATTTGTAGTAGACAATAAGAAAGCTAAATAAACTATATTAATTTAAACAAAAACAAAAAAAAAACAAGTAAAGAAACAGTCAGTCGGTGCAACTGACTTAGAAATACCCTACACCTATTTGGTTCAAATTTAATCCGAAGTTACTAATTAATTTTAAAACCATAAAATATTTTATTAGTTTGATCTGAAGACATGGCTAACCAAATTTACTTTATAGTACTATAAAACATCTTCTAATTACTTTACCTATTCAAAAATATTACAAATTCTTACTAATTTATCTATTTAAAAATAATAAAAAAAAAAACCAATTGAAATAAATGAAAATATATTTATTTCTATTTAATTACAAAAGTTAAAAAATTTGAATTATTAAATCTTGTGATAAAATGCTAATCAAAGCATAATATATTTGATAATTCAAATTATTCAAATCGATCAAAAGCTTCTAGAATCCGTACTCATTGTCCGAACTTAAACAGAACCAATTCCCATGGTACTTTCATTATTAGTAACCTAGAGTTTAAATTCCATCAAAATAGCGGCACTATTTTTTGAGTTATACTGCTTTTAAGATATATGTTCGTTAGCTTTTGAACTTTAAAAAGGTTCCAGAACCCGAAACCATGGTACGATTTCATACTTTCAATACTAGTTAACCCTTGTACACACTTGGAACGTTCTATCTTTAGACTGATTAAAAGGTCCAGAATCCGAACCCTTCGGGTGATTTCGCACATATGAAGTCCGCGCTGTACTTTAAATACTAGTTAACCCTTGTATACAATTGGAACGATATATATTAATTTTAAGTTACTATTTTTAGTAATTTCATTTATAAGCTTTTAAACCTTGGGAGGCCTAAGATGGGTACTGAACCACCACTCCAATCAATCCCAAATTTGGGGGACACACAAGAAATAGTAAAGAACACCCTTGTGCCAAATTTGAAGCTTGTACACTTTTTCAAGCTGCTATCTTTATTAATTTTAAAGATATTCTTCAAGGTCTTCAGAAAAGTGTGGCTGGTCCCCGAACCACTACTCCAATGGGGCCCAAATTTCATGGACACTAAAGAAAAGAAAGAGACACCCTGATACCAAATTTGGAGGTTCAATCTTCATTGGTCTCAAAATTATGCTCGTTTGGCCTGAACTCGATCAAAAAGTTCTAAGTTCCGAACACATTGTACATTACCGACCGTACGCAATCACCGCCGTAGTTTCATTACCAGTACCCTACAACACAAATTTTATGAAGACAGCGTGATTAGTTGTTGAGTTATCGTGATTTTTTATTAATGTTCGTTAACCCTTAGACCGATTAAAAGGTCCAGAATCCGAACCCATGGGCCGATTTCACCCATTTGCAATTCCCGCGGTAATTTCGGCCCTAGTAACCTACAGTTGAAATTTCATCAAGATAGCTCCTTTATTTTTTTGAGTTATCGTGCCTACGGACGGACGGACGGACATGGCTATATCGACTCAGGAGGTCACGTTTATCACAAATATATATACTTTTCCATATCTAGATCGCTTCCTTTGGGTGGTTACAAACACCATACCAAAGTTATCATACCCCATTACCTATTCTATAGGTGTAGGGTATAAAAGCGGAAATAGGGATGAACCCTCGTGTATCAAATTTAAAGTTTCTATCTGCATAAATTGCGAAGATAAACTTTTTAGTTTTGGGATTTCTTAGGAGGCACCTGAACCACCACTACAATTAAGTCTAAATTTTAAGATAGCTGCATTATTTTTTGAGTTATCGTGTCTACGGACGGACGGGCGGACGCACATGGCCATATCGACTCAGGAGGACACGCTTATCACAAATATATATACTTTTCCATATCTAGCTCGCTTCCTTTGGGCGGTTACAAACACCATACCAAAATTAATATACCCCTTTACCTATTGTATAGGTGTAGGGTATAAAAAGCATTTGTAATAGACAATAAGAAAGCTAAATAAACTATATTAATTTAAACAAAAACAAAAAAAAAACAAGTAAAGAAACAGTCAGTCGGTGCAACTGACTTAGAAATACCCTACACCTATTTGGTTCAAATTTAATCCGAAGTTACTAATTCATTTTAAAACCATAAAATATTTTATTAGTTTGATCTGAAGACATGGCTAACTAAATTTACTTTATAGTACTATAAAACATCTTCTAATTACTTTACCTATTCAAAAATATTACAAATTCTTACTAATGAAAATATATTTATTTCTATTTAATTACAAAAGTCAAAAAAATTTGAATTATTAAATTTTGTGATAAAATGCTAATCAAAGCATAATATATTTAATAATTCAAATTATTCAAATCGATCAAAAGCTTCTAGAATCCGTACTCATTGTCCAAACTTAACCAGAACCTATTCCCATGGTACTTTCATTATTAGTAACCTAGAGTTTAAATTCCATCAAAATAGCGGCACTATTTTTTAAGTTATACTGCTTTTAAGATATATGTTCGTTAGCTTTTGAACTTTAAAAAGGTTCCAGAACCCAAAACCATGGTACGATTTCATACTTTCAATACTAGTTAACCCTTGTACACACTTGGAACGTTCTATCTTAATTTTAAGATAATATTTTTATAAATTTCGATGATGCTTTTAAACCTTGGGGGGTCTAAGAGGGGTCCTGAACCACCACTCTGATTGATCCAAAATTAGGAGAACGCGCAGGAAATAGTAAAGGGCACACATATACCAAATTTGAAACTTTTAAATTAGTTTGAATTTATTATCTTTATTAATTTCGAAAATATTCTTTAAGGTCTTGGGAACTGTGTGGCTGGTCCCCAACCCACTACTCCAATTGGTGCCAAATTTCAAGAACACTAAGGAAATAGAAAGAGACACCCTGATACCAAGTTTGGAGGTTCTATCTTCATTGGCTTCGGAATTATGCTCGTTTGGCTAGTATTTAAAGTACAGCGCGGACTTCATATGTGCGAAATCACCCCAAGGGTTCGGATTCTGGACTTTTTAATCGGTCTAAGGACTAACGAACATTAATAAAAAATCACGATAACTCAACAACTAATCACGCTGTCTTCATAAAATATGTGTTGTAGGGTACTGGTAATGAAACTATGGCGGTGATTTCGTACGGTCGGTAATGTACAATGTGTTCGGAACTTAGAACTTTTTGATCGAGTTCAGGCCAAACGAGCATAATTTCGAGACCAATGAAGATTGAACCTTCAAATTTGGTATCAGCGTGTCTCAGCGTGTTTATAAGCTTTCCTATTAGGTATAAAAACTAACCATTTAAAATAATTGCAATTTTGAAAAATTTGGTTTATTAAATATATTATGCTTTGATTAGCTTTTTATCACAAAATTTAATAATTAGAATTTTTCCATTTTGTAATTGAATTGGAATAAATATATTTTCATTTATTTCAAGTTTTTTTGTTTTTTAATATTTTTAAATAGATAAATTAGTAAGAATTTGTAATATGTTTTAAAGATAGTGTAATTAGTAAATGTTTTTAGTATTATAAAGTTAATTTGGTTAGCTATGTCTTACGATCAAATTAATAACAGCTTTTATGGTGTTAAAATGACTTATGGATATCTCATTAAATTTGAACCATATAGGTGAAGGGTATTTCTAAGTCGATTGCACTAACTGACTGTTTCTTTACTTCTTTTATTTTGAAAATTAGTTAAGATTTTTCCTAAATAATGTGTTCGATTAGCTTCAGATATCTTGTTCGTTTAAATATTTAATTTTTTGGAGAAAGCCCGTCGTACTTATGTAGGCATTTAATGGCTTTGTTTATTAGAACACTAATTTCATCCTTCAACCATAATGAACAGTTACTAATGGACCAGTTACATAAATTATATCTGAATTGTGAAATAATATGGGAATAATATAACTTATCTGCAGTTCGTGTATTCAATTTAATTTCACTTCTTTTGAAGGCACACAGCAAAGGCACAATTTTTTTTACTGATTTATTAATATGCTCGCCCCACTTCAGTTTTTCCTCAATTATAACTCCAAGATATTTATATGCAGAAACTCTTTCAATTTTAGTCTTACTCATTTTTTTCTTATCAACAATTCTATTTATTATTACTTTTTTTTCAGTATTAGTAATTTTATCTGCTAGCATTTTTCCAATTAAACTGAAGTAAGAATTGAAGAAATCGCATATTCTGATTTCATGACTGTTTATTTCTTTGATGACATTGCTAGATTCAATTGATTTTTTCAAAATGAGATTATTTAGAATTTTTTAAATTTTCCTTTGGACCAGCTAGTTATAGTTTATCATTAAAAAAATTTTGTTTGGCTTTAGTTGTTTTAATCTTGTTGTTTGCATTTTTAAAACTAGCTTTAAAATCTATATTGTTAAGCTGCTTTTCCAACTTTTTAAACAGATTATTCCACTTTTTGATCATATTCAATAACTTTTTTGTTATCCAATGATTGTTGTTTCTAACTCTTCGGAGCGTTTTAATTGCAGTTTTGCAATATTTTTATAAGGTCCTCCGCATTATGAAATTTATTTATTTCAAGTCACTTTCTACCATTTTCCTTATACTCGTATTTCTTAAAATTTGTGTTGTAGATTTCCTTTTTAGCACATTTTCAAAAAATTTTGTAAAAATGTGCCTATATAGTTTCACTCTGTCCGTCCGTCTGTCTGTCTGTCCGTCTGTCCGTCTGTCCGTCCGTATGTTTACAAAAACTTTTACATCGTTTGAAATATAGAAAAGAAATTTTAACCACGAGTAGGTATTACAAAAAAAATAATTTCGTAGAAGAATTTTTTTCTGTAGCCCCAATTTTTGGCCACACATATCTTCTAAACGGTTTAAGCTAGGGTCTTGAAATTTTGGGAGTAGTTAGATCCTCTGAAATAAGTAGAAGTCGGTTAACAAATTTTTTTTGTCATGTCCCCTGTTTTGCAGCTATAAGGGCTCGAAAATTGAAATTTTGCTATTTTTAAACACCTGTAACTTGAATACCTGTCCAAATTTTTTTTTAGTAATATACAAAATTCAAAGCACTATAATTATATTTCAACATGTGTCAAAGGTTTTTCTTAATTTTGAAGGATGACGAAGCTACAGCCCCTGCAAATTCCGAAAAAGCCCTATATTTAAATTGATATAACAAGAGTTCTGATAGGTTTATTTTCAATTGAAGAACGGTTAAAGCGAGCTGATTTTATAGACTTTACAAAAATACTTCGCTTAAATGTTTAGGGTTGCCATACGATACTAAAATTTACCACTGTGCAAAACTCAATTTTTGCAAAATTTTTGGCCCCACATATCTTTTAAATGGTTCAAGCTAGGGTCTTGAAATTTTGGGAGAAGTTAGATCCTAAGAAATTAGTAGGAGTCGATTAACAAAATTTTTTTGTCAAGCCCCATGTTCAGGAGCTATAAGGGCTCGAAAACTGAAAGTTTACTATTTTTAAACACCTGTAACTTGAATACCTGTATAAATATTTTTTCCTTAATATACAAAATTTAAAGGTCTAACATTATATTTTACCATATGTTAAAGGTTTTTCTTTAATTTAAAAGGGGTTCTTTAAATTGAAGAAAGTGTCTCTCAGTTTTAACCATTTTTGCCTAAATAGTAAAATTCTAAGAAAAATTCCAAATTTTGGTGGAATTCACAATTTAATTCCTAGAACCTAAAAAAGTTTGGGGGAAGGGGAGTAGTGAGCATTATATCCTTGAGAAATTTGGCAACCTTCCCCATACAGGTGCTACTAGGACTTAAAAATTTACTGTTATTATAGGTAAGCAGTAACTTAGTCACCAACGTATATATTTCCTAAATTAAACGTTAATATTGAAGCTTCAACATTATATTCCGATAAAATACTTAGTATGAAACACTATATTATTTTGAAAATGTGCTTTTTTAAAAACCCTAGGTTTTTTTTCATCACTTGTTAAAAATAGGTTCAATATTTTTTAAAACTTTATTTAATTTGACACTAATAACTTTATAATCCAGATTTACTATATCGTGAAGCTTAGTGTCAAAGTCAAATTTTTGTAGATCTTTCAGAATATAATCAATGATCGTAGAAGAATTTTCAGTCATTCTAGTAGCTGATTCATAACTTAGTACGTTATTTATACCAAATCTGTTAGATTCTAACATCAATTTATAAGATCTGTAGAGCTGTGTGTGTATTAATAAATAAATGTTACTATCACCCATCTGAACAATATTCTTGTATTTATTATCTATCAAAGTTAAATCCAAATGTGCTAATAAATCGCTATTGTTATCACTTGGTTTTTTTTAGGAACAGCAATTTTAAAGGATAAAGAAGTGTTATTTAGTGAAATAATTATAGTATTGAATTACTCAAATATTTCTAAAACCGTATATCGATTATTCTGCTTAATAAAAATAGCGGTTCCACCTCCTCTATATTAATTATTAGAATTACAAAATGCAGAGAAGCCAGGCATATTAAAATATTTTTCCTCATCTGAATATAACCACGTTTCGCCAATCATAATAATGTCAAGATCTATCTTGTCTTTAACAAAAATTTCGATTTCAGTCATATTTCTCCTTAAATTCTAGCATTAAAATGTACCATATTTATAGTATTATGTTAGTTGCGTTTTATAGTTTACTAATCAGCTAAATTTTTAAGTACTTTTTTTTTGGATATTCCGGTTCTGAAAATAAGATAAAAATAATCTGACATTGTTGTAAATTCTGTGTTCTCTTAATCTAGATAAGACATACTTATTTTCACCAGATTCGATCGCTTTTTTTGTTAGTCTAACAATAGGTTATCGCGGTTTACAAACGAACTTCCATGCCATTGACGCTCATCTAATATCAATAAAACCGGCAATCCTAGCTCTATGTGATACTAAATTAGTAGTCACAATGTTAACTTCGATATTAGTGAATACTCGTTTATTTCACACTTCGTTCCCAAAAGAGGCATCGCCATCTACATAAAAAAAGACATTGCTTTCAACACTCTGCTTGTTGCTTGCTTTTCAGGCCAACTTTCAATTACGTTTAGGTGAAAATCCAATGTTCATAACAAAGACTGGCTTCGCTTTTCCAGTAGCTCTTTTCCGAGTCAAAGCTCGATTGGGAAACAAGTTGAAATATTTTCCACTCTATTACACCTTTCTCAACTTGTTAAAAATCCCACTAGAATCCCTGACCGTGCAGATCAAGAAAGTCACCTCTTGGATCTGTTTCTAAACAAACACCCTGACAAGTATGTGGTTTCGGTTGGTTGCCCCCTGGGGGGGTCCGATCACTGCTATCTGGGAAGGTCTTAACAATTTTTACAAAACCTTCGATTTGTCACTGGTAGGAAGCTATTCTACTTGCAATTAGATTATTTATACCTCACTCCATGAATATACTAAGCGGAAACTCAAAACTGGGTTTAATCGTATTTGCAAAGAAGCCATTCTAAATAAAGAGGAAGCCCTCAGAAAGTACCGGGACAGTGGTTTGGAGGCTGACAGGGGCTCAAGGTTCGGAGCAGAAACAAGAGAGTTATAAACAAGCAAAAATCCTTGTTCAACCAAAGGTTGAATCGAAAGCTAATCCACATCCCCAAGAATAGCAACTCCTTTAGAACTTTTGCAAAGAACTTAAAAGAAGACAATAACGGGCCTTGGTTTTTTTTTCTTCTTTATTAATCTATCTTAAAACTTTAAAACTAACCTATACATTATTAAATGACCTTAGCTTTAGCTGTTTGGTCTAATAATTTAATATGACAAAATAATATGGCAGTTCTTAACAGAAAATAGAATTAAAAAAAAAAAAATAATAATAATAAAAGTTATTTTACAATATAATTAATTATCATAACAATAATATTTTATAAGAATTCATTTATTCATTTAGTTATCTATTTATTAACATTGCATGGAATACTTACTAACCTTTTACAATTTCTTTAATTTTTGTTATAAAAACGCTAATATTAGCAATATTTTAAATTCCTTGTGGTAATTAATTTTAAACCTTAAAACTGTTGTATAGACAATTACTTCTTTGGTTTTCTGTTATGAAAAGAATTAAATAATAGTTTGATTTATTCCTCGAATTATAGTTATGTATATCAACCATTGTATTCAGAATAAAATTATGTTTTATTAAATTATTTATAATTTTTAATGCAACTATATATAATTCATATTTACAAATATTAGCTAAACTAATATATCGTTCCCCGTATATTAAATGTGTTGGAAATCTTCTTGGGCATTTATTTATAATTTTGTTTGGTTTTTTATGAAGAATATCGATTCTATATAAATTGATTTGGGATCTTCTACTCCAAATTGGATTTAAATAATTAATATGTGACAGAATATAGGAAAAATAAATAGAATGAAGCATATTTGTATTTAAAAAGTAACGAAGTTTGCGTAAAATAAATATAAATGAAGTTATTTTTTTATAACGTGATCAGCATGATAATCCAATTTAAGTTTATTATCTAAGACTAACCCTAAATAATTGAATAACTTCACCATTTCTATCGGGCTACATGTGTATGAATAATATGTATTAGTAAAATTTCTATTTCCAAATAACATTATTTTAGATTTTTTTATATTTAGATGGAAACGATGCTTTTCAAGCCATTCTTCAATTATTTTAAGGTCACTTCCGATAAAGGTTTTTAAATCCTGCTCGTTTATTGTAGCATATTTTATCACCCCATCATCAGCGTATAGCTGAACCATCCCCTTTAGTTTTAATTCTGTGAAATCGTTTATATAAATTATGAATAAATCTGACCCTAAAATAGAACCCTGTTGGACCCCTTCACTAATTTCTTTTGAACTACTTAACACATTTTTTATTCGAACACCTTGTTTTCTATTTGTCAGGTAAGATTTGAAAAGAAGTAACTGATTTGCATTGAAGTTTAGTTTTGACAATTTGTATACTAAGATGTCATGATCAACACAATCAAATGCTTTTTGAAGATACAAAAAGACACATACAACAAATTTCATACTATCGATATTTTTAGAAATAAAATGCGATAAGCCTAGGCAGGCTGATGTTGTGTTCGATAGGTTTTCAAATCCATATTGTTCAACACTTAAAATTTTATTTTTATCCATGAAAAAATTTATCCGAGTTTTTATAATTATTCTGAAAATTTTTGAAAATGCGCTTAGTACCGAAATTGGTCGGTAATTTGATGCATATGATTTATCACCCTTTTTAAAGATAGATGTAACTATTGAAGTTTTAGGCGATTCAGAAAGGGAGTAAGTTTGATACGTTCAGTTAAAAAATTTAACTAATAATGATACTAATTTTAAACCAAATTTTTTTATAAATTTTGCTGAAATTGAATAATAGCCAGTTGCAGCCGTTGCTTCTAAATTTTCTATTGTTGAATGAACTTCTTTGATATTCGTAGGTGTAAGTACAAAAGTTTGGTAAATAATGTGTTCAGTAGTTGAGCCACAGTTGAGTACATTAATCGAAATTTCTGATTTGGAAGGTACTTTAGTAAGCATTAACTTTTTATACACATTCCATAAATTCCTACTGTGGGTCTCGAGATAATTCTTCAAACACAAATTTTTTTTTCATCGGAAACTAAAATTTTTACTTTGTTTTTGTATGTTGTGAAGTTTTTGTCCATTCTGGATATTTTTTGAATATTAATAAAAATAGTCTCTAATTTTCATTGTCTGCTTAATTTCATCAGTCATTCACAATTTCTATTTTTTATTTTCTACATGACTTTTAGCTGCAATTGTTTGAGTGTATTTTTCAGTTGCGTTTGTAATTTCGTATATAAAGATATCAAAATTATTCATTGAGTCAAGTCTACCCCAGATTTCATCATTAGCTATTTTATCATAATTTAATACTGTTTTTATTCCATTTACTGGATCTTTGTCGGTTCATACTTATGAAAAATAACTGAAGACCACAAAGTGTTGTGTTAAGAATATGAAAGAAAGATTGGGTATTAGTTAAATCTGTAATGAAATGACCGTTTTGGAACTATTTCTAAATCTGTTAGTACTTTTAACTTTTTTTATTATAGGTTATATACCCATTACTGAGAAGTGTGTTAGTATAATTTTTGATATCGAAACTCTTTAAATCTATTAAATTAAGGTTAAAGTCGCCCAAAATTAAAAAAAAAAAAGACAACAATGTGGATATCGCATTGGTATGAATCAACTAATAGCTCTAAATCCGTTAGTTTATTTCTTAAATTTTGTGTATTTAAGTACAGAATATTAATATTATTTTTGTATAAAGTTTTTACTGCATGGTTATCAATATCTGTAAAATATTTGATACTTAAATAGTCGTCAATTGTTAGGCTATCATTATCATCACTATCCATTTACATAAACGGGACAGATTTATGTGCAATAAATAAAATAAGCAACATTGCTAATATCATAGATTTAATATTACTAGTATATCAGTTAACGACACTTTCCAACGCAGCTCTAAAATAATACAATGTTGCTTTGTAATGTTATCCATTGACTAATAAATTGTTCATAATAAATTGTAATAAAAAAACCCTTATTAATTGTAATAAAAAAAAACTCATTTTATTTTTTTATTAAAAATTGTAATATGATAATCCAAGTTCAATGTTTTAATTTTTTTTTTTTTTTATATTGTTAATGAATGAAAATACTACTAATTGAATATTATAAAACTAAAATATTATAAGTCAGCATTTTTTTATTTAATTTTGTTTTGTACTACTTTTTGACCATCTGGTCATGAATTGTTATTATAATATGACCATTTGGGTTAAATTTTGTTAATGTTAAATTGTTGATTAAATAAACATTTCTTTGATTTATAATTTTTTAAATAAAGAATTAAATTTTTGTTAATATTAATTTTGAATTTCTTTTTTGTTCTCAAAACTTCAGAATGAGGAAATGCATTTCTGAACTAATTAACTAAATAAATAATTAAATTGAGTTTACCATTTTGAGGTTTTGAGAATAGGGAAGTTATAGATAAGCAAAGTTAAATTCTATAAATGAATGTGAATTGTAACAAAATTGTATTATTATAATCTTAAATTTTGAAGAATAAAAATCTATCTATTTTAAAAGTAAATATTATTATTTTATTTTTAAAATTTTTTTTTTAATTAATATTTTTTTAATACAATACGTATTGTAATAAATTAACTGGCACCCGAGCAGGGACCGGCCAAGTGATCGTGTGTGAAGTGTGGTAGTGGATGTGAAAAATTTTTTTGCTAAAATTGCAATAAAAACAAGTAAAGAAACAGGTAGTCGGTGCAACTGACTTAGAACTACCCTACACCTATTTGGTTCAAATTTAATGACATATCCATAAGTCATTTTAACGCCATAAAAGCTGTTATTATTTTGATTGTAAGACATAGCTAACCAAATTAACTTAATAATACTAAAAACATTTTCTAATTACACTATCTCTTAAAAAATATTACAAATTCTTACTAACTTATTTATTTAAAAATATTAAAAAACAAAAAAACTTGAAATAAATGAAAATATATTTATTCCAATTCAATTACAAAATGAAAAAATTCTAGTTATTAAATTTTGTGATAAAAAGCTAATCAAAGCATAATATATTTAATAACCCAAATTTTTCAAAATTGCAATTATTTTAAATGGCTAGTTAATATACCTAATAGAAAAGCTTATACGCAAAATATGCAATAAATGTATTTCTAAAATACAATTACAAATTTACACCTTTTCATATAATTCATTTAAATATAAAAATAAATTTTACGTAAATGCAGCAAGTTCCTTTGAACATAGCTGAACCACTACAATTAAGTCTAAATTTCGGGGACACATAGAAAATAGGAAATATATTCTTTGGCTTCGAAATTATACTCGTTCGGCATCAAATCGATCAAAAGCTTCTAGAATCCCAACTTATTGACCAAACTCGACCAGAACCAATTCTCATGATACTTTCATTACTAGTAACCTACAGTTTCAATTTCTTCAAAATAACGGCATTATTTTTTGAGTTATGGTGTTTTTAAGATATATGTTTGTTAGCCCTTGAACTTTTCAAGGGTTCCAGAACCCGAAATTATGGTACGATTTCGCCCATATGCAGTCCCCATCATACTTTCAATACTAGTTAACCCTTGTACACAATTGGAACGTTCTATCTTAATTTTAAGTTACCAGTTTTATTAATTTCGATGATAAACTTTTACACATTGGGGGGTCTAAGAAAGGTACAAAATTAGAGGGACACGCAGGAAATAGTAAAGAACACCCATGTGCCAAATTGTAGCTTCTACATTTGTTTCAAGTTACTATCTTTGTTAATTTCGAAATTGCTTTAAGGTCCTTGGAACTGAGTGGCTGGTCCACACCCACTACTCCAATTGGGCTCAAATATCAAGGACACTAAGGAAATCGAAAGCGACACCGTGAAACCAAATTTGGAGGTTCTATCTTCATTTGTTTCGGAATTATGCTAGTTTGGCCTAAATTCGATCGAAAATTTCTAAGTTCCGAACCCATTGTCCAATCCTCACCGTACGCAATCGCCGTCGTAGTTTCATTACCAATAACCTACAGCACAAATTTCATGAAGATAGCGTCATTAGTTGTTGAGTCATCGTGATTATTTATATATGTTCGTTAGCCCTGAAACCGATTATAAACTCCAGAATCCGAACCCTTGGGCTTATTTCGCCCTTATGCAGTCCACGCTTAACTTTAAGCACTAGTTAACCCTTGTACACAATTTGAACGTTCTATCTTAATTTTAAGTTACTATTTTTAATAATTTCGATTATAAGCTTTTAAAACTTAAGAGGGTCTAAGAGAGATACTGAACCACCACTCCAATTGATCCCAAATTATGGGGAAACGCAAGGGATAGTAAGGGACACCCTTTTCCGAATTTGAAGCTTCTACATCTTTTAAGTTGTTATCTTTATTAATTTTAAAGATATGCTTAAGGTCTTCGAAAATGTGTGGCTGGTCCCCGACCCACTCCTCCAATGGAGCCCAAATTTCAAAGACATTAAGGAAATAGGAAGGGACACCCTGATACAAAATTTGGGGGTTCTATCTTTTTTGGTTTCGGAATTATGCTCGTTTGGCCTAAATTCGATCAAAAAGTTCTAGGTTCCGAACCTATGGTCCAATCCCGAACTTACGCAATCGCCGAAGTAGTTTCATTACTAGTAACCTACAGCACAAATTTGATTAAGAAAGCGTCATTAGTTGTTGAATTATTGGGATTTTTTATATATGATCGTTAGCCCTTCGATCGATTAAAAGGTCCAGAATCCGAACCCATCGGTTGATTTCGCCCATATGCAATCCGCGCCGTACTTTCAGTCCTAGTAACCTCCAGTTAAAATTTCATCAAGATAGCTCCATTATTTTTTGAGTTATCGTGTCTACGGACGGAGGGACATGGCTATATCGACTCAGGAGGTCACGCCGATCACAGATATATATACTTTTCCATATCTAGCTCGCTTCCTTTAGGTGGTTACAAACACCATACCAAAGTTAATATACCCTTTTACCTATTCTATAGGTTTTTAAAAATATATTGGATCTTCGTAAATAAGTATCCACATCTGTATGGAGAAAAGAAGAATCCAATATAATTAAAAGACGTCAAAAGAAAATATTGAAGTAAATATAATATAATTTAAAGATTTCAAAAGAAAATATTGAAATAAATATAATATAATTAAAAGACGTCAAAAGAAAATATATTAAATATTAAAAAATTTTAAACGAAAAAAATTAAATAAAATATTAAACCGAATTAATAAAAATACACCTACAGGAAACAGAGCTCTAGTAATAGTTATATTTTTATATTTTTTTCTATATTATTTTACTTAGTATTAGAATTTTAACTGTAATTTGTAATTTACTAATGGCATCTTATAGATTAATTAATTAATACTAATTATACATTTTTTTATTTTATTAATTACTATTTACTAAAATTTTTTTTTCTAATAATTAAAACTAATTAATCAAAAAAAAAACAAATAATATTCAAGAAAAAATCATTTTTTTTAAATGTCTAAGGTAGAATTACAGAATTCAGATACCGAAGACTTTACAGAACACTATAAAAATTTGATTCATAGTATTAAAACTAAAAGTAATAAATTTTAGAGGAAAAATCTAGTTGTAAAAATAAAGAAAATAAAAATAATTATTAAAAGTAATAATTAAATATTTGTCCTGTAGTAAATAATGTAGTTATATTGTTCTGTAGTAAACTTAAAATTATTTTATAAATTATCTTAATTTTTATATTATAAATAGAAAGAATTTTTTATATAAAGTTAATAAAATTTTTTTGAAAAATTACTTTAATTTTTAAACCAAACCAAAAACCAAATAAATTGTTATTAAAATTTTATATAGGTTTTTAATAGGTACTATTTTTGTGAAGAATAAGCAAGGCACATTTTTAGTACATTTTCAAAAAATTTTGTAAAAATGTACCTATATAGTTTCACTCTGTCCGTCCGTCCGTCCCTTTTTTACGTACGATTGACAAAAAAATATCAGCAACGGGTAGGTATTGCAATAAAAATAATTTAATGTTAAAACTTTTTTCTATTACCCCTCCCGTTACGGAGCTACAGCCCCTCAAAATCGGAAAAAGCCCTATATTTAAATTGTTATAACAAGAGTTCGTATATTTTCATAAGGTATATTTTCAACCTGAAAACGGTAAAAGACAGTTGCTTTTATAAGCTTTACGAACTTTTAAAAGCCAAATGTATAGGGTTACCATTCGGTATTAAAATTTACCGTTATCTAATACTAAGTTTGGCAAAATTTTTGGCTCTTCATAACTTCTGAACGGCTCAATCTAGAAACTTGAAATTTTAGAAGAAGGTAGATCCTTAGAAATAAGTAGGAATCAGTTTAAAATTTTTTTTTGTTACGCCTCCTGTTTAGGAGCTGTAAGGGGTCCAAAACCTTAAATTTTGCTATAAATTTAGCTTTTAAACACCTATAGCTTGAACACCTGTCAATATTTTTTTTTATTTATATACAAAATTGAATGCTCCAAAACGAAAGTTTCAACCAGTGTCAAAGGTTTTTCTTAATTTTAACTTTGTCTGTCCGTCTGTCTATCCGTATGTTTACACAAAGTTTTACACCGTTTGAAATAGAGAGAAAAAATTTTAACTACGAGTAGGTATTGCAAAAAAAATATTTTCATGGAAGAACTTTTTTCTGTAGCCCCACCCGTTACGAAGCTACAGCCCCTCAAATTTGGAAGAAACCCTTTATTTAAAACGTTATAACAAAAGTTCTATGAGACATTTTTTCAATCTGGAAACGTCAAAAGATAGCTGCTTTTATAAACTTTACAAACTGTTAAAAAACTTATTCATTGGTTTGCCATCGGTACTAAAATTTTCCGTTATCTAATACTCAATTTTTGCAAAATTTTTGGCCCCACATAACTTCTGAATGGTTCAACCTAGAAACTGAAATTTTGGGAGATGTTAGATCCTCAGAAATTAGTAGGAGTCGGTTAAGAAAATTTTTTTGTTGCGCCCCCCTTTTAAGAGCTGTAAGGGGTCTAAAATTGAAATTTGGCTTTTTTGAATATCTGTCCAAATTTTTTTCTATTAATATACAAAATTTAAAGGTCCAACATTATATTTTAACATATATTAAGTGTTTTTCTTAAATTCAAAAGCGGTTCTTTAAATTGAAGAAAGTGTCTCTCAGTTTTATCCATTTTTCTTAGATAGTAAAATTCTAAGTAAAATTCCAAATTTTGGTTTAATTCCTAGAACCTAAAAAAATGGAGGGAGGGAGAGGGTGGTGAGTGAGATTAGATCCTTGAGAAATTTGGTAACCTTCCCCATGGAAGAGCTATTAGGACTTAAAAATTAAAAATTTACTATTTTTACAAGTAAGCAGTGACTTATTCCCCCATAGTTAAATTAAACTGAGTTTTTAACACAATATAATTTTGAAAGTGTACTTTTTTAAAAACCCTTGGTTTTTTTGATCACTTGTTTTTTAAATTGATTTAATTGAATATTTTTATATTATTTGCAGTATATTTAAATTTTGTTATTACTTCTTTTGTTATATTTGATATTTTTTCTTTGTTTCTTATTTTTTGCTTTTGAAATAAATTTGTTTTCCTCAAAATGTCAGCTCCACCAACTCCACCACCTCCTGTTCCTGGTGTATCTGGTAGCAATGGAAATCCAAGTGCATCATCAACCCCTAAAAATTGTATTGAGCAAACTGCTATCTATGACCCTCGAGTCTTGAAAAATACAGTTTTGGAATTAATTCAATCAGAAAATAGGAAAAATTCTACCCAAAACAGTCTCTTTGATCCTGAAGTTTTGAAAAATACTATTGCGGAGATAGTACAGAGAGAAACTCAAAAAGCTATTAGACAACATCGAGTAGTGGCCGAAATACCGGAAGTTGAGGAAGTAGATCAGGAAATAAATGTGGATCAATCACTTTCTGGGTTGGATGCACTACCAGAGATAGTAAGAAATATTGCAGAATTTTCAGGGAATATAATGGAATACCGTGCATGGAAAAGAGATGTAAGAAGAATACTAAATATTTATAATTCTATAAAAGAAACTTCAATATATTATGGTATATTAGCGGCTATTAGAGGAAAAATAAAAGGTGAAGCAAATACTACTCTGCAAATGGGCAACGTACCACTCAATTGGGAAAGTATTGTAAAATGTTTAAATTCAGAATTTTTAGATAACAGAGATATAACAAGTTTAGAATATGAGATGACACGCATTAAACCACAAGGAGATTCATTGGAAAATTTTTATAATAAAATTTCTCATCAATTAAATGTAATTATTAATAAAGTATCTTCATTAGATGTGTGCAAAACTTCCTTTGAAACTATGGTTGCAAGTTATAGGAAAAAAGCTTTGGATACTTCATGAGAGGATTAAAAGGGGATCTTCCAAGGTTGCTTATTAGCCGACAACCGGCAGACTTGAAGCATGCACTTCAAATTTGTTTAGAGTTAAAGCCTACAGGTAATCAAGATATAAATCAACAATATTCAAATTATACTCCAAAAAGACAAGGTTATGCAGGAACATAAAATAAAAATTTTTTTTCTAATAAAAATTTCCATCCAAATTATAATCGCAGTTATAAAAATCTTTTTAATACGAAATTTCAACAGCCACGACCATTAAAGGCAGAACCACAATCTTCGAGACAATCACAATATAACTACTTACTTACTTGCTAGGCACTACAAACCATGAAGGTTTTGCGCAGATCTCTTCCAATTGGTGATGCGAAGTTTTTTTTAAATCTGTCGATGTTTCATCTCCCCAACGGAGGTTCGGTCTCCCTCGGCGTCGCTTCCCCGGAGGTTTGGCTTCAAATATCCTGTTAACTGGAGCATCGGTTGACATTCGCTCGACGTGATCAAGCTAATGAAGGCGTCCGATTTTGATTTTCGTGGCTACATCAACTTCATTATACAGTTCGTAGAGTTCGACATTATATCTTCTCCGCCAGACCGCGTCATCGCTTGCTGGACCATATATTCTGTGTAGAATTTTTCTTTCGAAAATACCTAGTGCTAGCTCACTTGCTTTTGGCAGTATCCACGATTCTGAACCGTACATCAGAACTGGGAGCATGAGCGTTTTGTACTTTTGCACTTTGGTATTCCGCGATAGGAGTTTTGAACCAATCTGTTTTGACAAACCGAAGTAGCAATGGCTTGCCATTGTTATTCTACGTCTTATTTCTACGTTTATATCGTTTTCGATTTTAATATTTGTCCCAAGGTAGACAAACTCTTTAACTACCTCAAAGTTATATTCACCGACATTGATATTGCATCCAATAGGATGTTGATTAGATTCAGAATTTGTCGATGGCATATACTTTGTTTTATTCTCGTTCACATGAAAACCCACGTTCACATGAAGGCTTCAGTGACTGAACGTCGTGTTCTTCCTACAGTATCAATGTCGTCAGCAAAACCTAGTAGCTGAACTGATTTATAAAAAATTGTAGCTAGCATATTAACACCAGAACGACATAATATGTACTCCAGCACAAGATTGAAAAAGTTACAGGACAGTGCATCACCTTGTCTGAATCCAGAGTATGTTTAGAATTCATCAGACATATTACTTCCAACCGCTACCATACATTTTGTGTTTTCCAAAGTCTTTTTAGACAATCGTATGATTTTGGCCGGTACACTGAATTCAGACATGGCGTCATATAATGTATTTCGGAATATACTGACTGTCATAGGCGGCTTTAAAATCGATAAACAGGTGGTGAGAATCGATTTGGTATTCGCGAGTCTTCTCCTGTATTTGGCGTAGTGCAAACATCTGGTCGGTGGTAGATTTACCAGGTCGGAAGCCGCACTGATAGTTACCTATCACAGCTGCGCAATGGGGTTTCAGTCTTGCACACAGTATGTTGGAAAATATTTTATAGGCGATATTGAAGTGCCTATTCTCAATTGCACAGTCGCCACTAGTTAGCAATTTTTCAAAATGATGTTTCCATGCTCTAATTATATCCTCGTTTGCAGTCATCAAATTTCCGGAATCATTGCTCAGCGCATTTGTACCTGGCTTATAGCCATTCGCTAATTGTTTGGTTTTTCTGTAAAACACACAATTTTCTGCTTCGTACATCGCCTCAGCTTCGGCTTGATTCAACCTGAATTATTTTTTCCTTTTCAAACATTCGTTTTTTTCTTCTAAGGACTTTCTTTTCTTTAGATCTTTTGTCTTTATACTCTTCCAGTGCTGCTCTTGTTTTCGCTGCAGTGCTTTCCTATAAGCCTCGTTTTTCTTCTCTGTTAGTGTTTCCATTTCTCATTAAAGGAGGGATGATGAAGAGGTTCGGCTGTGAGTATATTTTCAATACAATCTGCATATGCACTGGCAGCCGCCGGTGCTTCAAGGGCCTTAATGTTAAATTTCCTTTTTTTACTTGGGCAATTTATTCTTACATTAGCTATTCGAGCTCTGAATCTCGCACCCACTAGGAAATGATCAGAGTCGACGTTAGCTCCTCGGTATTTTTTTTTTTACGAGGGAATGGAAAGCTCGAAAGCCACCCATTGAAACTATGCGGTGTTTCTTTGGGTAGTGTATGATGATAACACACCAAAACCACACCCTTTTTGAACTAAACTTTAGGAGGGAACCTGTAATACAAATGTACAGTTTGGTTACAGGGATGAGGATATGGAAGGATTTAGGATTATGGTGGAAGTTATTTGGAATATTTGGATTATGGGGATGGGGATAATTGGATGGGATATTTAGAAGAAAGATGTTAATTTTCTTCTTAAATTTGTTTAAATCGTACATGTATACATTATCAACTTTGGGGAACACATTTGATGGAATATGGTTCCATAAACGAGAAGAGCGCATGACAAACGAATTTCCATAAGCCGTGTTACGCCATCTAGCTAGTTCAACTGTGTAGGGATGAGCATCTGTTGCCCTCCTTGTTTCCCTTTGGAAAATCTTGAATGGAGGCATAAGTTGTTTGATTTATTTAGAACAGGTGTTAGTCCCTACAAGATATCTATAAAACAAGGTCAGTGACCCAACAACGCGACGATGGCTGAGTGGAGTGAGCGTTGAGGTAACACTGGGATCATTTATAAGACGAATAGCTCTGTTTTGAACTTTATCGAGATATCCCAGCGCCGCAATGGGAGCACCAGCCCAAATATGTGCATTATACTCCATTTTCGGCCTAATATAAGTTTTATAGATATTGAGGAGATCAGAGGATGAGAAGCAAGTTTTGCAGCGATACAAGAAACCCAAACATTTAGCAGCGTCCTTAGCTACTCCAAAAATATGATTTGACCAAGTCAATTTTTGGTTTAGCTCAATCCCCAAAATGTTTAGGTCTTCCGTATGCTGCAAAGCCTCTCCTTGAAAAGAAAGGTTCGGTATAGTTGTTGCTATTTTTCGCGAGACTAGACAGCATTGGGTTTTTTGGTGTTGAAGTCAACTCTGTTGATTTCACCCCATTTTTGGATTTTAATTAAATCTTTGTTTAATTCACTTATAGTGAAATTTTTTGCTGTTGAGTTAATCTGATGATTAATGTTACAGCGGCTATGAAATTCATAGGAAGCAACAAGGGTACTGTCGTCTGCGAAGCTATGGATTGGAGTGGAGGTTATTTATAGTAGGTCATTTATAAATATTAGAAAAAGGCTGGGGGATAAAACAGATCCCTGAGGGACACCAGCATTTATTTTAAAATCTTTGGATGAATATCCATCGATAAGAACACGAATCGTGCGATTCGAAAGGAAATCTCCAATCCATTTAACAAAAACCCTACCTAGACCTAAAGCCTTGCATTTAGTTAATAAAGCATCATGCCAAACTCGATCGAAAGCTTTAGAAATATCCAAAGCCACAACATCAGACTCACCAGAATGGTGAAGACTGATATTGAGCTTTCGCACATGTAGGTCATGAGATCACCAGTTGAACGACGGGCTCCAAACCCGTATTGTCGATCATGAAGCAAACCTTTACGATTTAGATATTTCAAAAGCTTATAATTTATAACTTTTTCCATTACTTTGGAGAGGACCGAAGTAATAGCAATAGGTCGGTAGTTAGAGGGATCGCTTTTATCGCCTTTTTGAGGAATTGGAAAAACATGTGCAACCTTCCATTGGGTAGGATGAATACCCGAAGTGAAGGAAAGATGGAAAAGGTTGCGCAGACGTTTTCAAATGGAAGTATATGTGTTTTTGAGGACGGTAGTTGTAATACCGTCCGGACCGGCTGATTTCCTTGTGTCAAGATTCTTCAAGATTTGCATCACTGCTCGCGTCCTAAAGTATATTCTACCAAAGGAGCAGCCAACTTCTGGAATATATGGAGGTCTTCGAGTTGACTGAGGCAGTGATGAGTGAGAAGCGAACTGTTTGCCAAACAAATTCGCTTTTTCTTTTGAATCTGATACGATGTGTTTGTTTATATCAACAAGTGAAGGAAAAGAAGACCCGCTATTGTCCTCTTTTAGATTTTTTGCAAAAGTCCAAAAGGACTTGCTATTTTTTGGCATGTGTATAAGTTTTCGTTTCAACTTTTGGTTGAACAAGAATTTTTGCTTGTTGATAACTCTCTTACATCTGTTCCGAACCACTATATAGTTGGTCCTGTGAGCCTCTAAACCACTGTCCCGGTACTTTTTGAAAGCCTCCTCTTTTTTAGAATGACTCTTTACAAATGCGATTAAACCAAGTTTTGGGTTTCAGTTTAATAGATTTCATGGAGTGAGGTATAAATAATCTCATTCCAAGTAGAATAGTTTCACTAATCGCATTTGCAGCAAAGTCAACATTACTACCACGGAAGCACAGTGACCAATCAAAGGTTTTGTAAAAATTGTTCAGACCTTCCCAGTTAGCATGGTTATAACGCCATACCAATTTTTTGGGAAGGGACCTTTGATTGGACACTGAGCCTGCCCGGAAGCTTGTATTGACCAAACGGTGATCAGAGCCCCCCAGGGGGCAACCAACTGAAAGCACATACTTTTCAGGGTGTGTGGTTAGAAACAGATCCAAGAGGTGACCTTGTAATCAGCACGGTCAGGGATTCTAGTGGGATTTTTAACAGTTGAGAAAGGTGAAATAGAGTAGAAAATCATTCAACTTGTTTCCCAATCGAGTTTTGACTCGGAGAAGAAGTACTGGAAAAGTGAAGCCAGTCTTTGTTATGAACATTAAAATCCGCCGCCAGAACAATTTTGGTCTCAGGAAAACAATCGAGACTTTCATTGATCTGGTTTGAAAGGCTTTCAATTTCCATAACAGTTTCTTGTTCACTTGAATTGGGTGATCTGTATAGAAAACAGAAATGTATAACATGCTTTTCAACGTAATTGAAAGTTGGGCTTGAAGATTTATATTTGTCAAGTGTGTTAAAAGCAATGTCTTTTTTTATGTAGATGGCGATGCCTCTTTTGGGAACGAAGTGTGAAATGAGTAAGTAGCCGTTAATATCAAAGTTAACATTGTGACTACTAACTTGCGTTTCACATAGAGCAAGGATTGCCGGTTTAGTTAAATTAAGATGACCTTCAACTGCATGGAAGTTCATTTGCAAACCGCGAATATTACAAAAATTGAGGTTAAAGTTGATAATTTTGCTAGAAATTAGAAAGAAAAAAAAAACAAAAATGCTTATTTATGTACGATTTTATCAACCTATCGACAACACCTTTTGAAAAAAAAGAAAATAAAATTTACAAAAAAATTTAAAATTCAAAAGTCTTATTTCGAGTGAGAAAATAGTTTATAACTACGTCCAACAGTTTTTAACTTGCACGATATAGAATCTATATAGAAACTATATGTGCCCTTATTGTAGTAGATACAAATAAAAACTCAAACAAAATAAAACAAATACACAATTACATCTAATTAAAAATAAAACTTTGTAATTGTGGTAAGATTTAAAAATAAAATACAAAAACAAAGTAGAAGTTTAAAAAAATGATTGGACATATACCATCAAAATTTATTAATTAAGTTACGGTGTTTTTATGATGGTATATTGAGAGTGGAGAAAGTTATTAGAGTTATTAGAAACATTAACATCTATCAACGGGAAGGAGAGAGATGGATATATTGTTTTGTTTACCACTAGGGGAAGATTAAAAGAAGTATTACTTCCAAAAAAAAAAAAATTATTATTTTAATTTAGTTTAATGTAAACAAAACAAACCGGCGCGTGACGTGAATTTTATAAATATTTGAATAATTTTATATAAAAAAGAAACTAAAAAAAATTAATTATTAATTAATTAATAAAAGAAAGAAAAATTTAAAATTTAAAAAAAAAAATTATAACAATAAAAGTAAAACAAGTAAAGAAACAGTCAGTCGGTGCAACCGACTTAGAAATGCCCTACACCTATTTGGTTCAAATTTAAGGACATATCAATAAGTCATTTTAACACCATAAAAGTTGTTATTAATTTGATCGTAAGACATAGCTTTTTTTTTTTAATTAACTTTATAATACTAAAAACATTTTCTAATTACACTATCTATTAAAAAATATTACAAATTCTTACCAATTTATCTATTTAAAAATATTAAAAAACAAACAAACTTGAAATAAATGAATATATATTTATTCCAATTCAATTACAAAATGAAAAAATTCTAATTATTAAATTTTGTGATAAAAAGATAATCAAAGCATAATATATTTAATAATACAAATTTTTCAAACTTGCAATTATTTTAAATGATTAGTTTACATACCTAACAGAACAGCTTATAAACGCAAAATATGCAATAAATGTATTTCTAAAATACAATTACAAATTTAGACCTTTTCATATAATTCATTTAAATATTCAAATAAATTTTACATAAATGCAGAAAGTACCTTTGAACATAGCTGAACCACTACAATTAAGTCTAGATTTCGGAGACGCATAGGACATAGGAAATATATTCTTTGGCTTTGAAATAAAACTCGACCAGAACCAATTCCCATGGTACTTTCATTACTAGTAACCTAGAGTTTAAATTTCATCAAAATACCGGCATTATTTTTTGAGTTATGGTGTTTTTAAGATATATGTTTTTTAGTCCTTGAACTTGTCAAGGGTTCCAGAACCCGAAACCATGGTACGATTTCGCCCATATGCAGTCCCGTCATACTTTCAATACTAGTTAACCCTTTTATACAATTGGAACGTTCTATCTTAATTTTAAGTTACATACTAGTTTTATTAATTTCGATGATAAGCTTTTACACATTTGGGGGGTCTAAGAGAGGTCCTGAACCACCAGTCCAAATGATCCCAAATTAGGGGGGCACGGAAGAAATAGTAAAGAACACCCTGGGCCAAATTTGAAGCTTCTACATTTCTTTCAAGTTACTATTTTTATTAATTTCGAAAATATGCTTTAAGGTCCTCGGAACTGAGTGGCTGGTCCCCGACCCAATAGTCCAATAGGGCCCAAATTTCAAAGACACTTACGCAATAGGAAGGGACACCTGATACCAAAATTTCGAGGTTATATCTTCATTGGATCCGGAATTACGCTAGTTTGGCCTAAATTCGATCAAAAAGTTCTCAGTTCCAAACCCATTGTCCGATCCTCACCGTACGCAATCGCCGCCGTAGTTTCATTACCAATAACCTACAGCACAAATTTCATGAAGATAGCGTCGTTAGTTGTTGAGTTATCGTAATTTTTTATATATGTTCGTTTGCCCTGATACCGATTAAAAAGTTAAGAATCCGAACCCATGGGCTGATTTCGCCCTTATACAGCCCGCGCTTTACTTATAGTACTAGTTAACACTTGTACACAATTTGAACGGTCTATCTTAATTTTAAGTAACTATTTTTAGTAAATTCGATTATAAGCTTTTAAAACTTGGGAGGTCTGAGAGGGGTACTGAACCACCTCTCCAATTGATTCCAAATTAAGGGAACTCGCAAGAGATAGTAAAGAACACCCTTGTGGCAAATTGGAAGTTTCTACATTTTTTCAAGTTGTTATCTTTATTAATTTTAAAGATATGCTTTAAGGTTTTCGGAAATGTGTGGCTGATCCCCGACCCAGTACTCCAATGGGACCCAAATTCCCAAGACACTTAGGAAATAGGAAGGGACACCCTGATACCTAATTTGGAGGTTCTATCTTCATTGGTTTCGGAATTATGCTCGTTTGGCCTAAATTCGATGAAAAAGTTCTAGGTTCCGAACCCATGGTCCAATCCCGACCTTACGCAATCCTCGAAGTAGTTTCATTACTAGTAACCTACAGCACAAATTTGATGAAGATAGCGGCATTAGTTGTTGAGTTATCGTGATTTTTTATATATGTTCGTTAGCCCTTCGATCGATTAAAAGGTCCAGAATCCGAACCCATTGGCCGATTTCGCCCATATGCAATCCCCGCCATACTTTCAGTCCTAGTAATCTACAGTTAAAATTTCATCAAGATTGCTCCATTATTTTTTGAGTTATCGTGCCTACGGACGGACAGACGGACCGACGGACGGACATGGCTATATCGACTCAGGCGGTCACGCTGATCACAAATATATATACTTTTCCATATCTAGCTCGCTTCCTTTAGGTGGTTACAAACACCATACCAAAGTTAATATACCCCTTTGCCTATTCTATATTTTATACCCTAAAAAAGAAAAAAGAATTTAGTGTACGTAAAATTGCTCTAGTTAAAAATTAATAAATCAAATAACTTTAAAAAATAATACTTATCTGTGAAATGCCGCCATTGAAAATGCGGCAATGTGGTCCAAACAAATTCACACAAAACAAAATAAAAACTGATTATTGGAACCACCACAAATAAATTTAAATTTAGATAAGTTAGAAAATTAAATAAAATTTTTAGAACTTAATTTAAGTTTAAAAGTAAGAAACAAAAGTTAGCAATATAATTTTGAAAAAAAAAATTTTTTAAAAAAATTTCTCCGAAACCCGTGTTATCACGACGAAGATTGAAACACAATATCGCACATCTAATACACTTGTCGCGTGTCTTGAATCAATAACAAGATGGTCTATTTGATTCCTTGTGCGCCCATCCGCAGATGACCAGGTTGCCTTGTGAATATTCTTGTGTGCTACTTATGACCATATTTTGAGTTTCCGCAAAATCAATGATACGGTATCCATTATCAGTTGGTTGTTCATGAAGGCTTAGAATAAATTTCCGAATTAAAAAAAGGAAAT
Source organism: Dolichopus griseipennis (assembly GCA_963082915.1). Classification (NCBI taxonomy): domain Eukaryota; kingdom Metazoa; phylum Arthropoda; class Insecta; order Diptera; family Dolichopodidae; genus Dolichopus; species Dolichopus griseipennis. Next base: position 141,046,269 of record OY720441.1, read on the forward strand.
TTAAGATTAAGTTCACCTACAGTTTTTCCGAAAATTCATTCGTTCCCGATTTTTGCATTAAAGTCGCCAAGTACGTTTTTAGCGTCGTACTTAGGACACGATGAGGAGGTCTTTTCTAGGACTTCATAAAATTCATCCTTTGCTACATCGTCCGCATCATCGGTGGGAGCGTGCGCACATATTAGGGATATATTGTAAAATTTTCCTTGCAAACGGATTTTAGCTAAGCGTTCATTGACAGGTGTAAAATCAATAATGTTTCGTCTTAGCTTACCTCCAACTATAAATCCGCAACCTAATATGTGGTGTTTTCCATGGCAGCTATAAAAAATATCGATTTTCCTTTTTTTAATTACACTACTGCCTTTCCAACGTTTTTCTTGCATAGCAATGATAGCTTATACTTTTCAAGAACATTTTCCAAATTGTTAGATGAACCTGGGCTGTAGAGAGTTCTCACATTCCAGGTACAAATTCCTAAATCATGGTCCTTTAAACTTTTCCGAGGTCTTTTTCCAATAAATCGAATCCTTTTATCCGAGGCATTTCCTTTTACATCTTCCATAACTTTATTTTTGAACAAATTTTTATGGGAAAGGTAGTCAATCTTACGCCAACCCCCATTTTGGAGGGCCGTAGTGGTTTGTGGTTATTGGATGGCGCCACTTCCCGTCATGTTGCAATGAAATCATTGACTAGTCTTGAGTTTTGCTTTTCCAGACGCAAGTGCTGTAACCACCCACACCCACCTCGAGGGCCTCCTTCTATTTCCCTCCCTCCTCCTTTTTCAGCCGGACTTGGGACCGTCCTTGGTGGAGCTAATCACAATATAAAAGGGGTTATAATAACTTCAATAATAGTTTCAATAACAACTACAACAAACCCTTTGTAAGAAATATGCATTTTAAAAATTCCCCATCAAATAGCCACCCGTCAAATAAATCGCAAAAAATTCAATACACGGAACTATCTCAGGAATATGCAGTTAGAAATGAGGAGCAAAGTCGTAAAACTGATTTCAAATAATCAAATATTTTATGCAAATACAGTAGGAGGAAAAGTGGAAATAACATATCATGCTATAATAAATCTTTTTGGACCAAATTCAAAACAATTAAAATTTTTTTTATTAATAAAAAACATGACATTTGATGGTATAATTGGCAATGACAGTCTGAAGGAACTTAATGCGGTCATTCACACAAACGGAAAGTATCTTAATTTGGATTGCAATATTGATTAAGAACAGATCATTTAAATATAAGAACAGATCATTTAAACCGAAAACAAAAAGAAAAAATGAAAATTTTAGTAAAAAAAAACAAGTGAGTTTATTCTCTGAACCTAACGAAAAACTAACTTGTACAACTGTAGTTAAAGGAGAAATTAGAACATCTACGAATGAACCAGTATTTACTAAATCTTACCCATATCCAATGTGTTTAAAGGATGAAATAGAAAGACAAATAGAAGAACTCTTATATAATGGAATAATTAGACCATCTAGATCTCCTTACAATTCTCCAGTTTGGATTGTGCAGAAAAAAGAAGACGCATCAGGAAAAAGGAAATTTAGAATGGTGATTGATTATAGGAAACTATATAATATTACAATTGCAGATAAATACCCAATTCCAGAAGTAAATGAAGTATTGGCTAATCTAGGACAAAATAATGTTTTTTCAGTTATTGATTTAAAAAGCGGATTTCATCAAATAACATTGAAAGAATCTGATATTGAGAAAACTGCTTTTTCAGTAAACAACGGGAAATATGAATTTACTAGATTACCATTTGGACTCAAGAACGCTCCTGCAATTTTTCAAAGGACCTTAGATGATATTTTGAGAGAACACATAGGAAAAATATGTTATGTCCAAATTGATGATGTAATCATATTTGGCAAAAAGAAGAACATCATTTCGAGAATTTAAAAATAATTTTTAATACTTTGGAAAAAGCTAATATGAAAATTCAGCTGGACAAATCCGAATTTTTAAAGGATGGGGTAGAATGTCTCGGTTTTGTCGTTTCTTCAAAAGGTATTAAAACTAAAAGGAAAAAAATACAAGCAGTATATCATATACCAATACCAAAAACATTAAAGGATTTAAGATAATTTTTAGGTATGTCAGGTTATTATAGGAGATTTATTTGTGAGTATGCAAAAATTACAAAACCCTTAACATCGCTATTAGGAGGGGAGGATGGACGTCTATCAAAAAATAAATCAAGAAAGGTTCAAGTTAACTTAAATGAAGAAGCTATTGAGGCTTTTGAAAAAATAAAGAATTGCTTAATATCAGAAGAGGTATTACTAGCACATCCTGATTTTTTAAAGGAATTTGAATTAACAACTGATGCATCAAATTATGCAATTGGTGGAGTATAATCACAAGATAGAAGGCCAATAATGTTTTTGTCACGAACACTCACAAAGACAGAAGAGGCATATGCAACCAATGAAAAACAGATGTTAGCTATTGTATGGGATCTTACATCTTTTCGAAATTTTTTGTATGGATCAAGGAAAGTAATAATTTACACTGATCATCAGCCGCTAGCTTTTGCTCTTAGCACAAAAAATAGTAACGCAGAAATGAAAAGATGGAAATCAATAATAGAAGAATATAATTATGTACTAAAATATAAACCACGTACGACTAACTCAGTAGCAGACGCATTATCAAGATTAATTCTTGATACCGAAATTCATAGCACAACTATTACTCATGATAATAGTACATGTAGAACAATTTTTAGTAACAGTCTTATACAGTCGGTTGAAACGCTAATTAATGTATTTAAAAATCAAATTATACTAACAAGTAATGAAAATGAAGATTATCAATTTTCAACGTTATTTGAAACTCACAGTAGACATAAATTTATTAGAAAAGATTTTACAGAAGTAGACTTGATTAATATATTAAAGAAATTTTTAAATTCAAATATCATAAATGGATTAACGGTAGACGAATGCATTAAACAAAATGTTGTAAAAGTTTGCAGAGAATATTTTAAAAGGTATAAAATTAGGTTTACTAATATATTAATTCAAGATATTTTAGATGGAAACAAACAAGATGAAATAATAGAACAAGTTCATCGTAGGGCTCATAGGAATGCAAAGGAAAATAAGAAACATATTTTAGAGCTCTACTATTTTCCAAAACTTGCAAGAAAATTAAAGGAATTTGTAGACAGTTGAGTATGCAAAAATAATAAATACGGCAGACACCCAAATAACCAGATAATAGAAAGTACCCCAATTCCAACATATGCTGGAAATATAGTTCACATCGACATATTTTCGACTGAGTCTAAATTGCCCTGACGGCCTTGGATCAATTAACAAAATTTGCTCAGGTTAGGACAATCAAAAGTAGATCAATCGAGGATGTGAGGTTGGCTTTAAGGGATATACTTTTCTATTACGGTAAACCAAAATGGGTTAGTATCGATAATGAAAAATCATTAAAGTCTGCTTCTATCAAATCCATGATGGAAATTAAAATTTTTACAACACCACCTTATAAAAGCGAAGTAAATGGACAGGTTGAAAGGTTTCATTCAACTTTAGCAGAAATAATGCGCTGTCTCAAGGCAGATGGAACAAACCGCAATTTTGAAGATTTTATGATTAGAGCAGTTAATGAGTATAATAAAACTTTTCATTCTACAACGGGACACAAGTCTATTGAATTATTTTTTGGCGGCAGAACTACAAATATGACTTCAGAAGAATTTGAAAAAACTAGATATCACAATGTAGAAAAAATCTAGAATTTCATAATAAGGGAAGGAAAAACATAAAGCACTATAAAGTAGGAGAGGTAGTATATGTAAAATATAATAAAACATTAGGATCTAAACTCACACATAAACAGGAATACAACTATTTTAACGAAATCTAATAAAGTAGTTCATAAATCTAATATTCGTAATTAATATTTTAGGTGCTTAATTTCGGCATGTATGGGAAAAGTTCAAATACTGGACCATTCAAATTCGCAGTTAATTACTATTAACTCTGGTCAAGCAAAAATAAAGGAAGGTAAATTCAAAATAATTCATATTATTGAAATTGGAAGAATACAGGAAATATTAGACGATATCAAAATCATAATATCACAACGCATTAGTAAAGAACATCCCCTATACTATTACTTGGATCACGAAAGTCAACAAATTCGGGAACTAATAGACGAATTTCAAATAAAACGTAAGAAAAGAG